>NW_010583719.1:197275-219099 GCF_000705375.1 Tinamus guttatus | reverse complement strand
GCTCCCCTGCCCGTCCCTCCATCACCCCCCTAATGGTGCCTTTGGTTGGGCACCCATGTTCTCATGGCTGGGAGCCGCGAGGGCTCCCTGGCTGGCTGGGACAGGTCCATTAGCTGATGCCGCTCACTGCTGCCTCCCAGCACGCAGATACTCCACGAGGGTAAAGCACAAGCTAACTGAATGCATAACTTTATTAAATAAATGCTTTGTCATGAGAAAAGACAAAGATCAAAGAGTAACATAAATTATAAGTTGAATAAATAGTATACAGCAATCTTCACTTTTTAATAAAATGTGAGATTTTTTTTTTTAAGTACAAAATGCTAAACAGAGCATTAAGCTCTTCTTCCATTGTCAGTTTTTCACAAACTGCTTTTTTTTTCCCACCAGTAAGATTATGAGTATTTCTTGTTTACTGGAAAAAAAAAACAACAAAAACAAAACGAAACGAAACAACAGAGCTACCGTATGTATGTAAAGCTATAAAAAGCTACCGTAAAATGTGTAGTGAGTATTGCTTAAAGATAAAAACCAGGCAGGAAACTCGGAATCTGGTGTGTTAACAACTGTGTTATAACGGTGGGTAACTTGCGTGGTGATGTCTGTCCCGATGGCAGTGATGGGGTTGCTGGCTGGGGTAGGGAAGGGAGCACAGTACATCATAGGTTCCTAGCCAGGGCCAGGACAGCGGTCAGGAAGCGACGTGAACCGTCAATTGTTAAATATACAATGCTCCGTTTGGGAAAAAAAATCAACAACAAAAAACCAACAACAAAAAAGAGAGTTTTCGAAGGGAAGGGGAAAGAAAAAGATGGGGGTGGGGGGGGGAGCAGAGAAATAGTGCAAAATGCTCTTGTACTAGTGGTTTTCAAAGTCCACTGCAGTACAGACGAGGAATAACCCAGCTGCTGAACGCCGCTCCCCTGGGAGGTCTGACCCTCCTCGCGCCTCTTCCTCCCCTCGCCAGCCCTGGTCTCAATCCCCGGCTCGGTGCAAACCCTGCGGTGATGCAGCCACGGCTGGAGACCCCTGAGCCCTGCCCTTCCCACGCGGCTGCTGACTCAGGAGTCACTGGCACCTCCCCGTGCTCCCTGGCACCTTCAAGACCTTCTGGGCTCCAAAATCTTTCCCCCTTTTTTTCCTCACTGCAAACATAGCAATCATACAACAGGCCCCTCCACCCGCCGCAAAGTGCTGAGAACGGTGCATCTTGTTGCCGCTGCCCCAGGGAGCTGGCAAACCCCTTACACAGCCGGCTTCTCCCTCAGCCCAACCCCTGTCCCAAACATTAGTGCAGCCTTCAAACAGCCTCGTCCTTACAGGGAGCCTCCTGAGAGCGGGTGGCTGGGAAGCTCCCGCCGTGGCCGCCCAGTGCCACAGCCCAGGACCAGGGGTGAGGGCAGTACTGCCCTCTCCTGCCTCCTCTGGAGGCCACCTTGCTGAGGACGAGACAGGTATTGCCGTTCCAGCCCAGAATTTTCAGGATGGAGGCTGATTGCAGGGAGATGTCAGTGCTCTGTGCTCGCAGGGGCCGGAGGCCGCGAGCTGCTTTATAGGCAAAGCCTGGCGGAGTGGTGAGGATGAGCCTGGAGGCAGGTGGGGTGGCAGGCAGGGTCCCTGGTCTCCCTGTAGCCAGGGTAGCCCTGTTACCCGCAGGGAGCTGCCCTGCGTCCCCCTCCTTTCGGCTCACCGTGTTGTCGCAGGCGTCGCAGTGGGCCATACCGGGAGGCCTCTGCCAGGCCCGTGCCACAAGCCATCACGAGCCGAAACCCTCCCTGCCAGGCCCCACAGCCCGCAGGCCGCGGGGAGCTCCTGTGCCTCCCAGCCCTCCGCTACCATCCCACAGGCCTGCGGCCCGCACGGCTCCTTGCTCTGCAGCCAAAGGCTTTCAAGTTTTGGGAAATCAAACAACAAAACAAACAACAACAATGAAAAAAAAAGTAGGAGAGAGAAGGGGGAGGAGAAAGAAAGAAAGAAGGGAAGAGTATTGGAGGAAGGTGGTACTGGCCTATTACAGTCAGGAGGTTTTGCATGGGATCAGCAAGCACTAGAGATGGGAAGTGTTTGCGATGGTAGCTCTGTGGCCCACAGCTCCCTTGGGGTTTTCAGGGGCTCCTTCTCCTTCATCTGCCTTCTTTACCCCCATTCTACATCCCACCATCACCAATTCATTAAAGCCCCCCAACCCACCCTGGTTGCACAGACCTGGCTCCGTCAGCCCTACGAAGCCTGGCAGGGTCCTTCTCCCCTGCCCGAACGCATTGGTGACCCTCCCCTTTAGCAAGGTGTGTGGGGCTGCCCTGCTCCTATGTTTTGAGGGGAAGCAAATCCGCATTTGGTGGCGCTCCCCTTCTTTTTGGCAAGGAAGGAGGTCTTCAAGCCAGCTCCCAGTGCTCCCTGTTGCGTTGCAAACAGGGACTCTGTGAAGTCTCTCAGCTAAACTCGAACTCAACAGAACTCTACAGAAGTCACCCGGGGTCGCATGGGGGCAGACGGACACGGCCAGCTGCAGCCACCCATGGCCCTGTTGCTCCACACCAAGGAGGTGAAGACATGAGCGTGGGAAATGAGACATTCTCAACTTCTGGTCCTCCATTCCTTGGGCAGAACTGACCCAGAGAAAGCGTCTTGCTTGGGCCATGCTCCCATAGGGAGGTGCTAATGGTCCCTGGCCCACCTGATCCAGGGCCTGGTGAGCAGGAGGGCTACTCAGTGTGTCCTGCTCAAGGGAGCCAAAGCTGTCCCATGGGAGGCTGCTGAGGGCACTCGGCCAAGCGATGGAGGGCAAGTGATTCACCAGAGCTCCTCGATGCCTGAGTCCCCTTGTCATAGCCCTGCTGGCAGGGACTCAGTTAACCAGGAGGCCAGAAAGGGCTTTGAAAGGAGCAGAAACCCTTCCTCTGCTCCAGAGCAAAGGCAGACAGTGCCACGCTCTATGCCAGTGCCCTGTGGCTTCCCCAGCGTGTTGGGTGACGCTGGCTGTGGCCCTGTGGCAGCTGCCCCTTGCCGTCCTTGCCCATCAGGGTGTGCAGCAACAGCGCGTCCTTCCGCAGCAGCTGCGCGAGGCGGCCAGGTGAAAACCAGCTAGCACTTTGCATCCTCGGGGACATGGTCTTCAGATGTCCTGCCCATCTCGTCCGGCGTTGCTCTCAAGCCTTGTCGTATCAGCAACAGTTCCCAGTGAGTGCAAGTTTGTGTCCCGAGACGGCAACGCACAGATCCAACACACATCTCCAAAGCAGGGCATTGCTCTTTCCTTTTTTTTTTTTCTTTTTTCTTTTTTTTTTCTGCTGCAGGATCTCCTCCAAACACAAACTTACCAGAGACCCTTGTCATGGGGAAATGAGAGGAAGCAGTCCCAAAACTGAACATAAAAAATAAAAACAACAAAAAGCAGGAAGGCAATTAACGGCTGTCTGAGCAGGCCTGAGTCAGTGGGTCTCTGTGCTGCGGTTGCTGCTGTCACTAAACAAGTATCTGGATCCTGGATTAAGCTTGAGGGCCCCGTTGCAAGGGCATGATTATGATGGGGGAGATGGGGCCAAGAGGAACCGGCTGTGGCAAACGTGTAAGAAGTATCTCAATACAAAAGGATGGAGACGACATCTTCCAACCCATGGGAAAGGCTATAAATCAGTCTTTGAAAAAAAAAAAACTAAGACAAAACAAAGTGTTTTTTTTTCCCCTTGGAGCAAATGATTTCTTTTTGTCTGTGAAAAGAATAATAATAATAAAAAAAACTCCATAGCTGGTCTTCCTTGTGGTGGCAAAGGGTGGTGAAGGTTTTTGGCCCCGATCCCCCTGTCCCCACACATTCATGCTTAAGCATAGACACTGACGTCTATCTGTGCGAGCAGCGGGGCTGCACGCGTCGACGTTCGCAGGGCCCTCATCCCGCAGACACTGAGGCACCTCCTAAGCCTGCTCCTGTGCTTAGTCCAGCAGATTTCTTTTCGGGGGCAGCTCTCCCAGTTAAGCTCTCCCAGTTAAGCCCTCAAGATTGCAGGTTTTGAGGCAAGCTTTGCAAGGAGGCAAAGACACATCTGTGCACACACACACACGTGCACACACACACAAACACATGCACACAACAAATGCTTCCACACCTGGATGGGTAACTTTCAGAGTCCAGCTTGTCCACAAATAAGCTTTCTGACCTCCCATTCAAGAGGAACTGGATTGAGAAGTACGTTTCCTTTTTGGATTGCTTCTTTTTCAAGTCCACAAACATTTTGTGTTAGGTATTTGTGCTGTTGCAGGGGCTATTTTTCCCTCCCCAGCTGATCTCCAGACTCAAAGCAAACCATTCAACTCCTCCTCCCATTACACTGCTGCCTGGTCTGGGGCGCTGTTGGAATCTGTCCGGATCTGGGGCAATCGATTGAGATGGAAATCACATCGACTTGAGTGAGTCCCAGTGACGTGGGCAGGAAACTCCAGCAGACTGGCGTTATTGTGGGAAGGAAATGCTGTTCACCACAAGGTTTCCTCTCAACACCATTTAGAAAATGACTAGCTAATCAAAAAAAAAAAAAAAATCCACCCACAACCCATACTAGAAAATCACCAACCCAGAGAGCTTCCTACATTGGCGTGGCCTCTGCTCTGCAGCAGAAGGTGCAGGTGGTGCTGGGGAGAGGCACAGGCAGCCATGGGATGGTAGAGGCCGAAGCTGTTTTGTCTCTGGCTCTGTCCTTTCCTTGCTAAGTCCTTGTTGTCAAGACGCTGCTGTAGATTCCGAGTCCTCAGTTTCTTCAGGGTTTATTTTTCTCTTTTCTTTCTTCTTTCCTCTTCTTTTCTTTTCTTTTTTCTTTTCTTTTCTTTTCTTTTCTTTTCTTTTCTTTTCTTTTCTTTTCTTTTCTTTTCTTTTCTTTTCTTTTCTTTTCTTTTCTTTTCTTTTCTTTTTTCTTTTTCTTCTTACATGAGATGAAAGGAATCGGAGTCCTGGGGCGCAGGGAGGTGCGGAGGGGAGGGTGGAAGGGAGCCTGGGATAGTGGCGGGGCAGAGGGACAGGGTGCAAGTTCACTCCACGTTGCTGCTGTCGAACGCATGGCACTGCAGGTCTCCGCTCAGGTAATCAGTCCCCGGCAGCTTCATGCCGTATTTGTCCACGCACCAACACAAGCCACGCTTCCGGCCTCGGGATGGCTTGCACTGAGGAGACACCCAAGGGGAGAGATCAGGAACTTGCCACAACCTCTGTGTAACTCTCTTGCTGGGGATAAGGGTTGTGGTTTGCTTTTTTTACCCGAGCAGTTCAACGCCCTGGAGAAGGACTTAGCTCTTCTCTCTGCTTCTACCGTATCTCCATCCTTACTGCTTCCCAAGCCTGAAGCAATCTGAGTTTTCCTTCCCCACAACCCTGCAAGCCTTCAGGATGCTCCTTTTAGGCAGGACTGGGCTGCCAGCTGTTAGCAGGGCTATCTGCAATCAACCCTCCCATGTCAGACTTGCAGCAACCCTGCCATGAGCCTGGCAGAGGAAAAAAAATCTCCATCTTTTCCATCTTCAGCAGTGGCAGTGAAAAACCTCCATGCACAGGGAGTTTCTGTGCTATGCCCCTCTCTGTCCTGCTTTCAAGGAGGGTCCCGCAGAGCTCTTACCTGCTTCCGCTTGTAGAAGCCCTTTCTGTCGCAGTTGGGGAGATGAACAGCCCGAGGCACCATCCGCTGGCTGCTCTTGAGCTCCTGCAGCGATGCCTCCATGTGCCTGCGGCAAGGGCCCTGCCAAGCGAGGAGAGGGAGCTGCAGTGAGCCTCGAAGTGCCCAGACAGCCCTGAACAAGCACCAAGCTGCTAATGCCCTCGGTTCCCCTCCCAGCACCCAATCTTCAAGAGGTCAAAGCTCCCCTGTCCTGAGGAGCAGAGGGACGGGTGCTCACCAGCTCAAACTCTTGCCGGAGCTCAGGGATGACAACACGGGGGTGTGCTGTGTTCTCGGCCATGCCCACAAACTTGGCCAGGGTCAGCTTCTTCCGACGATCCTTCTTCAGGGCCTCAGCTTTGAGCTCAGAGAGGCGCCCCGGCTTGGGCCGGTAGGCCTTGGGGGGGTAGGTCTCTTCTGTCATCTCCGACGTTGTCGGCTCCTCGTGCTCTCGGGATTCCCTTTCTGGTGGGAGGGAAGAGATGCCAAACGGTCAGGTCTCCCAGAGCTTACCAGGCTTTCTTTTGCACAGAGACCATCCTGCCCCATTTGAGCAAACATCTTTGCACTAGGCAAGAAGGAAATGAATGATCAAGATCCACAAAAATTTAACTTGGCACAGTGTTCAACAGCTCCCTTCTCACAAAGCTGAGGATGTCATTCCTGATAGAACCCATCAAGGCTCCAGCAGGAAGAAAATGATCCAGCTGAGCTACGGCCCACCCATCAGCTGGCAGAGAGAGGCTGTGATAGCCAGTGGATGCACCACACACAGCCCTCATGTCCAAAGATACCCTCCTTGAAAGCACTTTTCCCAGCTGCTAAGGTCCTGGCTCTTATCCCACAGTGTGGGATGTGGTATGGCTTTCATGTGACCCCAAACATAGAAGGGGAAGGCCACTAGGAGCACAGAGGAGTCAGGAGTCTTGGATAGGCTCCTGCTTAGAGGCCACTATCATTTACAATGTGTCAACAGAGAAGGATCGTTAGGAGGATTATCCTACACCCAGAAAGCACCAGAGGACATACAAAATGTAGTGGAAAAGCCCCTCTTCGGCAACACCAGGAGGATTAAGTGGTAAATTCATATCCTATACCCACTTGCAAGTGTTGAAACCAAAGCTAGGGACACTCACACATGAGATGATTCCATATTCAAGGTAAATCACCAACATAGCCAAGTCACCACATGCTCAGACAAATGCCCTGACAGCGATGCCAAAGGCACAACTGAGAAATGTTGCAAGCTCCAGGGCCCTCTGTAAAGGCACAACTGAGAAATGTTGCAAGCTCCAGGGCCCTCTGTTTGCAGCCCCTGTGCTGGGGTGACCCAGGTCCGTGGGACTAACCCAGCCCTGGTTCCCTGGCTCGTGCTGACTGGGCAGCGGCACTGCGCAGGGTAACTCTGCAGAGCACTCCTGTCCCACTGCGACTGCAACCACCAGGGCCAAGGGGAAGGCAGGAGGGTATTCAAACTGTACCCACTGCAGCTGCCTTCTTACATGCCCATCCGATAGCCCAGCATAACCTGTACTGACAGGATGCAATCAGGAGTTCTGCACGGTTATATATAGGAGAAAGCTGGTGACAGTCTAAACTTAGCTGACTTGTGACCTTTAATACGGCCACTGGAGTGAAAGAGGGATATTTCTGGACTAAATTTGAATACAGTTTTAAGCTCCCAAGGCTCCAAGTCTTCCAGTCATTGGTTCCCAGCTGGCCTGCGATAATGCCAGGTTGGTCCTGGGGCCAGCAGGCAGGAACAGGAGCAATGCCTCGATAGTACAAGGAAAGCACCAGAGAAATGCTGCCAGCTGTGGGCAGGAATGTCTCCCTGCATGTCCACGGTGTCTCTTGGTATCAGTGAATCCAGCCTCTGCCCATCCCCTCCTGTGAACCCCAGAGGTTTTACCCCTCTTGCAAGTAAAATTGCATGGATATGAAAGGAAAGACTCCAGGGCTGAAAACAAGAGCTCAGAAATTCCCCCGAAGGCTTTTACAGAGTGTTTTCTCCCTAGAGCTCTGAGGCAGCCCGTGGGGTCTCTGCAGCCGGGTGGGAGGCGAGGAGGAAGGCTCTGTTCCAGCAGGCAGCTCAGGGAGGCCTGAGGGCGCTGCTGGGGATGCCCAGCGGGTCCTGCCTAGCTGGGGGACACGCTGCTTGGCGGCAGGTGGCAGCACAGGCCTGTCACACAGGCTCAGTGTGGTGGCCTTGAAGATGGCCAAGGGGAGAGGCTGATCTCGGGGTCCCTAAGCGGACACATCCATCAGTCTCCCCTCCTTCTCTGCCAAGGCAAACCTGCCTTCTCCCAGCTCCTGAATCCGCATATGTAAAACTGGAAAGCTTCCCACAGATGCATGTGGGAAGCAGCCCTTGATTACTCTTTCCATGAGCATCCAGAGCAATGTGAATGACCCCACGCATCATCTCTGCGATCTGCACATCTCCCCAGGATGGGATTCTCTTACAATGCTCACGTGCCTTTTCCTTGCTAGAGGACTCAAAATCACTCCAGGGAGCACCAGCTTATGTGACCAAAGAAGAGACTTGCCCAGGGTCTGCCAGCTCCAAATTAGCACCATGTAACAAATGAGCCTGGGATTGCACTGGAGAACACAGCACAGAGCAGGGAGGCTCCCGGAGCGCAGCCCACCCACGCAGGCAGGCAAACGAGCTCCAGAAAGGGGCAGCAAGGGAGGAAAGGTGGCCTCGGAAGGGGGCTCTCCAGTATGGGGATGATGGACAAAGCATAGGGAAGGAAACTGGGAAGCAGAGCAGGGAGCTGCTCTAGCTGACTGGGAGGTTTGATTTTTTTCTTACGGCTTACACTGGTTTCTGACAGGGCGGTAGGAAAAGCATCTATTGCCTGCTGCTACTAATCATCCATGCTTGTTACACCCACAGGCTGCTAGAGGACTTGCTGTTCTGCTCAAAACACCCAAAAGAAGCCATGTTCAGCTAGAAAGAACATGCAAGCCAATGCACATGACACTGATATACTGCCTTTTTGATTACTGTCATTATTATTATTTATAGTGGGAGCACCAACATAACACAGCTTTTGAGCAGAAAGATATTGAGGATGTGATGGGGATCTCAGTAAAACTTCTAGCACAGAAATAGTAAATGTTTCCAGTAGGGACCTTGAGAAGTTGCCCAGTCCCTCCTCTGCCCTCAAACTGGGCCATCTCTGTTCTGCGGTGTTCATTGCAGGATGGAAATTAAGGCTTACGTTACCTAGGGCTGAAACACAGCCACTTCTAGAGCAAAAAGTGTCACCTGTTAAACAGCGCAGTGCAGCTGCGCGCAATGTCTCTGCCCTCCAGTGGAGAAGGATTTACCTCTTGGAAAAAGTGTCACCTCACAGTATTCCCATAAAGGGAATATTCCTAAGTGCAGGACTTGGCAAGTGACTCCTGCATCCTTCTTTTCCAAAAGGCTCCTTGTGATTTTGGGCTCTGGCAGAAGCTGTCTTTGGAAGAGCTTAGTTTTTGTCCTATCCCTGTGTTTTCCCAACCTTGTTGGGTGATCTTTGACACCTGGGCTTTCTTTTTGTGGGGAAGGACAACAGCTCAGGGTCAGAGACATATGCAGCCCACACTGGCGCCAGGGAAGGGAAAGGATTTATGGGAAAGGCTGAGGGAAAGGGAGGAATTATTCCACAAGGACTGAAAGAAAGACTTCCCATTGAAATTGGGACCCCAAAGCACTAATCAAAACCAGATTCGCATGCTCTCTCCTAGTTTCACCATAACAAGAAGTCCCCGTCACCAGCAGCTGCAGAGTCCTCCCTACGGCAGCTCCATTATCTGCCCAGCCTCGTGCTGCTTCATGCGTTTTCCTGATGGGTTGAACACACATATGCAGGCGGTGTTAACAACCACTGAAAAGCAGTGTGGGTTTTTTCCTGCCCTGTACCTGCCTGAGGGACAGATTGCTCCCATTTTGCCCTTCTCACTCCTCCTTAAAGCACTGGTTATTGCTGGGCACCAGACAGCAAATTCCCCAGACTCCACATGGCTGGGAGACAAGAAATGTCAGTGCTGTCCCTGAAAACAGTCTTTCCCTTGCAAATCTTCTTAGAGATGTCCTTGTTTTTCTTAAGACTGGGTCTTCTCCAGGAAGTCTGTTCTCAGGTCAGTGGCTAGAAAGAGCCCACTCTGACCATCATCCCTAGCTCCTCTCCCCAGTTACTCCACTCTGGTGGAGAGGATGTGCCTGACCGATGTTGAAGCTTCCTGGGATGAGCAGGCAAGTTTCTCCCCAGCCCGGACTTGAACCTGTGACCAGGAGGGCAAAATAAAAATCTCACCCATTCCCAATCCCCTCCAGTCTTGTCAGCACACCAGGACAGAGGCCGTGTTTGCATTCCTGAAATGTAGGCTAGGAAAAGAGAATGCAGGCAGGGGAGGGCTGCAGCGCGAGGAGGGTCATCTCAACTCGCGCCCTTTGGCAGCTGGAGCGCACAACTGAGCAAAAACATTCCTGGGCTCCCCAGGGGACACGAGGATCAGCCCAGGCAGAAGGGAGCTTTTTGTACTGTCCTAATGAAGAAAAACTCGTTTCCATTTCCACAGCGGGCAGGCACAAGCCTGCTGCCGGGTGGCGAATGGCCCCTCGGCATCCCGGCTGCGGCGATGGCGCAACGAAGGCGCTGGGGTGGGCGCCGAGGCGGCTCAGGGCGACGCCTGGGGCTGGGGGCACCGCTGCTCCGCGCCACCGCCCTGGTGACATCAGGCAGTGATGTCAGGAGGCCGCGCGCGGCCACTGTCCAGCGCGAGGCTCTTTGGCACCTGCTGCAGGAGCAGCGGCCAGGGCCTGGGATTCAGGCTGCGGCCGGCTCCTCCGCTCACGCAGGGTGGGGGCTCCTGGAGAGGGGCCCTGGACTTTCGACGAACTTTTGTGCTTTGGTGGGGACTCAGCGGCGGGGCAGAGCGGCTGCTCTGGTGGGGACCGGCAGCAGAGCGTGCTGGACGCTCACGGGCGATGAGAGACTGGGAGGAGGCACCGCACACCGAGAGGAGAGAAAAACAGCAGCCCTGCTTGGAAGAGACAACCGCCGCGGACTGCAGCCCCACCTCCCCTGAGCCCCAGCAATACGCAACAGGCATTTATGACAGATCGATGTCAAATAACACCCATCTGCTAAAACAGAGGCTTTGGGGCTTCACAAGATGGCTGAACTACATTTCTAAGCTATTTGGAGAGAGAACTGTGCCCAAAAATTGTGATTTACCCCATCATTTGGCTTAGGCACTGATTTTGTAGTGGAATGACATATCCCTGGAGGTCCCAGTTTCTCCTCCTGTGACTCTAGTAGTCTCACTTAGACCTTTGAAGGTTAAGCAAGATAACCCTCACCGTCTCTTTTCTGTACTGCTCTCCTCATGGTCTGTGATAAAGCTCTTGAGAAGCAGTGTAAAACCAAACAGTTTTACAGGTACCAGGAATAGCGGTAAGAAAACCACTGGGATGTATTTCCTCCACTGGGAATTAGGTACCTCATTTGCTGCCAAAGGCTGAAACATTTGTAATTTGTGGGTGGCTCCAAGGAAGTCTTTATCTGACGCAGGATCGTAAAGTGCTCACAGAATGCCCGCTCCGCCTTGCTGTGCACAGTCCTCTACCAAGGTTGTAAAGCAGAATGCAAACAGTCCATAGACCATAGCCCAAAACTCACTCAAGTTCTATGAGTCCCCAGAAAGGAGCTTGAGGCATCACCAATACAATACATTCATGCAGGGTGAGAGTTACTGAGAGTGCACTCTCCAGTCCCATGGGAATGTGCTTTAGGAGAAAGTTTTGGATCAGCGGGGCCAGGTCCAGAGAAGAGAGGGAAAAGCGGCCACAGGACTGGCAGGACTGAGCCCTCAGTTAAGACTTACCTCTGTTTTATAAAGTGAAGACTCAGCAGGATGCTGAGGAAGAGCTCAAAGTGCCTCACCAGGCTTGGAAAGTGGGGACAGATGGCAGAGGCACGTGCCATGCTGTGGCCTTTGTCTCTTAAGTTCTTGGTTGAGCTTTGCTGAACTAACCTAGCAGACCAACTCTTTCTCAGCAGATTAATGTCTCCTCAGCAGAAACCTATAAAGGCAGATCCTAACACATCAGCCAGGGCTCACTTGTAGAGCACGAATATCAGGCATTTGGGCTGCCCTCAGGTTCACACAGGAAAGGTTCACGGGAAAGGCAGACGATTGTCCTGATGACCTTCATGTCGTCACACAGAGACAGATGGGGGAGAAATGCAGCCCAACATATGGGAAAGGAGCTCTCAGGGGAAGAAGCTCATTTAGCACCTTTCAGTCTGCCCTGGAAGGACAGGACCTATCTATAGGAACAGATCTCTGGGTCAGTGCCACTTCTTCACACTGCCAGCAAATGCCACAGAGGTGAGAGAGGCAAGACTATGAAAACTGGAAGCATAAGAAAGGACGTACACTGCTGCACACCAAATGATACTTTCTTGAGCTGCCTTTCCTTCCTGCAGCCGCAAAGTAAGTCCCTGGAAGTGACTCTCCAGTGCAAAGAGAAGAGCAGGTTTAGAGATGGGGAGCTCTTTGACACAGGCTCATTCTCCACATATTGCTCGTTTGCTCCGCAGGCTCCAAACACCCACACTGGGCTTGGGAGGGCCAGGCATGAGTATCAGCTGCAGGTGTATCAGCTGGGAGGTGCACAAACTAGGGCTTACAGAGAGGTGTTGTCTTTGACCTGGCTCTGGCTCTCCACTGAGCTCGCAGGTCTGGGGACCTGGGGGTTTGCTCTGCGATGTATTTGCAGGCACACAAAGTCCTAGGAGAGGGGCTGGGGCCGTGGTCAACCTGCAGTGTAGACAGAAACTTGCGGTACCCAAGGATAACCATTTCTGAGGAAGACAGAACCCCAAATATCCAACTAGTAAGACATTTGGGACACTTTCTGGAGTCTCTCCCTCCTGCAAGTAATTTCCATTTCAATGAACTGATGCTGATGTGCACCATCTTGCAATACTGCAGGCACTCTGTCTCTGGATAACTGCTTTTATCAGCCTAACATTTCCTGAACAAAATTATCTTCCAGGGAACTGAACTGGCAAGTGGAAGGGAAGGAAAAATTTCCAGATCAGATTTACATCAAGAAGCTCCTGTTGCTGATTCACTGATGATAAGAAGATAAAACATATTTCCTTTGCATCATCTGCAGATTACAGATGTTCCCCATTCCATATGCTGAAACCGCAGAAGAAGCTGAGAGCTGAATTGAAAAATGACCTGGAGATAAATAAGATCTAAGTAAGTCATCTTGCAATACTGTAGTGACCAAAACATGTTTTTCCTTCCTGGAAAGAAAGAAATCATTCAGTCTTTCTTAGCCTTGCACCTTTTCTAACAAATCTGTATCAGTTGTAGTATAGAAGGCAAAAAAGTCACATTATCAGAGAATTGAGACTCAAGAAAAAGACTGTGCGTTTGTCTAACTGAATGCAAAAAGGTGAGTAAGATTTGGAGTAGCTTCTTATAAACACCATGAACTTGTCTACTGTCAGTGTCTCAGCAGGGCTTATCTGTGGCAAAAACAGAGAAAAACTCTTAATGGAAAAGAAATATGCCTTCGGGTCCTCTGAATGAAAACAAAGGGGTCTGACGGGCCCAGCATCTGTCCATCAGCTGGGAAGAGATCACCTGAAAAATGTCCTGCTGCATCTTTGGAAGAAGGTGTGATGGGTTGGAAGAGAACCCTAAAGCATCTATCAAGAGTCATTATTATATGGAAAAGAAGGGAACAAGCAGAACTCTTCAGGATACAGGTAGTTCGACAGCATTGAGGAAATGTGACCGGGAAAGATGAGTAGACAATTTTGCATTGTCTGTGTGAGCATTTCTCTAAAACTCAGCTGAAGGTGGGTTTCATTACACATTTCAAGAAACCTGAGCTTGAAAGTGGATACTGCCAGAAAACTGACAGTATTTTAACAACTGAAACCCAAACATGACAACCATAATAGAGCCAGGTGCTAAGTCCATAAAAATACAACCATATCCAGGAAGAGTGTTCCCAAAGGCCATCAAAGGCTAGGACATCACTGTGGATGCACTGTAGGTTTTTACCCTGAGAATAACATGTAACTAAGAGGAAATCTCTGTGATAAGGGAGATGACCCTGAGGAGAAGGTGTCCTACCAAAGTCATTGCTACTGAGGTTTTACCCTAAGCTTTCTGGATAGCTTATGGCCTAGATGACCAAACTCACCTTTTGGTAAGGGTTTTGAGTGCAAGGAGCAGAACACAGGCTTACTAGAACTGAATCTGTGAGAGATCACTCCCACTGAAGGTTGAAGGCTTCCACAAGACCCGTCCCTACTTACATTACTGGGGATGTCTGCCATCATCCCCAAAAGGGGAGCCAATAATTGAGAGAGCTAAGAAAGCTGAGCCCCTTGTCCCCCTGCAAGAGATGAAGGCACACCAGGTACAGTCTGGACATGCACCTCTGGCAGGCGTCGGAGAACAACTGGTCAAACACTGCAGACAGTTCGAGTATGCAACTGTGACTGCAGCTCCTGGATTCATTTCCCAGGCTGGCCTGGATTAATTTCTATGCCTTCAGCCTGACTTTAAAAGCTCTGCCTTAAACCAGATGGAAAAGACCTGTTAGCTCACCCATTGCTCATCTCTTTGTCAGCGGCAGATGACGCATTGTCACATGTGCACCCAACCTGACTTTTAAGAGCTCCAAGCAAGGAAATTTTCACCTCTGCCCTCAGGACTCCCTTCAACTTTCTCAATGAGTCCTTCTGTCGGGAAGTAAGTAGAAGTCATGTAAGTAGTACCACAAACAAGCACAAGACTGATGTTCACACTCTAAAAATATCGTTAGGCAGTAACTGGCCCAGGTTGGATCTTCAGAGAATGAACCCCATCTGAACCTGAAAACAGAAAATAGTTCTACTGGTTTTATAAAGAAAGAACTACGACTACTGGACAATTTTGCCCCCAAAGTTACCTTTAAGATGTCCTCACTTTAATGTTTAGCTGAGGGATTACTTCCTTAAATACCTGTCAGGATTATGTTCTTGAGCTTAAAGAGCAACCAGACCAGTTACCTCTATCAACATAACAATTATGTCCATCAGTGGACCAGCTGTGCCCATCCAACAAGAAAATAAACCAGATTCTGCAATAACAGTCCTAGAGGCAGGCAGGTGCTAACAGCTTTTAAATCCTACTGGAGTCAACAGTATCTTTGGGTTTTTGACCTCACAGTCTTTAGATGACTGAAGCAACTGGCTCACACTGAGAGAATTAGGCGTCCAAAGGCCTATGATGCTCTGGACCTCAGGGCCTACAGACACTTGCACAGCATCTTGCATATTTGCCCTTTTAGGCTAATAATTAGGAAACAACCTGGGAACTCACTGAGGTGGTGTCGAAAAGGCATTTTTATACTTTGCGTAAAAGCAGCAGTTTCACAGGGACTGTGGGCATGAGGTAAAGTGCTGTGAAGAGGACAGGGGTTCTGACAAGAAAGAGAGCAAGGCTCTGTGTGCAGACTGTCAAGGCATGCCCACTGGCTCCACAAGCATACATTTAAGATGCCTTTTCAAGTTAACCTGCTGACCGGAGTCTCTCTGCACCCATGGGAAGCTTAGACCTTTCTGCAAGGTTTAGCTTTAGGCAGGTGTCACCCCCAGGCCAGAGGCTGGTGATCACAGGGTAAGGACTGAAGGACAGTTAGCATTTGTTGTGGAAACATCCCAAACAGCCAGGAGAACCACCAAAACATGCTGAGAAATGGCTTCCTTGGGAGTAAATGTGTCCACATCAAATCATCAAGAGTCCTAAATTTCTGCGGACCCATTATGCCTGCTCCTTCTGGGATTAACTGTGAGTGAGTGGATTGACATAAACACTAAGGGGTCCCCTTAGATCACTAGCATCAAAGAACCACTTCAAACACAACATCTTGCTGAGAGTTGCCTTGGCTACACAGCTGAAGGAATAAAG
The DNA here is from genome assembly GCF_000705375.1 of Tinamus guttatus. The sequence continues at coordinate 203,473 of NW_010583719.1, read as the reverse complement.
AGAGTTTCTTGGGGGGGAAGTGGGGAGAGATGCAGTGAAACGCCTCCTGGATGGGCTGCTGCACCAGCCGTGCCCCATGCCTGGGGACTGCAGGCAGCCCCGGGCTCGGGACAGGCCAGCCTGGGCTGCACCCACCGCCCGCCCCGGCATGAAGGCTTCGTTAAACGGGGAGGGTGGTTCTCAATCTCAGGAGACTCCAGGGCAAGGGGGCAGTTTATCCTATTTCCCCCCTCACTGGCAGAGTTGCTTCATGCATTTTGCCACACCTGTCCTGAGGATAAAGAGACAGTATGGGTCTTTCTACCTGCAAAAAAACCTACATGATCTACACATCTAAAAATCCTACAAAATCTACAAAAAAATCTTACATAATGACCCAGGTGGTCATTACTCGGACTGCCATTAATTCATCCAGGCTAAACTCTTTGGATCATCTTTGACCTCTAAGCGCACCACATATCCAGGTCCTGATGATTCTTCTTCCTCAATGCCAGAGGCTGTTTCTCTTGTCTTTGGCCTTCCATGCCTCAGGTTGCCATCTTTTCCCATCTCAGCTCTTGTCCCTGGCTTTTCCAAACGCTGGCTGCGGCTGGCTGAGCAAAGAGAAGTCGCCGAGCTCCCCGCTCACCTCTGGCATCTTCTCCTCCACCAGTGTCGCCGGGCACCACGGCCTCCGTGGGCATCCCACAGCCCCGCCGCGTGACCTTGCCTTGCCTGCCTCGCCTGAGGCGGATTGACTGCTCTCAGCAAGCTGAAACCTGTCCAGACCTTCACTGGGATACCTCTAGCTACTAAGGCCATCAGGGTATTTAACCGCTACTGGCTTAGACTATCCGGAAAAACAACAAGCAATCTCCAAACACTGTGAGTTCAGATCCATGCAGCTGGCTGGGATGTCAAGAGTATCTTGCCTCTATCTCCTTTCTTTTCTCCTGTTGTCTGATAGGCTCAGCTCCTGTATCTTATTTCTCAGTCCTCAGCAGATGATAGGTAGGTTGGTCCTTAAAACATTATCTGATCTTTATGTCGATACCTATACGCCAGCTGGAAGCACAAACTATTGAATGGAGAGAGAGATCTGCATGTGCTGCCTGGAACCTATTCTGCCCCCAGACACAAAAATGCTCCATGTGTGTGTCTGCACACATGAAATGTTTGTGTGGGTGTGTGTGGGTGTGTGAACGTGGGTACACGTGTACATACGTTCACATGCATATCTTCCCTCTGCATGATAATCTTGCTGCTCTGCAGCCCACGCTAAGGGACAGGTGTGTTCCAGCCAAATTCTGCTTTTATTTATGTCTGACCTTGAATTTGCACTACTAAGTGCTTGGTAGAAAACAGATCGGATCTGCTCTGCACAGGTGAAACAAGCTGCAACTATTCTTAGCAGCTCGCCCCACTAAGCAGAGGAGAAAGAAGCCCAGGGGAGGCCGGGTCTTCCTCCTCTCCTTCCCAGATTGCTCCCAACTCTTCCAGTTTGGATGAAGAGGACTGGAACCACAGCCACTGTAACAATTCCTGCAGCTGCTCCTACGTCTTGCATGCAGTTGGGCATGCTCATAACTGAAAAGCATGAGAAGTCTTTTGATTCAGTGGTAGTAAAGCTTCCAGTGGACGTTAGGAGGAAGCAGAGCACTGTGCTATGTGCACAGGCTGCCAGGAATGGGATGCAGCATGTTTGCCGCTTCTCCTTCTCTCTTTCCTCCCTGGCTGCGCTGACTTACACGTGCCAGGCTTGGCAACAGAAAGAAGCCAGGGGGTATCCTGAAGCTGGCTTGTGCTGAAACTGCCCAGGCTCTCCTACCCTTTTCTTCTGATTCTGATGGGATGGGACAACCCACACCGCAGACTTGTGAATGCTTCCAGTCACACGTGACTGTATTCCTGTGATTGAAAGGCCAAAGCCACAACAGTCATCTGAGCACAGGATGCTTGTGCTTAAATATCGACAGGAGCAGACGCACGGGCTTCCTCTAGCACCCATCCCTCAGACCTGCCGAGGCTCCCATTTAAGGTCAGCCTCTGCTCTCAGTTACAGTCTGCAAACTCTGGGAGGGCTCCCTCGGTTTACCTGGAGTCAATCCAGCTTTACAGCGGTGCTCATGTGGTCAGGATCTGGTCTGTCACACATGCACACACGCACAGAGACACGTCTTTTCTCCAGTGAACTCTGCTAGCACCAGGCAAGAATTTCATTTGGATCAACTACTTAATATTCTTGCTCCTTCCTTAGAAACCAGGCTGTTGAAAAATCTTTCCAGCCCAGGCTCCTCCTTTCCTGTTTGAACCACTCCATCCCTCCCTCCCCCGTAGACAAACACCACAAAAAGCCAATTTTCTTGCACCTGATGGATTTTACTTTTTTTTTTAATTGTTATTTTTGTTGAAACTTCAGATCAAAAGAAAAAAATGGAGTTTTTCCAGTTTGGAATCCGAGGCTTTGCAGGCCTGTTGCTACTAGCTTTCACCTGGACAGCTCGGGAGCTCTAAGCAGCTCTGCTGTGCTACACAAAGGACTTGCTACTGGGCACTCGATGGATCTTTCCCCGAACACCACATGTTTGCAGCCCGATGTGTGCAACGTGTCCTGCTCCCATGACCCCTGCCCTAACCCTCACCCTTGGTCTAACCCCGTGCACCCGGCCTTGGCACGGAGCTGCCCACCTGCCCCACCATGTCCCAGGCGTGATCCCACAGCTGCTCCGCGCCTGTAAAAAAGCACGCCAGGCAATGATAAAGAACCGCACCGAATCTGAGGAGCAGGAAACTTGGGCTCCCTCAGCACTTCTCCTCCGCCTACTTCCAGCTGACACAGCAAAGACGATTTTCTTAGCGCTAATTCTGTGCCCCCCTCCTTTCCTTCTGGTTATCATTGGCTCATGGTTTCACAAGGAAACTTGCCAAGTCTTGCCTGCTTTCTAGAAAGAGAGAAGGAATGAGAGGAAAGAAGGAAATATTTGACAACCTTTGTTTTTCCATGCGCCTTTGTAGGGCAGCAGGCTCCAGCTTGTGCCCTCCTCTCCTCACGGAGCTCAGCCTGACCTTGCTGTGTCAGCAGGAGGAAGTCTGGCAGAGCTCGGGGAAGAGAGATGGAAAGACGTGCTCTATTTCAAACAAAACTTAAACAAAACAGAACGAAAAATCCCCAAAACACACAGAATCCTGAAGCCTGTGCCATAAATGTAGCTCATTCATGGTTTTTACCAGGAGTGTCAACTACAGCAGTGAAGTTTGGCTTTCGGTAAGGGACAGTGTGTCTATTGGAACAGAGGAAGTACCCTGTCAATACCTACACACCAGTCTACCTAAAATGAGTATGGCCAAAGCCTTTTAAACCCTGAATTTGCTTTCATTTCTGACCTCTTCACAAACTAGGCGCACATCTTGCACAGCAGCTCCAGCATTTCTCAATACATGTATGCACAATTTACAGATGGGGAAACTGAGGTACGGTGCCTGGAGGCACCACATAAAACAGCTGGCCTGCGGAGAAGCCAAGTCTGGCCTCCCAGCCCTGGGCTCTCTTGCAATACTCTTATTGCGTCTCCACAACGACTATAAGGAGGAAAGCATCTGTGATCCAAACGGAGCCAGTGCAAGGGCAGAAATAGAGAGAAATGCAGTTTGATCTCTGTCCTTGCCACTGTCACATAGTTTATTTTGCAGAGTGCTGATTCTTTCTCAGCGGTTCCCAGCTTAGGGCCAATTTTGGTCATTGATAGATTGTACGGCCAGGCCAGCTTCCTCAGCACACAGTCCTCGCATTGCTGGCCAAACTGGCAGAGGCCAGAAAGTTCAAGTCAAACTTCATTTCTCTCCTTGCCCCGTTGCCTAGGAACATGCCTATGAAAATATACTTTGTTCTTAAATGCTACCAGTCAAATGCCAAGAGAGCCTTTCCCTCTCCCATCCTCAGGAATTTCTGATTTATTTTTTATTTCTCTTTGCAATCTCACAAATCTCCAGAGAAGCCCGCTGGTCTCTCATGGCTTCCTGCAAAAGCCGTTCCAATTGACACTCATTTCCCTGCTGCAGACAAGCCCATTGAAAAGAGCCCCCTGCGGCGCTTGGGAGCCCAAACTGGAAGCGCAGGTGATGTTGGGGGTTTGTGTTCGCAGCAACCCCGCAATCTCTTTCCTATTCCTCTCCTTAAGTCACCCAAAGGATGCTCATGATCCCAAGGCAATCAAAAGCCAACTGGTTTGGAGGGGACCAGCCAAAGGATTCACCCAAGGCACCTGCCAAAGGACCAGATTCCTGGGGAATAGCGAGGCAGGTGGAACGAAAGGAGGTTGATGCTGGGAGCCAAGGCTGAAGCTCCTCTGTCTGCAAGGGGCACCCGAGGATCAGCCGAGCTCTCCCAGCAGCCGCTGCGTTTGGGCTGCACAACCGACTCTCCCGATGGCGCTGCCAGGCTCCCGAACGCGCACACACACACGCAGAGTAAATAAACACCGCGGGTGACGCGCCTGGGGATGCTTTGCATAGTTCTGCTGCGAGCGGGTTATTGCAGAGTTTCCTGGGCTCCGAGATAGGAAATCTGCTCCTGCCTCACTCTCTGCACTCCGTGGTAGCCTGCACAGGTTTCCCGCCGAGCCCTTACCCCTTCCAGCTCCCTTTCAGCAGACCAAGCTCAGCTTTGTTGTTTCTGGCCAATTTTAAAAGAGGTTGGACCCATTTTGTCATTTGGAGAAGTTATACATACATACAGGCATTATATATATATATGTGCAGACACAGAATTTGGTTTTGCTGTATGGGATGAAACATAACATGACCACTGCCTGCAAGCAGAGAAGGGGAAATATAGTAAAAGCAGCAAGATTTATTAGGTGCTGGGAAGCAGAAACGGATTCCCATTGCGCCAGTATAAGCAGAAGCTTGCTAACAAGCAAAAATGCCTTTTTCCTTGAGAAAAGAAAGTGGGGAGCTTATTTCTGTGGGATTTTCTTTTTCAAATTGGTTCCCTTGTACCCCCAGACACAGACACATCCTCCCTGCCTCCCCTTCATGTGGTGACAGAAATACCAAAGTATTTTAAAAAGTAGAGTGATTGTGTCCATGCAAAACTTAAAGGGTCCAGAAATGGGTGCTAGGCAAATGCCAGTGCAAAGGAGCACTTTCTTTCATGCTTATGTCACGTGAAAGGTGCAAAGATTTCTGAAGCTTTGCTTTGCTCCCGTGCTACCATGCCCAGCCTTCATGCTAGCTTTTAGTATATGCTCTTGGATTGTCATCGTCTTCATTATTTCTGCATTCATGGCTTCCCTGTCCCCCGTGCACCTGCTCTCTTCCCTCCCAGGGCTGAAATCCATTGCCCAACAAAGACTTCCAGCAGCAGCCGGCGAAGGGGGCGGCCTGCGACAACCACAAGGAGAAAGTGGGAGGCTGGATTTGCCAGAAACAAATCCCCGGGGCTGGCTGAGGTCCTGGGGACAGGGCAGAGGGCTGAAAGGGGGTCCCTGCACGGAGAGCTCCCTTTTATCTCAGGCTTCAGAGCCCAGCTTGGTCCCCAGAGCAAGGCAGAGGGTATGGACAGAGAAAGGAGTCAGGGATCAAGGACAGGGTGGGGACTGGGATACGGGAGAAACAAAAAGGAGGCAATTTGGGAGGGGGGATGCGGCAGGGACTAAAAGGATGCAACGTGGGGGGATGGGGCTGGGATGCGGCTGGGACTAAAAGGGTTCATCCGGGGAGTGCCGGGTGAGGGGATAAAGCTTTCCATGTGGGATGCGGCAACCCAGGCATCAGAGGGGAGGTAATGGGAAAGGGCTGTTAACTGATGCAACAGGAGGAACGACCTGGCCATGGATGGAGGGATGGACTGGGGAAATAACCAGGAGCGTGGAAGAGCACCAGGAAAGCTGGAAACTGAGCTGGGGCTATGACGGGTGGAAGCGCATCAGGAAAGATGGAAAATCAGCTGGGGGAGGGGAAGGGGTTGTGGAAGAGCACCCGGAAAGCAGCCAGGGGGCATGGGAGAGTGGCTGGGGCTGCGGGGGGTGGAAAAGCAGCCGGAAAGACGGGAAGGGATCCGGAAAGATGACACAACCACGGGAGGCATGGAAGAGCAGCCGGGCGAGGGGAGGGAGAGCGGAGAGGGGGCTCTTAGGAGGCAGCGCGTGTGAGAGACGGGGCGAGAGATGGCAACGCAGCCGGAGGGCCGGGAGAGCCGCGGAGGGGCCGCGGGCGCGG
>NW_010583719.1:183938-195617 GCF_000705375.1 Tinamus guttatus | reverse complement strand
CGCAGCCCGGCGGCACCTCAGGACCGCGCGCGATTCCCATTTGGAAAAGTTCGCTGTTGCTTAGGGCATGCCAGGAACAAGGGGAGATTTGCCATGCAAAGTCCATTTCGCACGTTTTAGCTCATTCTTTCTCTGCCTCTTGTCCTGCAGAAAGTGGGGGAGAAGGAAAGAAAAACCCATAAACTTTGCAGCGCTTATCCTCTGTCCTGCACAGTTCGGGGTTTGTTGTCTTTTGTTTCGCTGCTGCATTCCTAAGGGTTACAGATCTCCGGGACGTGGTCCTTCGCACTTGCCTCCCTCAGCGCTCATTCATTGCGAGGAACTGGGAAGCTGGAAGCGTGGAGAAGGGAATCTCCAAAGTTGCCTTGTGCAGCCCTGGGGCCTGTGCAGGCGGCTGTGCACTGGCGCCTTGCACCTGGAGCAGAAGGGACCAGCAACCGGGCTGCAAGCAGCGGCTGGACCGAGGGCTGGGAGTTCGCTCCCCAGTGCAGCAAAGCCTGCGCTACCAGGGGAGTGGGAAATCCAAAGGGATCGGACGGTCCTGGGTGAGGTTTGCCCGCAGCCTCCCTCCCTTCCACACATGCACACACTCCTGCAAAGCCTTATATTCCTCAGGTTTCTTTTTTAGATCAGTCATCTATGCAGCTGCATTGCATGGATTTTGCCACTAGAATGCACCCTTATCTATGGTAAGAGGACGGGTGGTTGTTTAAAAGCATTAACTCTTTCTTTGCCAACATTTCCTCTCTCAAGGCTTTTTTTTTTTTTTATGCATTTCAAATGTTCCTTTTTTTACCCTCTTCCTACCCCGTGTGGATTCGGGGGCAAAACTCAACTCCCTCCTGTCTTTTTCTTTTTTCCTTTTTTTTTTTTCTTATTTCCCCCCCTTTTTTTTTCTTGAAAACCACATTTCTATTTTTTTTCTCTATTAAGATTTTCCAGGGTCTTTATTTGATACTACCTCTCTGCTTAGACCATAGTTAACTGCCCCAAGCTAGGCACCGTAAGATAAGAAAAAGCAACCCCCTAGGATATATCTTGAAATGTTTTAAAATGGTTTCTCTGGTCAATGCTTACAACTTTAACAGCACATAGCCTGCATCCAGCCTTGCTTTTTATAAGAACCTGCCACTGGTCTGAAGGAGGCTTTGCTTTCTCCTCTGGAGGTATGGAAGTATTTCCTACGAGGAAGGGTTAATGAGTGAAGAAGCGGTGTGCCCTGTAACTGGCACAAAGGCAGCAAGAGTATCGAGAGGGCTGAAGGGGAGGTTTTGCTCGCACTCCAAGCTGTCCATGAGGCACAAATGGTGAGGCGTGTAGAGAACTGCTTCCACGGGGCCCAGCTGCAAGCTCTGGCACTGCAGACTTGGGCATGGCTGGATTGCCCAAGGGCAGAGCTCCCGTGAGGGATCCCTGTGGAAGCTGCTCCAACTCAGGGCTGTCCGAGAAGTTTTTTTTAGGACTTTCAGAGCAGGCCAAAAATCAAGATGGTGCCAGCGTGTGTTGCAGCCGTCCTCGTTTCCCTATTGCACTGTGCCGTGAGGCTGTGCTGGGTTTTTTATCCAGGAAACTGTGCCTGGAAACTGGTCTTCAACCATGAGGTGTGCAAGTTTTACCCATGAGCTGCTTCTATGCAGCTCCCACATTTTTTCCCCCATTTTTTTTCCCAAAATTATAAGAATAGCCTCTGTCATGAGGCTCTTGGGGCTATTGCAAGTCCTGAACAGCTTCCCTGGCAGCTGGGATGGAGTTGCAGATGAGTGCTTGGCATATGCCATCCGCGCTCCTCATGGGGGCTGCCTCGCTGGCATCTTTTGCCAGCACTCCAAAAAACATCACCCTGGTAAAGAAACAGCAATAGGACAGTGTGTAGCATACGACTGCTTACCAGTTATAGGAGAAACTACACCTAACAAGGATCGTATTTCTCTGGGCTTGTGCTCTTCCAGGGGAGAACACCATAATGTTTGATGTTTGTAAGACACGCTTTCTTAGTCTGGGGGAGTGAACAGAGAGCATTCAGATGGAACCAAGGTTTCTATTAGTGTCTTCTAATGTAATTCATTTCTACAGACTCCATGTGATACATATGGTTTTTTGCTGCAGAAAGAAAAGTAATTATTTGGAAAGCAGTTACTATTCTTTGCATCTCAAATACATCACACTTCATTATGATACTACTCTCTAATGTGCGAAAGCACTGACTTTCCTGGGCTTGATAGGATGGAACATATGCCTTAATCAGTTTGAGCTAATCTGTGTGTTTTGGGGTCACTTGGAACATCAAACAAATTCAAGCAATCTAGAAAGATAAAGAGCTGAAGTACAGATACATCAGTGAGATTTTTTTTTCCTCACTCCAAAACCACTGTCCAGTTTGTGTAGATCTGAAACTTGTTAGGAAAATAGTATTTTAACAGGAAAATACACACACACACACATATGTATTTGCATGCAAGTACTGAAAAACACCAACAGGTGGTGAAATCAGGTGCCTGGGACTGAAACATCATTATGAAAAACACGAGTATTTCATCCTCGGAGTAAGAATCCCAGAGGGAAAAATGACACAGAGCAAAATTGGAACTGACTGGGCAAATCTAAGAGGCCACCTGGACAGGAGCACAGAAAAGGAAGACAGAGAACAGCAGGTATTGACATTTAGCGTTGGGGTAAAATGTGGCTTCTTCCCAAGCCATTTGTTGTTTCCCTGGACAGTGCCCCTCGAGAGCCGCCTTCTCTGCGGTGGTGGAGGCAGCTCTCGGGCAGCCCTGGAGAGCTCAGGGAGCCGCAGCGCTGCCGTGGGGAGTGCAGTAGAGCTAGCAAGGGCTAGGTGGCATACTGGATACACTGGATAGTCACCTCCAAGGACTTTCTTCCACATCCAGCAAAGGCTGAATGAAATTATCTCTTTGCAGGCAGCTTTCTGTGTCATTAAAAAAACAAAGCAACCGATGCTTCCAGTGAAGACAGCATCAATGTTTTGCTTTCTAACATGCCTCCTGGGGGTATCAATTTTAAACCGCATGTAGAAGTGGAGTCTCCCCTCACCAGATCAGTGTCTGGGTGTTCTGCATGGCTGGGTTGGCTCTGTTTCACATTACCAAGGCTCGGTGGCCAAGATTTCCAGCAACAACTGATCACTAGAGTGCTTCCATGCTTGTGTGGCCCACCTGAGCCACCTTAAGAGGTCAGGGGACTCTGTAAGTGAGAAACATCAGCTCCTGCGCATTACGAGTCACTTTGACTCTTTCAGAAGTACCAAAGTATAAAGTCTCTGCTGGAGTCTAACGTGGACATTTAAGTGATAGTGGCAGAAATTGCTCTTGGAACAAATTCCTGTTGCTTGAACACAGAAGAAATAATTTTCTTCTGCTAACAGGAAAAGACAGATGTTTCATCATGAAAGGCCAGCAAAGGTTCCCCTTTGCTCCTCCATGGACGGGGCTGAGAGCAGAGATCCTTGTGCTGCCTGCACTTCTCCAAGTGCCTGAACGCAGTCCCTGAACGTGGGCCGAGCTGCCTGGCGTCCCTCCCGGCACACGTGCGCGGCCCCGCGCTGCACGGCACGCGGTGACCTGCTCCTTGTCCAAGCAGACAGCGGGCATGAGCCTGAGCATGGGGACGTGCCTCCCTGGGACGTCAGGGAAGGGCGTTTTGGCTCCGGGGAGGAGGCCGGCGTGCTTTCAGGCACCACGGGCTACTGGGGCGAAGCTGCAAAAGCCGCTTCGGTTTCCCTATCTGTGCAACAAATGAGGCTTCTGTATCTCCAAGGAGACTAGGTAGGTTTAAATGGCTGTCTGGAAAGTGGTTTGAGATCTTTATGTCACTGCTCTGCAAGCCTGAAATATCCTTGTGATTCTCTCTACCTCCACCTTCCCCCACTCCTTGCTACCCACATTTTTTTTTTTTGTTATTAATTGTTTTAGATTCAGACAATGCCTCTCCTTTGGCCTCAGGCAGACACACAGGCTGAATCACTAAAACACTTTAACGCACATCTGCTGAGGCAGCAAAAATCAGTATCTCTTTTTTTTTTTTTCCTCTCTCACTCTCTCTGCCTCTCCAGTATCACAGTCAAAAGGTGACCGAGGCACTAAGTAAAACTGGAACTGGCTGAAAAGGGAAAGTGCTCCCAGCTGAAGTGCAGAAAACACCTGCATCTAATAAAAACAAATGAGAAACATCATCAATAACCAGAAGAAAAAATGGTATAAATAAGAGTATAAATTCAGATGGTCTCTGGGAAACTTGAACAGATGCCCTAGCCTGCTGTCTTCTAGAGGTATTGTGTAATTATTTACCTTGTAGTGCATTAAAATACAGGGGATTGCTGCATCTCTTTGGCATATGGAAAGGAGCTATAGAAAATGCCTGTGCAGCTGGATACCATGGTAATGGGTGACCCAGCAATACATTAGATAGTTACTGTTGTGGGAGAGAGGGCCCTGCCTAGAAGAAGCAGGTGTCGTCAGAAAGATATTCTTGTTTGTCCCTTTAAGTTTTGCAGGGTTGCATCTGACAAGAGTATTTAGGTGAGGAAGATATACTTGGATTCCTGTGGGAAAGCAGAGGTCCTTTGCAGCGCGTGCTGGCTGTGGTGCAGGGATGCACTCTGCGCGCTGCCTCCGTAATCACGTGTGTGCGCGGCCTGGCCCTCCGAGCTGGCGGGGAGCAGCGGTTTGCCTGGAGGAGATGCTCACGCTCACTGTGATCGCCAGCCCCCTCCAAGAGTTTGCTGTCAAGCCTGCTGTGCACGTTCGTTTCTTAACCTTTGCACAGCACCCGAGGAGTTGGCTTGAATACAACCTCTTGGGCCCTGCTGATTTTTTTTTTTTGGTCTTTATATCACTCTGGACTCTCTCCTGAATCAATAGCTGTGCATAAACTGAGATGGATTTGTGGTTTTCATTTCCTTTTCATTGCCACTGGTCTGGAAGTATTCATGTCGGATCAGTATCATCATTGAGAACGCACCAAAACACCTCTTCCAAGACAGCTGCGGAGGTGCAGCCCACCGAGAGCCCTGCAGGGTGGGTGTCTGAGGGCACCATCGACGTGAGAGGGTGTGCGTGGTCTGGATGCTTCCTAGATTAAGGATGTTACCTCTACAGCCTAGCACTGAAGACAGTTCACAAACCAGGCTGCCTTTTCTGCAGAATAATTGCAGATTTTCTCAGGGACACCCAAATTACTCTGAGATTTGGGGATGGGAACTGGCTACTCCTTTGCCAGCCCTCTTGGCTAGTGAAAACTCCCTTTGTTTTTCCTCCCTTTGACTATTAGGTTTCTGTGTCTTGCAGAACTTTCTGTTGTGAGGTGGATGTCTGTGAACTTCACCAGTCAAATTCAGATTGCAGCTTAGACTTCTGGCTTCCCTGCTGCAAAAATAAAAAAAAAAAACTGTCTCCATCCCTTCCCAGACACACAAGAGGAACTTCATCCACGAAGGTCTGTGGAGTCCTCTGGCTACATGCTTAGCATTTTGAGGGTCCTGTTGAGGCACTGGAGACAAGACCTTCTGTGATGGGGACACAGGCTCATCCAAGACTGGATGGAGACAGACACAAATCACAGAGGCTCGCAAACAGCGCTTGGATACCTCCTCTTCTTAGCTGCCAATAACTGGCCTGGATGTGGGCTCATGATTATATCCCTTAAGTAATTCCCTGGACTTCCCCTTACCCTCACTGTGTTATTATTCATAGTTATTTTCTAATGGCTGTCCTGCCACTTGTTTTCTTTCTGGCTTTCTTCTTCTTCCGCGTAATGAAAACACATCAATGGCCCTTTTCCAAGAACAGTTATTAAAGCAGTTACCCCCGCCTATCCCCCCTCCCCTCATTTAAAACCTATCAAGCTCCATTGGATTTGTGGCCAGAATTTGCGTTGAATTACTATTTTGGAGTTGCCAAGGAAAGCAAAATGAGAAAGTTTTTGGGGAAAAAAAGAAGAAGAGAGAAAGTTATAATCTTCCCAGATCACTATTAATTATATTTACAATAATTACAGTGTTCCAGACGGCTACACTGCTGAAAAGCAGGAAGATCAACTCTTGCAGGGGAACCTGTGCATGTGTTTTGGCCTTTGCATTGCCTTGAGAACAAGCCCTTCATGCTGCACAGCTGATGCTGGGACACCTCTGTCCTCAGTGAGCTGGAGATAACATGTACAAGCAGAAAGAGCTGATGGTTTCACGTGCAAAGGCAGAGCTCGCTCCCCTGAATGGATCCTAGCTCAGTTTATGAATTTCCTTCCTCCTTTGGGGCTAAATTTTGATGCTGTGTTTTGTTAACCCATTCCTATGACAACGGGCAACAAGTCCAGAGCGTGGCAGAGGCTGAAGGCAGGATGAAGAACTGGGAGGGACTGTCTACAACAGCTAGGAAGGCAAAGAGGAATTAAGATACACCTTCTCCCTCTTACGGACTGAGTCTAATGCAGCTTTTCAGGCAATGAGTCCTTGCATCGATAGGTCTAACAGATGAACACAGCAAATCTGAGCAGCCCCTTCAAGCTGAAGCAGTACTGATTTGTCCACAGGGATGTAGCAACTGGCAAAGGGAGCAGAAGCATCGAAAGGCACATGGCTTTCTCCTGACCAGGCCTCTTTAGAGGCCCCCATTCTCTGCGCAGCCTCCTTTGGTCTGCCAGTGCGCTCCGTTCCCTGGCGAGTCTCTTCCTTGTGTCACAGCTCACGTTATTACCTCCTATCATTGCTTGTGCTTAACACACCCTACTTGAAAATGACCCCAAGCCAGAGGTGTAGGGAGGGTGTAATACTCATCATAAGCAAAACCTCAAAGGCATTAAAATAGCATGTTTTTGTCAGTGACCCAGTTATCTGTAATTTTAGAGCTGTTCCACCTCAGACCATCAAAAGCCTTGGATCCCACATATTCACACCTGGGATGTGATAGAGTTTATCCCTTAAACTAAATGTCTTCCCAGAAACTAGTGTCATGTAGACCACTAAGTGAAGAGCAGAAACACCCACTTACCAGTGGGGGAGCGTTTTTATGCAACATCCGCTTCAGCTCTAGCCTGTGAATTCTGATCCTCAAGAGTAAGCTAAAACAATACTGACTCTTGAACTAAAATTCATAACTCTCCTGGCTGTGACAAATCATGGCCTCAACAAGAGATATTCATTTTATGGCATATTACAGCTTCCCCTAAAATTTACCCGTCCCCCAGGATCATAAAGGCAATAATTATCTGTATGTCTGTCCATCCAGTCCCAACAGCTGTCCCACCTCCCCTTTTTTAGCTTCCTCTTCTGCTCTACTGCTGCCGGCTCCCTTAGCAGACAACCGTAAAAATCAAAACAGAGAGCTGTATGTGGTGTTTGTAAGCCAAATACAGATCTTTCCTCCATTCCTGACCAACTGTGTGCTGCGGTGGCCCCCCTTGTGGCCCTGATTGCCCAGTAGTAGCCATATTGCAGAGGCCAAGAGATGCAGGGCCCTGCTAGCAGATCCAACCTAACTCAGATGGTAGCTGCAGTGTGGCCAAGGTGTGATTTGGGTACCTGCCACTGCAGCCACGCTTGTGGCTTGCTCTTGTCCCACTTGCTCTTGAGATCACAGTGTGTGTTTGTAGGGCACATGGTCAGCAAGCAACTAGATGCCTGCAATGTCAACTTGTAGAAGATTTTTTTTCTTTTTCTTTTTTCTTTTTAACCCTTTTTGTTTTTATTTTTTCTTTCATTTTCCCTTTTTCTTTTTTCTTTCTTTTTGTTTTATTTTATATTTACTTTTCCTTTTTTCTTTTTTTCTTTTTATGTTATTATTTTCTTTCCTTTTTCATTTTTTCTTGTTTTCTTTATTCCTTTTCTTTTACTTTTTTCTTTTCCTTTTTCCTTTTTCATTTTCTCTTTATCTTTTTATTTTTTTCTTTTATCTTTTTCTTTTTTAACTTTTTTCTTTTTCTTGTTTTCTTTCTCCTTTTTCTTTCTTTTTTCTTTTTCTTTTTTCCTTTTTTTTTATTTTCTTCCCTTTTTCTTTACTTTTGTTTTTTCTTTTTCATTTTTTCTCTTTGTTTTCTTTTTTCTTTTTCTTTTCTTTTTTCTTTTCTCTTTTTTCTTTTTTTTTCCTCTTTTCCTTTCTTCTTTTCTTTTTTTTTCTCTTTTTTTTCTGTAAAGATGCAATGAGACCTAAGAAATCTGGTGGAGAGACTCACAGCTCCCAGAATGGATGGGCCCTTTGTGAGCTTTTGTGGAAATGAAGGTGTACGCCATGCGGTCTCCCCCTCTGAAGGCTTGTCTCTGATGTGGAAGAATGCCTAAATGAGGGGGACAGCTGGAAAAGTGAGAAAAGCTCTTTGGAAAGTGGAAATTTTATGTAGGGGAGTCTAACAGAGGTGAGAGAAAATATGTCCAACTTGGACCTTGCAGGATCAAAGGACTTTGGTGTCAGTGTGTGAATTCTGCGTCAGCATTCACCAAATCTCTCCCATTCTCTCAGTGCCAAAGGTTGAGGTTGGTGAGGGGAGGCCTGTGCAAAATTTTCTTTCCCTTGCACTGTTTTCCCCAGGAAACATCCTGACTCATCTTTGTCCTGCTGGCCTTCCCAGTGGAGAAGAGCATCGCTAATGGTTGCCCAGCAAGAGTCCTTGCTACCTTTCCACTTTCTGACAAATGGTATCTTTGATACAGTGGCCCAAAAAATTGAAACTGGCTCATAACGTGTTATTGTTTCACTCAAAAGGAATAATAATAAAAAAGAGGTACATATACATATATACACCCACACACAAAGAAGGTAAAATATATATAAAGAACGTAAATGAAATAACATTATTTCCAAACCAGGAGGCAGTGAGAAGAAAAGAGTGTGTGCCCAGTACAAAAACAGTGGGGCATTAAACATACAACTGTGTCCTGGGTTTCCCAGACTCAGAGCACACATCAAAGGCCTGAACTTAGTCCAAGCCATCGTCTTTTTTTTTTTTTTTGATTTTCCGCAGACCCATATGAAGTAAGTTCCACAACCTGGGAGGGCAGGCACAGAGCTTTCTCAGCTCTGTACTTATTTTCCTTTTACAGCTATGCTCTGACAGACCCAAAATGAGAGAGAGGGAGAAAGGGTGACATGTTTGTGCCTAGTGTTGGTGCTGACTCCTTGGAAAAGTTAGCAGGAGAGCGAGCGGAAAACACAAGTGTCTCAGCAGGAGCCAGCACCCCCATGAGTTTGTGCTGGGAAGCAGTTATAGTTCTTGCACTTTTTCAGCCTCAGGAAATGTAGTGACTCAACACGCTCATGCTAGTGGGTGACATCTTCGTATTATGATGCATCTAAGTACATCAGGAATTAATTCTGTATCCCCCCCCCCTCCCCGTTAGGCTGAGAGGAACTCAGTCAGACCGGAGGCTTGCTCCTGTACACGTGACGTTGCGTCTTTTCAAGGCCCTGTTCTCAATGGTCCGCTGCTTCTGCTGCATCCCAGGAAAACACCAGCTAGTTGTTTGCTGCTTGGCTACAGGAAGGCAATGGGCATGGGGCTGGGAAAGTTAGTCCTCACAAGAAAAGGGACTTTTATACAGCAATAAGTCTCATCCTGCTGGGATCCATGGACACTTGGCTGCCATCCCTCTGAAGCTAAGTCTGGTATAAACAGCACCCAAAGACACCAGGCTTCTTCTAGGGCAGCTTGTTTTTGAACTGCAGATGGGAACCTGGGAATGAACTAGTATGAGCCATATGGACAACAGAGGGTTGAGGGCTCGAGCAAAATGTGGATCAACTTGACAGGACAGACTTAGAAGTATGGTGCCACCAAGAGCAAGCAGTTTCCAACTGAGGTAGGAGGATGATCAGGGATCATTTCCCTGCAGAATGAAAGATTTGGAGAGCCTTTTCTTGGTGTTGATATGTCACATTTGGGAACTGCACAGTAAACAAGCATCCTGGCAATGGTACTAACTCTGCTGACATTCATATACCAGAGAATGATGGATTCTTCCTCAGGAGAACAAGAACTTCACATCTGAGCAAAAGCCTGTGCACGAATTTACGCCAAATGAATAAATTCATGCCTCTTACTTTCCTTCATTTTTATGGCCCATTTGCACTCTTTTTCCTGAGTTTTCAGCAGCCTCTTCAATCTTTCTGCAGAAATCTCTCAGAATAGCCTGATCCAATGTAAATTCTGCTGTAGCAGCTTTCCCAAGGTGACTGGCTCCTGTAGCTATTCTCTCTGCTCTCCCTCTGCCTCAAGCCACTAGTTGCTGTCATGCCCTTGTGGGTTTTCTTTTTGAGATCCCTAAGTGTATGAATGTTGCCTATTTTCCCCCTCTCTTCCTGCAAGACCTCTTTGGCTGTTTATTGGAGTCTCATTTTCTTCATATAGTGGGCGAAATTTTCACATCATACAAGATGTGAAAATTGTGTTTATTATCTTGCTGTTCAATTTCATATAGTGGGCGAAATTTTCACATCTTGTATTTTATTATCTTGCTGTTCAACGAAACCTTCCTAAACCTGAGCATATGTGAACTGGTGTGGTAGAGGATATTGCAGAGGTCACAGTAAAGACTGTGTAGGACCTTTATCCTCACACTTCCACCATCTCATCCTTCCAAATTAATGTAGTAGCCTGTAAACCTTAATTATCTATGCCTGCAGACTCCATCCCATCTCTCTTTACACACCTGCAAGTTGCTTGTCTAGTTTATAAGATAGCTGCTGAGCTTTTTCAGGGTTAAAATTAGTTGGGGACGGATCTGAGATGTCCTCAGGCCTGAGAATTTTGGAGGATGTTCTGAAATTGCATTCTTGCCTTTTCAAGGGACTGAGTGGAGATGGCTCCAGTCCTCACAAGGCAAGTGCTTTCAGTCTTTCCTCTGAAGGAGATTAGCTCTTGTGCCTTGGACTCCATCTGGTTTTCCAGCAAGCTCTGGAGTCCTTTGACTGGCGAATGCTCAGCCCCAGGATTGGGAAGGGCTGGATGGCTGCACACATCGTGGTGTGGCTGTAGCCTGCCCGGGATGGCTTAGGCTCACTCATGTCTGAATCTGTTCCAGCTAGTGAAAACAGCCAGAAAGGCTGCTCTTTTAGCGGAGATGGTAGCTGGAGAATAGCCTTATACAAAGTTTGGACTCAGGATTTCTGTTCCTGGAGCTGCCTGGATATGCTTGTAACTGAGCATGATATATGCGGCTGCAGTTACCATCCCTAATCTTTTTCCCCTCTACCATAAGCAGTTTCCATAAGCATCATGAGGGAACAGATTAGTTAAGCAACTACATTTCCTGTACATCAAATGGCTGAAGACACACAGGTTTCCTGGTTTCCAAGGCACCGTAAAATGAAATACAATAGGAAAGGGGGATGAGATTAATGGGAAAAACGTCACGTGCTGCTCTCAGACACAGCAGCCGCACCAAAAGGGATGGGACCGCGCCAGTGGAGCTATGTGCAGGATTTGGCCTTGGATCTGTTAAATGAGGACATTACCAGAGTACCAGATTACACGGCCGAGGTCTCTGAAAACAAATCCTGCTAAAGTAGAAAGGATTTGTTAGAAGGCTGCAAGGTCAGGAAAGCAACATTATTGGTTTAGCAGCCTTCTGCTGCACTGGGGACCCCAGGCAATGGCAAGCACAGCACTGCCCATAGATTCACATCTTTTGCTTTGTCATTTAAAAGCTTGTAAAAGCAGAACGAAGCGTTCTCATTT
>NW_010583719.1:139027-183893 GCF_000705375.1 Tinamus guttatus | reverse complement strand
CCCCTCTCTCAGAAAGCAAGTGCTTCAATGCCTTTATTTTCTAAGTAAACTGAATATGCCCACACAAGAGTGCCCACGAATATTAGCAGCCCAGAGCGCATGACCACAACAACGAACCATTTTGTCGTGCTGTGTTCATGAATATCCTGTTCATAGCAGCCGAGCCCCCTCTTCATAAACAGCTCTATAGTTTCTGTTAACAAGCAGCCCTCCCGTAATAATCTATTCTGTTCAGCCCAGTACCCTTGAGCAACCTTCTAATAAAAGAGCCCACTATCTCTGTGCAGCTAGACCACAATTAATCCATGTGGCTCAGTGCTCATAAACTGCTTCTCCCCTTGCCAGCTGTTACTTTTGAGTGACCCCACAGCAGCAAACCAAGATCCACTGCTGGCAAAACAGCCATATATATTATTTATATATATATGAATACCTCAAAACAACTTTATAAATAATAAATAGCTTTATAAATAATCTTTATCACCCCCCCCGCCATTTCGGTGGTTATAATTTGCCACTAGCGCTTCAACTACCCCAGCGCATGGCCCCTTGGCTGTGGTGCCTCAGAGCATGAAGCGCCCTGTGAGGAAATGGGCAGGCGCTCTGGCAGCGCAGCGCTCCCCTGTGAGGGCTGGGGCTTCCAACCAATCCCACGTCACCACCTGTCTCCGCTGACCAATCGCACGTCACCACCTGTCTCCGCTGGCCAATCCCACGTCACCACCTTTCTGCCAGGCAACAGGCAACAGGTGACCTGTTACCTCAGGCACAGGCCCTAGCCCAAACCAACACCCACTACTGACAAAATCAACATGTTAGCGATAAATAAATCAATACATATTATCAATAAATAAATCTCACTATATATGTTTTCTTTTTTTTTTTGAGTACCTCAAAAGAGCTTTATAAATAATTCTGCCTCCCTCCCTCCCCTGATTATAATTTGCGGCCAGTGCTTTGATTCCCTCCCCCGTGCAGAAGAAGCTGCCATGGCTGTGGAACAAGGGGGGCACCCGCAACCTAATAACACAGTTACTTGCTAGTGCTTCAGTTTACATCCTGTTTGTTTGACGTGTACAAGTGTAGCCACAACGTCTGGATTGCTGCACCCCCGTTTTGTATGGATTTGCTGGTGTCTGAGTGACTCAGCTCATGCTTTCCTATAGTAGATACTTTAATTCAGTTTCTCTCCTCTATCTGGCCACCAATTTTCATGAAAACCGTAGGAATATTACATCTTCAAGGACCCTGCAGTGCTGACGGATTTGGCTGAAAAGGACCAATGAGTTGAAAAATTGGTGCAAAGTAATGGGCCGACAGACACACAAATTCCCCTGTGCATAAATATCAGCTAGACACCCTTCAATCCCTGGTGTCTGATGTCAGAGCATCCTGGTGGCATTATGATTATGACCTTCGAAATTCTTCACCAAGATCTGCAGCTTTGCATTGGCTCGGTTTCACCTTGTTTCAGCACCTGGGGTTGAAATGAATTTTAAAACCAGAGGGAAGCATAAAGAGCTGGCACACAGTGGGGTCTGGGCTCTGATCTCTCCAGAGCCACTGACTCATTCTGTGATCTTCAGCAAGGCTTTTGACCTGCCTGTGCTTTGTGCTACACAGCTGGAAAATGGAGTTTTTAAAAAAATGCAATGGGAACTTTGCTGAAAAGAGCAGATGCTGAGATTTCCTAGATAAACAAATCACCCAAGCCCTGCCATTCCTCCCCCCTCCCCATCCTTCTCTTTTTATTTTTTTGCACCTTATAGTTCAAGTAAGAAACAGTTTAAAGTGGAAAGTCTGGGGCTGTGTTTTCTTACATGTCCTGGATCCTCCTTTAACTGTGAAAATGTTCAAAGTGAAAACTTGACCTGGCAGCAGTTTCTAAATGACCTCGCTTTGGCTGTGAAATCCACTTGAGCTTTGCAGGAGCAGATTTTTATAGTCTTCTCTGGTAGAGGAACAAAAAGATTATTATTATTATTTTTCTTCAAGAGGAAACTTTATACAGACTGTGTGTTATGTTTTCTCCCAGTGCTCAAGGTCAAATCAGCAGTTCTTTTCTCACTGTTCCCCACTCACTTTATATCACCCAAAAAAATAAATCCTATTCCCTCTCCCTTGCTGCAGATACTCCTTAGCAGCGCAGAAAAATGACAGAAGTGCAAGCAGTCAGTGTTAGAAATCTGCCATTACAGCCATACACAGCAAAGCCTCAACTCTAGGCAGGCCAGTGGCTGTAAATAGAAGCACTGTATTTACGAGAGGGGCTTGACTGGCTGCTGAGTTCAAGTTTATGTTTGGCTCATTTTCTGGAGGACAGTACAGTTGCTAATGCTGCTGTGATGGTTAATCTTGCCCGGGGTGGAAGATGGGTACATCCCCTGACTATATTATTTCTGTGGCACAGGAAGTCTGCTGTTACCTATGAGAGCTTGCAGGAGGTGTCACCCCACAGCTGATGTAATCTTGTAGTTTAAAGTTGCTAGTTATAATTACTTAAAGGAGGTGTGATAAACACATCCTAACTCAAGAGTTCCTGGCTGCTGCCTGCTCTCCAGGACGACTACCAGATCCAGACTCCCTATAACACAAGCCATGCTATTGGAGATAAACACCTCCAGTGGCTTAGCTTCCAGCCATAGTAAGAATGTGGCCAAAGATACTGCTGAAGTGAAGATTTGGTATTAATGCTCTCCAGTTCAGTAGTTTGTGCAGAATCAGAAGCTGTGACTGAACATCTGGGGCTCAGCTGGAGCTAACTTGATCTTCCTAAAGCACCCTATGCCAAAAGGCCTCTCCTGAACACTGCAATAACTTGTTGCAGGCTGCTTTTGCTAGGGCTCTGTATGCAGCACCAACAACATGGTAGTAGAAGGGCACTGATGCCTGCTGAAAAGACTTCACTGTGCGTGGCAGTGGTTGTTTGCATATGCAGCCAGCATTTGTCACAGCTTGGCAGACACCCATGAGGGCATGCTGCTCTGGAAGCTAGGATTTGGGTGCCTAGACCCTGTTATGAAATTGAACCTTAGATGATAACTAATACTGAATGATATGTTAAAAAGCAACAGGCATCCAGAATGGACTAATAATAACCTGAAAAATGCGTGTCTTTCCTTCTTTGACCCTTGGAAGGGACAGCCGTATTTCTGACACTGACTCTCCCTGTGGTCATGGGCAAGTCATTTTAACTTCTTAGCCTCAGAAAGTGGGGATAATAAATGCTTCCTTTTAGTTTGCCAGCTAGCACCTGTGTTTCATAGGTTTGGTCTGGGGAATGGCATGTGCCAGAGACCATTCCCAAGGCCATTCCCAATAAGCGTTAGGAAGGTGGCTGCCACGGTTTGGAGAAGTTAAGAGAATTTAGTTATGAGTAGCTGCTCTGGGTTGCACCAGTTGGACCCCGGATAATGGTCCCTGATCTCTTAGTTATGAGGATATATATAGCCTGTGTTTCCAGTGTTGTGAATGAGACATCACATCATCAGGGTCAAGAGTTACACACTGAGGAAAGGGAAACAGGCCAAGGACATATTACAATATTATCTTTTATTCCCATACATTCTCTTTCAAT
The DNA here is from genome assembly GCF_000705375.1 of Tinamus guttatus. Next base: position 180,316 of record NW_010583719.1, on the reverse strand, counting down.
CAGTCTGTGTTCCCCAGCTAGTGTTTTACACGTGATTATGGGCTCCTTGAGGGCAGAAACCATCTTTTAGCTGTATTTGTACAGGCCCTGAAACAATGAGGTTGCGCTCTTGAGGAGGGCTTCCTCGCACTAGTGAAGCTGATGATGCCTAGCTCTGGAGGAAGGGCAAAGGAGTGCTCCAGTGCTGAGGTATTGCTGGACAGTACAGTCAAAGGGCTGTTTGCTTTCCTTATTCCTTCCAGATTGGTGTGGGCTTATTCGTGGCTATCTAAGGAATGCCTGCATGATATTTTGCATTCGAACAGTTCATTTCTTTGTCAAAGATGTTCCTGTGTTAGGAAATGCTCTCCAATAGCCTCACCTGCACGAGAATTGCCCCTGCCACCAGAAAGCAGTGTTTCTTTGTGTAACTGAAATGTGGGGTCTTAGGGAAGATTATCAGAAGCCTCTTTAAGGGAATGTTTTATTAGGTGCTGGATATCCTAGCTGAGGGTTGCTTTCCTTCTTAAGGGCTAAGGGAAAGGAATCACAGTCAGATCAGCCTTCCCATGAACCTGCCAGCAGACTACATCCACGAGGGGGAATGGAATTGTGTGATGAGCCATGCTGGACTAAAGAACATGGCCAAGAGGAGTTCGTGAAGCCTATTCCTTGCTGAGAGCTCAGCAGGAGTGACTGCTATAACTGATCGACCTCCAGAACCGGAGCTCCTGGCCACTGCTCTGAAACCATCCTCTCTTCTCCCCACTCCCTGGTGTGGGATGTACTGCTCCATCACCGGGCTTGTGACATTGCTGCCCTGTTAGGGACTCTTCTTCCTGTCTTCATTTTTCCTACACTTCCAAGCAAGCTCTTCTATAATGTCTTGAGGGTCCACATTACCTTTTTGGCTGTCTGTCAAGTGTGCCAAAATGGTTTAGGGAGGGAGGGAAAGAAAGCATGGAAAAGCGAGTGGTAGTGGCCTGCGTAGGCCTTTTGAAGACATCCATAAGGATTCTCTTCTTGAATGGCCTATGCTTTACAGCTATGTGTAGGCAACATTCACTTCCAGGTTTCTTGCTATCATCCCAGTGCTCAGGGACTTGACAAAGGGGGCAACCTCATAGGAGAAACATAACATCTCTTAGTTTAAATCCATTTTCCTCATTGTCCTGGGGACAGGAGACTCATTGGGTCATCTTTTTGTACATCCTGAGTAACTCTGCTGCCCAGTACAAATCAGATAATATCCTTGAAAAGCTACAGGCATGTTTGACTGCACAGCTCCAGAGTGCCTTGCAGAACATGTAATTCAATGCATTCATCAGGGGCTCCTCAGGGAGTCGTTTAGTTTTGCCAGCTAATTTCATACAAAAATTCTCAAATCATAGAGGAAGAAATTAGGCAGCTCTTGCCCAAGACAAGCTCCAGTGTGACCAGATAAAAAGGAACAACGCTCAACTGGTCCACATGGATTGTGGATTATATATAAGCACTCTTCTATATGAGTGGATTATATATAAACACCAATGACTCTGCACAGGGTACAGAACCATCTGTGCTGATATATAATCCAGTGGTTGTGGATGATTTGAGGAGAAGAGAGGCTGGTGACAACTTATTTTGAACTTATCTACTGTGATGGCAGAACAGCAGGAAAAATGAGTAAGCCATGTGCAGCAAAACAAGGGTAGCGGCTTCCATGTGTTCCCTACTCCAGCATTTCCTGCTGGGTAGCTGGAGCATGTCTGTCATTTCAAACTGATCTGGTGGCAGGCAGGATTAGGCAAAGGAAGAGAGGTAGGAAATGAAGTGATAGAAAGGAAGTGGTGAGTATTTTTAGGAAGTATTTTGATTTGGTCATGATTGCGGCCAGTACGTTTGCTCAGTTGAAAGTGGAAAAGATGCCATATTTGTCACAAAGCAGGTGAACATGACAGGAGAGCGGGGAAGTTCACTGAAGCTATGGAAGACAGAGTCTGTTGGAGTAACGTCCTGGAAGGGGCAGGTGGGGGAATCTCTATTGTGAACATTATTCCTGCGGTTTTGTGTTCCTTTTTTCCTACCCTTTGGATTCACCTTGGGAAAACCTGGCCAAAGGGGATTTAGCTTCTGTTTTGGATAAGGGTGGATATTACACCTGCTTTATCTATACTGGTCATGTTTGCAGAGTCACTTCTTGTAGCAGTGTTATCACATTGATAACACATTTTGTTGTTGTTGCTTCATGGATCTGAACTTTTTTTGCCTTTCCCAGAGGGAGAAATAAATGCATACTATTATATTGACAAAGAGGTGGGGTTTCCAGTTCATCTCCAGATGTGGCTGGTAGAGAGTTGTTTCGTGTATTATGTTTCTGTCTTGCATTACCTGTCAGATTTTGACCCTAGTGCGACAGAGCAGAGCTCCTCAGCAAGCTGCACTCTTAGAGGGACAGAGAAAGAGTGGTGACCTTGGGAAACAGGTTTCCTGCAGCAAATATGGATAATTGCATGACATGGCCCACATAATCTGAGGCATTTTATTTACAGTAGTGCTTTAGGCCCATTTCAGCCATCTTTGCACATACTCACCTCATGGTGCGAGCTCTGAAATCTTTCTTCTTGCGATCGTATCTCTTCCTGCCAGAAGTCACACTCAGACCTGGGCTATAATATCATGCTCTATATTTTCCAGAGGCTGGATCTATCTGTGGAGGTGGCTGAATCCTGGGGATAAATGTCCAGCTGTGCACAGCAACACTGGTGTGCTGACTTGGTAATCCCATTCCGTGCAGCTGAGCTGCCCACAGGCAGTTTGTATTTGCATGGGGTGCAATGGGGGACTTTATGGGATTGCAATAGAGTGGGTGAAGCTGGGGGAGGTTGGATTCTCTTACTGAGTGCACTGCCTGGGATTAAGGCCCATAAAGTGACTAAAGGATGTCACCTCTCCTTAGCATGAGATACTCAGATAGCCAGGAAAAGGTAGAAACTGCCAACTTTGCCATTTTACTAGACTGCTTGCAGTCTCTCAGATGGCTTTTAGCTCTTACAAACTCATGTTTCTCCCCTGACTTGGCTGTATTAATTTTCTCGGGAGACCCAGCATCAGCTGCTTTATTGTAAGCCAAACTTGCTGTAAGTCATTTTGTCTTGCTGTAATCAGTAGTAGTAAAACAATACTCCATCCATCAGAAGGCCTTGACGCAAGAGGCTGGTAGTCCTCAGTGCAGCTATTGTAGCCTAATGATGGAGGACTTAGTGCCTGAGGACGTGTCAAACCATAAGACTTGAAAGATTCCTGGATTTTGATGGTGCCAGAGCCCAGGGTACCAGAAGCACCATGTGAAAGTAGAAAGTGTGGAGCTGATAACTTTATACAAAATTATTGAAAGGAAATGGGCCAGGGCATCTGCCTGAGGCAATTTCAAATTGAGATTTCTAGCTATAGGGGCCAACTGTGCACAGATTGTCAGTCCACTTTTGATACCAAAGTCCATTTTCTGTCGGGTTTCTGTATTGGGCTTAGGCTTGATAGATTCTCCCAAACATGCAGATCTTAGTGATTCAGCAGCATATGCATGTGGTTCATAGTTTTAAAGTGATGAGATTTGTAAGCTATTATAAATAGACTGGTCCAGCCAAATCTGCCTGCCTGAATGAGCTATCAGCATCTCTAGATGTGTAGGAGAGGCCATCCTTCCCACATGCTTATATATAACACAAGGGAAAAAAGGGAAGCACAGTAAAGCTCGGTACCACATAAGTTACCAGAGAGTGACAGCTGATTTGCATTTTAGCTAGCACACGTCCAAGAACAAAACACAATTGCTTTCACACACACTCTGGGATTCCTGCTACATGATCTTGGACACATGGATTTGATGGACAATGAGTTTTGCTGAAGCTCATTACAAATAAGGAAGAAATGTGATGAGCCTTAAAGGCGGTGTTGAGTGCTTGTGAGAGGAGGTCTGCAAAAGACTTGTGCAAAAAGGAGTCCTGCTCCTGGCTCAGGTGTCTGTGTCCCTCCTGAGAGGTGGCTAGCTGAATAGGTCCAAAGAAGGATCCTGAGAGATGGACAGGAGGGAGCTGGCTGAGGAGAAGAATAAGTTAAAGATGCTGAGGTGAAGGATCAGGGAGTCAGAATAAAGATTGTGCTCGTTTTACTCTGGTGGCAACACGTAGAAATACTCCTCTCATTGGTCATTTTAATTCTTGCTACTCAAAAGTAAGGTTTCTTTAATTCATCTTTTCATCATGTCTAGAGAAGCTGGCAAAGCACTGTCTGCTGCTTTTATGAGGACACAAAATCTATCCCAGCACTGAGACGTATTTCTGGAGTGCCACCAGCCAAGTGTGGTGGTGGAAATCTCTATGATTTGTTACCTACTTGTCCCTCCCTACAAAGAATAGTCTAATCTCAGTATGTGACATCCAGACCAAGGGTTCCAGTGTCTCTGGTTACTGGTAGCCAGTGTGACACCCAGCAGTTACACTGTCCCCATGGGTCTAACCACTCCTGCTCATGACAAATTCATGGGCTGAGACTTGGGCTCAGGATCCCTTTCCTGGAACAAAGCCCTGAACCTCTCTACAAAGAGCATCTCTTATTTTTTCTCACCACCAATTCATTCCAAAATATCCTTGCTTTTCCTTCCTCTGAGCTCTCGAGAGTGCTGTGATGTGCAGCTCACCAGCTGGCTATGCCACCTCTCTGAAATGGCTGTGGCAGTGATGCACCCTGCCTTCATTTTCCAAGTCCAAATGTCAAATCTGCTGGAGAAGGGAAGCAGAGTCGAGAGATAATGGGACGGGCATCTCACCACTGCCATGCAATCAAGTATTTCAGATGAGCTGAAAAATGTGCTACAGGCCAACCCAAAGGCTGTAAATTTAGATTCAGGCTGCTCTTTCATGTGTCCCTCCCTATGCTTTTTTTTTTTTTTTTTTTTTTGCCAGTTAATATGGAGCAAAATCAGGACTCAAGGCAATAGGGTCGCCTTTGAGCTGCCATTCCTAGACTTGGTTTGTGTTAAGTGTATCTGTCTTGGCCAGATACGGAGGCACACCCTTGTGAAGAAATGATACAACCAACGGGCTGCACCTGGGACTGTAACTAGTCACAGTTGGATGGGTTTCTGCTTTCAGACCAGCCTGCTCCAGCCAGCTACACACATCCTCCAGGCAATTTTAATGTTCCTGGAAAGTCCTCCCAAAAACAATCACATCATCCAGATCAGCTGAACATGTGGCCCACTGAACAGCTGCCAAAATCAAATCCATGTGCCTTTGAGAGATGCTAGGGGAATTGCAGAGACCAAAAGGCGTCACGTTAAACTCGGAGAGCGAGACATGCTGTCTTTGGACAAACTTCTAGATGAGTCTGCCCTTGGCAGAAGCCACTGAGCCAGTCCAGAGAGGAACGCGGTTCCTCAGTGCCCTGGGCCTCAGTGATGCAGGCCAGTGCCCAGGGCAGCTCCTTTGCTAGCTTAGTTTTCCTTTCTCCTTTGCTTTTAGGAGTCAGCTGCTCTGAAAAACTCTGGGCACTTCAGCCTTGTCCCCTACACGTTTTTACGCAGTGGAGGGGTGGGTGTGAGGGAGCCCCTCTCGTGCTGAGTTCAGGTACCAGCACTTGTCTGTATTCTGTTAAGGCAGTGCCGAGAGCATTCAGACCTTAATCCCTGCTTTGAGTCCTAACATAATGAATAACAGCAATAAGCATCATCTGTTGAGGAAATCAGTCCATATCTGGGGGGCAGCCACCCCTTTTCCTTCCAGGAAACAAGCCTGTGGGGCGGCTCAGCCCCCACCGGCAACGTGAATGTGAAACCTGTGTGACAATAATCTGTTGAAGCCCTTCATCCCCTCTCTGCCTTCCCTTTGCAGGACACTCACTAATGCCTTAAACACAGGAGAGGTTTTTTAATAACCAAGAATACCAGCAACCCTCAAGGATATTTTGGAATACCTGTTTTTTCCACCTTCCTACAAAGAGCAAAACTACACCAAGAATTTCCATAGTTATTTTACTGAACAGACTCTTCCTTGCTAACTCCCGGGAAATGTGCTTGAATGTTGTCATTGGAGTATTAAAGGCAATGAATTAAAAACATGTGACCTGTGTCCTTGTAAAGAACTTACCTGATAAAGATCTTCTTCTATCTTGGGTCTGTCAGACTTGCAAGCCAGAGGAATGTCAGCAAAGAAGAGAAGGGATGAGATGTCAAAGCTCTATTCTCCCTCCAGCCTCCCTTTCTACCTAACATCGGCCAGCACAGGGTTGGATGCAGAAAAAATAGAGGTTACGCCTGCCAGATGGCTGGTGGAAAATGGCACTGTTGTAAAAATGGGCTAGAGCAGTTCTGAGAGCAGCCCTGCCACCCACAGCATGGAACAGGGGCTCAGAGGGCTTTTAGTCATCTCTAGACATAAAGTGGGATATTCCTCCCGAAACTCCAAGGGCCTCGTTCTGCTGGGTGCAAAGCTCTCTACGAGTCTCCTTATTTAAGTGGCAATGGAGGGTTGTTTGGCATCTCTCAGGAACAAACATTAATTCTTTTGGATTATGTTGTTGCGGGACCTGGAATGTCAGGAAGGAGATGGTTCTGATTTTGCCAAGGAAGGTTACTGCAGAAAGAAGAGCTGAGACACCTTCTGTAAGACCTGTTCCAGAGCTGTCAACTCTGACACATTCTTAGCTTTTTTTTTTTTTTTTTTCCCCGGTCTGTTCTGCTGGTCTGTGCTTTTTTGGATTATTGTCAAGAAAGGAGATTTTCTTATTGGTTTGAATTTATACCTCGGTGACTCAGCACTGGGCTTAACCAGAAACTTAGTTGCCCAAGGAGATATGGATGGAAGAAAGGATCCTGTGCGTGTGTGTTGGCACAGGGGGCGGCTTCTTCCCCAGCCTCAGCTATTCACACACTTTCATTTAGAAAAGCCTGAAGAAAACTTTCTCCCTTCCTCCCCCTTCATGTAGAGAACCATAGTCCAGGTATCATGCTGATACCTGATGAAACATGTTGAGCTGTTTCTTTCCCTAATACTCTGCAGGTTTTCTCCTGGTGCGTGTGAGGAAGTCTCAGAAAATATCACTCCCAGCCTGTTTGTAACTCTGAAATGCGTCAGCTGATCACTATCTTGTCTCGCATACCTGTCTAGTACAGAACATGTGTGGAGTATTAACTCTGCAAAAAGGGAGTAGAGCCATGGAATATGCTGGCTAAAGAGCAGAGTTTTAACTCTTTCACTGCAGCTGTCCCTGCTTATTTCTTAAATCTCCATGTGAGCGTTACAGATTTACTGGTGCTGGAAGTCTACGACAGGATGGGAATACAGAGCAGCCCAAGAGGATGCATTGGGACTGAAGAGGCACTCACTCTTCATCAGCAAGAAGAGGTGGGCATCAAATGGAGACAGTGGGAGGCTGGGTGAGAACCTGCCAAAGGAGGTAGTTCCTTCTGTGGTGGTCAGGATCTGATGAACATATTGCCAGAGGATGTCATGGATACAGAATAATTTATGTGGTTTTAAGGGGAGACTGGACACAATCATGGAAGAGAAATTCACTAGGGAATAATCAGCATGCAGAGACTAGATATGTTTTGTCAGTCCTGGGGGAAACTTATATCCTGTTCTTACCAAATATTCCCAAATAGACTGTTCTTATTTTCCCCAGGCTACTGGCTAGATGGACATGTGCTCTCATGTCTGTAAGCCGTCTTCAGGCTCCTTGGCAGGTGCTTCAATATGGACATTGCCTGGGACGGGCCGCAGACCCTAGGCATGCACTTCTTGCAACTGCCATGAATGCTCACAGAAGATCTCAGATACTTCCCTCTTGGTTGCCAAACGACAGTCTGAGACATATTACATGAGTAGTAGTCACGATGTTGCTGGTCCACAAAATAACGTTACACTGGGGGAAGCTATCACATTAACCATGAGAGCTAGATGTTCTCCTTTGATTTACTTCTGTGCAAATACTGTGTAGTAAAGGCTGCTTTGGGGCCAAAGCATGGTGCCCATATTTACTCTCTTACTGCACACCCTCTCTGAATTTTCCTCCCACCAAACAATAGATGTGTTCAGGCTCCAGCCACCTGCATTTAATCCAGAGCTTCCTGCTCCATGGTAAGCGTGGAGGAGGACACAAGTTAATTAGCTTACCAGAGCTTATTAACACTGTGCAGAGGCACTATGGGGACTGTCAATTGCTACAGGGAAAACAGAAGCAAGGCACTGCAGGGGCTCTAAGCATTAGTGGGAAGTGTGACCTGCCTCAAGCAAGGTTAGAACCTACTCCTATGTATGATTATTGCTGAGTAGCAGCCTTGATATCTCCTGGTGGTACCAACAGGTGTACCCTGTCTGTTATCTGGGAAGATGCAATAGTTAGTACAAAAGGATCTCCTTTTTGTGCTCGCAGTGTTTTCAATCATTTTTGACTGAAAATATCTTTGTCCACTTCTTTAAGATGTGGTAAAGTTTAATGCTGAATCACTGAGAAATCAAGAAGCTGAAGCACCCTTCTAGTCCAGTCAGAGAGATCAGGCTGGTATTACTGCTCCCACGGAGAATATTTTCTATCTCCTTGCTCTAGTAAGCAGCAAAGTTTTCCCACAAGGCTGAATCTTATGCAACACATTTGGCAAATGAGACTGTGGTGGGATTGTGGCTTTGCAACCAGATGAAGTGACACAGGTTGGGAAAGTACACAGAACTTCCACCAAGAGCGAAAGGGAAAGATGCAGGAAAGACAGAAGCCTGCCATTGTGGTAGCAGTAAATAAGAAACACCATCCCTATGCCAGGCTGCAAGGAGGGAAACATCTCATCACGGAACAGGGAAATTCCACCACTGTCCTGCCATGGAACAGGGAAATTCCACTGCAGGGATCTGTCACAGCTTTACCAAGACAGTGACCAAGCAGGCTTGGGAAGCAAGATAAAATGCCAAGAAGAATGGAGCTGCTGCTGGGTTGTTGTAATTGTCACCTGGGACATCCAAGGTGGTTTCCCTGGGATTCAGTCCTTTCTTTTGCCTTTTTTTTTTTTTTTTCTTTTTTGTGTGTGGTTTCAGGTTTCATGACTCAAAGACAGAAGTGGAGGAATATCACTACAAGGTGTACAACAAGACAAAGAAAGACAATTATTTAGGCTCATCAAAATGGGAAATGGAAGAAGGCAAATGTATGAAATAAAGGCTGTCATGCCTCCTGGCAACAAGTTCTGCTAGTGCAGAGAAGCGGCAATGCTTCATGCTGCAGAAGTGTTGTGTTCTGATGGCCTACAATCTCAGATAAAACAGGATTAAAGGAGGCCACAGTGGGCCCTTCCTTTGTCACACATGCATGCACCTCTGCCCCCAACATACATCCACATACAGTTCTTGCCCCTGGAAACATGGTAAGAGATTGTAAGTACAGAGCTGTTTTAAATGAATGAATTTATCCAGGGAGTCCTGTGGTGGCTGTTATATGGGAAATGAGTCTCAAGATGGGTCTGAACTCACCTGATTTTAAGCTAATATTTAGGCATTTACCACAGCAAACTGTATGGATCCTAGTTTAGGCAAGGGAGAAATATGTGTATCTCTAGGGGAAATTTATTTCAACCTGTCCCAAACCTGGAGGGTATTGCTGTTTGGAAGCACCTACTTTTCATCGTTAACTGAACAGACCAGGCAGTTGCTTAGTTTAGGCACCTAACTTTTAAATGTCTAAAGCTAGGGGGAAGAACCTCAGTATAGATGAGAAAAATAAGTCTTTCCTGCCTTCGCCATCTGTCTTATTGAATAAACATCCTCCTGCATGACATTTAGAAAGATGCAAAAGTTGTTTTCCCCATGCAAGTAACAATAAGGAGAAATACTTGATATGACTGCAGAAGACCACGTGGTCTTTGTGCTGTGCTGTAGACAAAAGGCGTATGAATGCAGACTACTTTCTTCTTTCCTTGCAAATAACAGAAGAAGAAACAGATTTCCAAGAATTCTAGTTTTTAATGTAAATGTGTCAACATTTTTTTGGGAGATGACAGCCTTTTATGAAGCTGAGGTTTTAAAGGTAGCTTGTTTGTATAAAGTTCTCAGCACAAACATTATTTGTATAATTGCTGCAGTGTACATTAGGCTCTTCTGGACACAAATCCTCATTTTTGCTAAAGAAATGCTCATCTCATGTTCATTATAGGAGAGAGCACTGTGGGGTCTGGAGCAACTGAGGACTATTAGCTTGCTTGATTTAACCCAGATAGAGCTTTATTTATGGGCATATAGAATGCTCTTTCTAGGGCAGACACAATCTTCTACAAGTTACACAGGTGTGAGCCAATTTTGCAGAAACTAAGACTCCAAGAATGAAGGTAGGATGAGTCAGGCACCAGTCTGGAACTGTGATTCACAACTGCTGCTTTGTTGTCCAGTGAGGCCCGCTGCAGTTAGTGGGGCAGTCCTGTCAGCTGGATATCGTTCAAATAAGGGTTTTGACTCAGCAACGTCCTGGGGCAAGTGCCAAAATTTAAACCCTATGAGTAGTTCAGGGAGTTCCCATGAAGATATTACTAGAACAACTCTATTTCAAACCAAGAGCGTGCTTCAGAGCAGGCAACTGGATGGACAGTGGAAAGAGGTGGAAGTCTCTTACCCTGGGAGTATGCTGAAGTGATCCAGAATTGTCACGTTTCAAACATAGTTTTATATTCCTCTCTTGTATTTTATTTATTAATGAGATAAGTCAGAGCGCTTCCTTTTAAGTCTTTTCTCTGTGGGAATCTTCACTCTTTTTTTTTTTTAATATTGTTTATTTTCTGAGAGTTGGTGATTCAAACCACGATTGAGGCCTAGGGATGACACTATGTACACAAGGGCATTTTAGCACTTTCACTTATGTTTTCTACTCTCTTCCTGACATAGTACTGTAGTCTGCTGGCCATCCATGTCTTGAGGCTAGAAAGTAATTTGGCACAAGATGCAGGGAGCAACTCTGAATTTCCCTTTAGAGGTGTTCTTTTATTAACACACCTCATTTCTGTCTTACTAAGAAACCAGTTTACTTTCACCAAACTCTGCGAAACATTTTACAATTTCATTGGGGATTTACCTATAAAATATACAAAAATATGTAGGTGGGACTGAAGGTGGCACACAACAGCACTACATAAGTATTTCTGGCACAGAAATAAAGATACTTCATCAGTCTCAAGCTGCAAAAGGAATTCAGGGAGAAGAATGCAATTTCTCTTCAGTGACTCGGCCAAAAAGCCAAGGCTAATGAGCCCCTTTCCTACTAAATGTAGTCTAGAATCCTAAACTACTACGGATTGACATGACCTTTGCCTACTTCTTCTGTCTTTGAGGGGCAGACAGAGGCAGAGTGTTCGTTTCCCAGCACTTAGTGAAGAGTAGAGAAGAAAAAAGAGTATTTTATCATATTCACTGCTCCTTACAGCATCTGATTTTTGTCAGTGATTGATCCTCTCCAGTTCTGGTTCGCCTAGGTTTTACAGAGACACGAACAAGTCTTTCAGGAACACTGTACTCTGACTGGGGCAGATGAAGTGATGGTGTCTGTGAGGTCTGACTGCAATGAAGTATCATCAGGAATAGAGGACAGCGATGTGCAGTGTTTTAAACATGACCAATCTGCCTGAGACAGAAAGCGGCCTCCAATTGGCAAAGCCTGCCAATACCACAAAGTAGCCCATGCAACTGGCTCCTTTCTCAACCATTGAAAACACACCAAGAAAAGAATTTCACTTTTTCTATTAATTTGAAAACACTTGTATTGCCTTGGGAAACTCTTGGCTTTCCAGCAGACAAGCACTTAAACCCTTAATGGGGGACTGGGTGTATCAAGTGTTTATGAGTCTCCCATCTGTAGGCCAGACAGGAATATCTCATAGTGACAGTTTTGCAGCATCATCGACTCATCTGCAGAACTGTCTAGTTGACCCTAGGTATGTGATGGACTTGCCAAGAAGCAAGAAAGAAGTAAGGATAGTAGGGACAGGCAAAAAAGGAAGATGAGTGGAAAAGAATACGAGGTGAGGAATTTACGTTCCTCTAAGTGTTTGTCTATAAGTCTGTTCCTATAAGCCTGCTCAAATATCATAGAACTGATATGATTAAATCTCTTCGCCAAAGTCCTTCACCCTTAAACTGTTAAACTAATTAGAAACTGTTAAACTAATTAGAAAGATGCATTTTACTACTCCTTCAGCCATACTTTTGAATTAAAATCAGTTCTTCAGCTGGTCTGGCCAAAGGCTGAAGAGGACTTTAGTCACATGTTTGCTAGGAAAAGCATTAGTGTGTGGTATGGTCAGCTATGTTACGAGATAGACTAGATTTTGACTGGTGAAGTGGGAAGACATGAAATGAACAGCAAAGTCAGTTTGCTTTAGTTTTATTTATTTTTCTCTTTGGCTTTGGGCAGTGCTCATTTTCCCACCCTCTGGAATGCTGCCAGCCTGAACCATACATGAACCATGCAAACAAATTGCAGCCTGATGAGATTATATCTTGTAGTTAAGTCTGCCTGTCTGTCTCACATGCTTTCTCTTGCTTTTTCTTTCTTTCTCTTACTTTTGCTTTCATATTTTCTCCTTCTTTGCTGTCTCCAGCACCTGTCTTTGTAATAAATTAGTGGTCCAGCTGCCTTCAATTCATCCCAGAGGGAAAGAACTGGATAGTTACAGTGTGATGACACTCCCACTGCCAACAGCTAGACTCATAAAGTGTACTTTCATTAAAGTCTCTTGGTTTTTATGATGGAAACCAATCCATCACACCCAGCCATGGAGTCCTACATACTTTTTCATTTCTACTGAAAAGAACTGACTATGACAGTATATGGTCCTTATATTCTCAATATCCTTCATGATCTTTAAGTGGCAGGGATGTTTACAACAGCTCATGAAATCACTGACATATTTAGATACCTCACAACAATCCTCTTTAAGTAACCAGAATCTTTTCTGGTTACTTAAGCAAAGATTCTGGATTTGAGAGATGTTTAGATCCAATGGATTTTAATTAGTCTGGAGAGAACTGGCCTGAAATTATACAGTAGAAGAAAATTTCAGAATCCCGCTCAGATTTCATCTTCTTTGATATTTTTATCAATGTGACACAGCTCTACTAAAAAGGGCATCAAGGTGGGTAGTCAAAGCCGCCCTTTAATTGACATGTAGCTCCAGTGCCAATGGCACTGCCTTTAAAGCCATTTCCAGGAAAGAAAGAATCACTTATAACCATTCCCCCCCTAGCCTCATTTCTCTCATCTTGTTCTTTAAAGTAAATTTTCCAGATCTCAGCTTTTCCACAGAATGGAAGATTTTGTGTCTTTGAATTAGAGAAAGGATAAATACAAAACATTTAAAAGAAATGTTGCCAATGGCCTTTATTTATACTCATTGGCATCCATGAAGATCAATTCATAAGCCAACAGTAGACTGCCTGTAAAATTTATTTTTCTATTCTCTGTGGGACAGGGAACATGGACATCTCAGGAGATTAGAGACATAAGAAGTGCTGCGATTGCTACCCACAATACAAAAAAAAAGAGATAGATTTCAATGAAGGTAACATGGTAACTTTTTGGACATTTACAGGGCGCTCACTTTGTGTCTGAAAGTGTAAGAAACTGACTGGGGAATCCAAATAACAATTTGCTGCTTTCCAAATATATGTCCAGAATCATCTGCTTCATCTCAGATGCTCACAAGCGTATCAGCTATGGTAGTGATGCTGTGCTGGAGACATTAGCCCATTCAGATTTGGTCTGAGATTATAACTTTTTAACACAGGTCTGGGAGTACAGAACTGCCAGAGAACTTTCCATTATTATTGACCACTTTGGCCTTGAACAGCTGAATCTCCTTTCTCTTCTCTGGAGCTCTTTTCCTGAATTGGACAAAGTTGCTTTGTGGGGTCAGTTCAAAATGCAGAGATATTTCTTGGCAGAGAAAATTCCAAACTGAAAAGTTTTAAATAGAAGCCAATCCTTTATTGTATTGTATTGTATTGTATTGTATTGTATCGTATTGTATTGTATTGTTTTGTTTTGTTTTATTTATTTTATTTTATTTTATTTTATTTTATTTTATTTTATTTTATTTTATATAATTAATTTGCAGCCACGGTTGCTGTCAGTCACACTGCTGGTCTCCAATGCAGGACACATCATAGCAGGGTCACTTTGGCCGTGCATTTTAGCTGAGCTGGAGAATGGTTAGAAGTGGGTAGCATGCACAAAGTAACAAATGCTCCAGAGTCTAGCAGATCTTCAAAGTATTGCACAGAGAATGAACAGAGGATGAACAGTTGCAGCAGCGACTATTTTTTGAACAACTCCGAATAATTGCTAGCAATGGCTGGTATAGTTCATCAATGTGAATGTTGGTGAAATATGAATGTTTGGAACCGATTGCCAAAGAAGGCAAGCAAGACTTGCCCTGATGTGCCTTTGCTTCGAACTGCCAATATTATTGGCTGAAACAGCAGATGAACTAAGTTGGTCATGGAGTCTGAACTTTATTTGCTCTTCTTTTTCCTGATGTTCCAAGTTAAAGTCTTGTTGCCAGAGGGTGGAGTGGTGAAACTTATATTGCATCTACTATGGCTAAGCAGAGGACCTCTACTTCCAGGGCTGTCAACTGAACCTCCTTCACACTACAGACAGTGTTTTATAAATGGAAAAAAAGTGAAATGTGATATTGTTGGAATGGGGATATATCCAAAAGAACTATGCTTAGGGTTGTACAGCCTTCCCAAGGAGTCAGAACAAATATCCAGACTTCAGCTCGAGACCAAGCAGAGTTGCTTGGTCCCTGTGGAGATGAGATGTAGAACTGGAGAATGTAAACAGATGTGGAGACATTTTGATGCATTTCTGAAAAGAAAAATGACTTTTATGTTACTGTATTTTAGAGTTCATTCCGGTTTCCTTATCAAAAATATGGTGCAAAGAAACCATAGTCACTTCATTTTCACTTCTCAGTCTGTTTGGAGAGTAAGGACACAGTCATTTAGTAGATGAAGTAAAAACAGTGCCTACTCAACTGTTGGGGAAGACTCAGAGAAAGTCAGACAACACAATAAGAGTGTGAAGGGAATCACCACGATAGGCTGAGATCTTGAAATAGTGCAGATTTGTATTTATTATTGCAAGTTGATTAGTGCATGAGAGATTTCAGCACATCCTCATCCAACTGGCATAGAAAATACAACTTAACAGTAGATAAGAATATTCCACAGAAACAGAGAAAATATACGATATGAAGTAGGCCAGAATTCCGCTTCCTAGTGTTCTCCCTCATTTTCTGAAGGGGGCAAAAACTCTGTGAGAGAAGTAGGTTGGAACAGGAAAATATCAGAATACTCTTTGTATCTGTGGTGCTGACTTCTGTGGGTAGACGGACAATATGCCAAGAACCAAGAGTGTCTCTATAGCTAAGAGTTTTGAAATGGCAAAGCCTGTTGTTCAAGGATATCTCAACCAATTTTAACTAACCAATGTGGCCTGCTCAGACCAGTATCATGGACAGCAATAAACCAGAGGACACGATGTCTCATCAGTCTCATGGATATAACTTTCTGCTTACAGCTGTA
Organism: Tinamus guttatus; assembly: GCF_000705375.1. Next base: position 164,741 of record NW_010583719.1, on the reverse strand, counting down.
TTTGGCTAAGGTCTCTGGGTGGTTATGGCCTTTGAGTCAGTGGCTGGGCTTGGACGGGAGCCTTCTGGCTTATAACCCTGTGCTCTAACCATCTAATCTCTCAGCCCAAAGGAAACTGCGGTGTCCCTGTGGGCCCTTGGTAAGACACCACGGTTTTGTTTGTTCAGTGCTTAGCTTTTGCTGGGGATTTTTGAAGGTTTCACAGAGCGAAGTTGGTGACTGTCTTCCCTATTTCTACCTGGAGGCTGCCAAAGGATGGCAGCAAAGAGGCAAATGGTAGAAGGAAACTGGAGTGTGGATAGAGGGTGTATGGGCAGCAGGAAAAATGCTGGAATTGCTTTTGTTGTGGGAGAAAAGCATAGCTTCCTGGAAAACCAACTATCTGGAGTCCAGTGTTTTCCACAGTTTGGTGCTGATCAAAAATGCTGTACTGGCATCTCTGCAACGTGATACTCCAAAGCAAGAGTACAGTTTGTTATTACATCTGTGACCAGTAGGACATCGTGGTGGTGGAGACATCTTCGGCTATGACTATTTCGTTTCCATATCGCTTCTGTCCTAAGATGGCAGTCAGCAATAATTGCTTCAGTGGTTTCTACCCTGCAATTCTTAACCTTAGGAACTATAAACAGATCCACAAATTCATCCCATGCAAGCCCCTTCTAACACGATGATGATTTCTAATCTCTGCTGAACTTGTTCTAGATTCACATGGGAAAGCTGGGAAGAAATACCACTTTACTGGAGCAGAAAGCGTTCTGCATTGAGCCATCTACACTTGGAAACAATCCTGAACTGACAGAGAAAAAAAAAAAAAAGAAAAAAAAAAGATCAATCATCTGAGACTTGTGATTTAACAACCTACCAGACACCAAACCTGGACGGGATAGGAAAGCTACTCACTAATAAGGACTGTTATACACAGAAGTGTTAAGGATATCTCCTGATGGTACAGGAATATGTGTCTGTGCCCTTTAAATCTGTTGTGAATTCATGTTATCTAAGCATATATTTCTGCAGAACAGGAGAAAAGGCACCTTCTTGTTGTTTTCTTGTTTAGCAGATCTCCTGTGCCTGACATAATCTTTACACTTGCTTCTCCAGCTAAGTTTCTTCTCCTCCCCTGGTGTTTGCATGAACTTGGTGAACCCTCATCACGTGTGGTAGTGTTTATATTTGCACAGGCTGTTCTGTGTGTCTCTGTTTGTGTTGCCACCACATCTATATGGCTTGGCAGCAGCCCCACGGCTATGTTTCAGCTGTATATAAATCAGCTTCCCTCCATCCCCTTGTGTTTCCATCTGTCTGTCTTTCCTGATTGCTCTGAAACATTACAGGGCATGGGGGTTAGCCCATAGCTGAACTCTTGAAACAGAGATGGTACAAACTGAATTTCTCCTCCATAAACTCAAATTATCAAGGTATGGAGGTGGGGGGTGTTTATGTTTCTGAAAGGAGAAGACTCAAAACAGGATCCTCCTGCTAGCCCCCTGCTTCTATATTTCTCAAGCCTGCTGGTTCCCAAAAATGCTGGTGCTGGAGCTCTCAGATCACCTCGGGAACTGTGGAGCCATTCCTCCCCTATCCCTTCATTACATGGAGATAGCCCCTTCCACATACAGATTTAATTTCTCTTCTTTCATTAGTTGCCACAAAGTAGGAGATGTGAAATGAGTCCCAAGATTGATAGGGAACTGCACATACGTGTCACCCTGGGAAAGGAGTGTCATGCAGAAACTCTAGATCTTAATACTCTCCTGTACAAAGATGTTATTCAGAGATATCCTCCCAGACAGGGTTCACAGTGGGGTTAATCCTGTGTGTGGCTAACTGAATTGGTGTGAACTCTGAAGATAAATTTCTAGTGTAGACAGAGAGTTTGTGCTTTATGCTTGGCCATATTTCTTCTCTCAGGTAATTGATAGATACCTTGAGGGAGGAGAAAATGGGGCATTTGGCCTTTTGGCCACTGGCACTAGCTGGCCAGCTTGGTAGAGAAGACAAGGACTAATTGTGGAGTGTGCTCCTTTTTGAGTATTAGAATTTCTGATTCCAGTAAAACTGATGGGACAAAGAAGGTGGGAGTGAAAAAACCCCCACCTTTTGTCATGGTGTACTTGAATCAGGGCATCAGATCCAAAGAACAACATTTTTTCTTATACTTAGGTCTGGTTATTTGGCTTTCTCCTGAACTAAAAAAAAAAAAAAAAAAAAAAAAAAAAAATCTCTTATTTTTAACATGCAAGTGCTAGAAGGGCTTTGGAACTCTAGGTCCAGAAGGAAGAAAGTACAAACAAACAACATTATCTCAGAAACACTGTAGACTAAGTAAGAAAATTAATAGATAAATGAATGAACTAGCCTCCCAAAACAGCCAGCTTTTACTTCACAAAGGACACCATGTATCCCTACATAGACCAAACTTATTTAAAATCATCTACAGTTGTGGTTTCATACCTCTTTCCAAACTCCTCGCAAGATGGTGAGGCTTGGTGTTCTAGTTTCATGTAGTTCTCTAGGTCCAAATCTGAAATCTTCAAAAGTTATGTAAAGTTAGGGCTAATGCTTCACTGTAATAGATTCCAGAAAACAATGGGTAATGCCTATTTTGTTACACAGATAAATCCTTAGTAATATGATCCATCTGCCTAATAGCTCATTGCTCAAAAACTTTACTGTGCTGTGGGGATGACTGTGATGTCGTTTTGTGAGAGTAACTTGATTTAGAAATTATGTAAAGGCAGATATCCCTGGTGATTTGAATATCCCTTCCTGTTGCACTACTAGCTGAAAGACAGAGAATCTGATACAGACTGTTCTTCAGTGTTGCTGATGTCCCAGAGGGATGTCTGAGTAGATGTCATAAAAAAGTAAGGCTGTGAGAAACCTTGAATTATATCTATCCGCAGAGTTGCCATAGAATCAAAAGGGTTTAATGTTTACCAGAGTATTTCCATGAGTTTTCCTAAAATGCCAGTGAAGGCATTGACTGATCACGGAAAACATAGAGGACAAATGTGTTATAGCATTTTTTTAAAAAAAGAATAAAATGTGTTTAGGAACAAACAACTATACTGACATATCTGACATATGTATACTTAGATTTTTTTTTTTCTAATAAAGGCTGGATAGTAAATGTTAAAAGTCTGTGTTATCCAATCTATAAAACAAAAACATGTACCTGGGATAGGTCAGTTTGAATTCTGTGTTTAGAGAGCACAAGATAAGCGATCAGATATGAAGAACTAAAAGTAGGCAAGATCCACAGTGATGAGACACCCTCCCATCCACTGCAGGGATGTGCTCTTCTGTGCTCTTTAGAGCTAGGTGTTAGGCCTTAGGACAGGAAAAAAATCCTGTGTAGACACACTGGTCTGGATAAAAACCTTTGGTAAGGACTGGTGAGAACACAAGCCCTGAGAGTAACAGAGCTACACTGTCTGAGGCAGGGGCTGAGTTCTAACAGGGTCTATAGGGCATCGACTGCAGAAAGATCCAGAGGTCTCTGATGAGCTGCTGAGATTGAACATGAAGCTAGGGGTGGACATTAATGAGCTTTGTGCCCCTCAGACTAGCTCCAGGAACCTCAATCTTTCACGAGAGCACTGGTCTGCATGCCAAGCCTTTTCAGCTGGGGATGCATTTATGGCTTTGACTTGTTGATGTTTGAGCATTTTATAAAGCTACTATCATATTTTATTGGGCTTTTTTAACAAGGGCTCTTAGGTCTAGCAAAATTCAAGCTTAGCAAAAGAGGCTGAGATAAAGAACACATAAGAAACACATAAGAAAGGAGAGAAAAGAGAAAGAGCTTGAGAAAAGTAAATACAAAAGGTGGGCTGAGGGTGAAGCGGTAATAAACTCTTATACGGAACCTCTTGGGCAAAGCCTAAGACCAGGCAGAACTAGATCAAAACAGTTATTTGAGTCAAACACTTCAAATTTATCCATCAGCCTAGGAGCAAAGCATGGTTAACCTGTTCAGATTCCGTTCAGCCAGCTCCTACTTGGACCTGAAGTGGGAGATAATACCAATTCACCAATACTAACCAGAGCAGCTTGGCTTCAGCATTGCTATGGCACAGAAACAAGGGAGATAGATAGATATTCAATGAAATGAAAGGTGACAGGAAAGAAAATTCATTTTCCTTTCTTATCCAACCTGTGAGCTCAATACTGCAGATAATTACTAAAACATGTTCCAAAATGGGACATGCTATTCCTCTGCTTTCTAATATCACTGGTGGTAATGATAGTGTCACTAGTTTGAGAGTTTGTTACATAGTTGAGGTATGCACTGTGATTAAAGAAGACTTTCCCATTTCCTAAAGAGTTTGGCAACCAGTGTTAGATTCTTTCACCTTCATTTTTAGGTCCCACAGCACCAGTTCCAAGGAGCTGTGCTGTTCTCTAAAACACTTCCTCCAGTGCTCGGTGATTCCAAAGGCATCCTCCAGCTCACATGTTAGACTGCTAGGCAGGGGTGTGGGTGCTTCCCCATACAGCCACACGTCAACAGGAGGTGACCTATTTCCCCGTGAGAGAAACACCAGACCAAGTAGGTCTCTGTAGCCAAATTTCTGCAAAACTAAGTTTGCTCTCAGAACAGTCCACATAGCATTCACACCACCACGTCTCACCAGGCTCAAACGTTTCTGTCCCCTGGAATGAGTGTAGCTCTTTTCTAAAAGAAAAAATGAACAAAAAGCAAATAAACCTAAAAGCCCCAACTTCCAATATGTCAAAAAAGAGGAGAGACCTGGGATGTTGTTTTTCTCCCATGTCTCACCTATAGAAGGAAATGTCAGTTGAAATGTTCTGGTCCTCCAAAGAAACAGGCCATGCTCCACGCTGCATGGAAAGGCAGCTGCTCCTGTCCCCTCATGATCCCTGAGCCTTCAGTGCTGGGATCAGCACAAGGAAAGATGCCAGAGAAAAAGTATGAGATTACCTCTCAGCAAAAGCCTTTGGCCTGAATCACTGACATCCTTGATTTAAACAGTAATTTAAAACACGCATGATGAGAAGTCAGGGAAGGGATCCAGGAAGGCCTGGGGTCCAGCCAACACGGTGCGTCTGCCAATTTGCTATTCAGAAGGTACGTTTGCTAGAAAGGAGCAGGATTGTGTCTGCAACCTGTCATAGCCTCGGGTCCCCAGCTAAGTCACAAGACCCTTATTCAGAAATGACCAGCAATTGCATGGCTGTGCCAGCATTCCTTGCTGGATAGTCAGAGCCCCAGTCCTCAGCTCAGATGCTGTAGAGCAATACATTGGGGGATCGGGGGAGAAGTCTTATGGCACTCCTCCAGTTGATAAGAAAATCCTGCTGATGGGATAGATTCCTCTCCAGGCTTCCAGCACCAGAGGCTTGGCGGCTCAGCAGTGTACCTTGAGAATGAGGAAGGCACACAGGAGCAGGAGACAATGTAAGAGATATGTATGAATGAAATTAAAAAGGGAGCACAGCAGATCATGTATCTCCGGCAGCTTCTTTCTGCTCTCTCATTTCTCCCTGGGCACCGACTTTCTTCTAAGTGAAGTTACTGGCACCTGGCTCTTGCAGTGAGGGCAAACAAGAATTAGGGCAAATTCATTCTAACCAAGGCGTCCTATTGCTTGATCCCAAAGGAAGAAGTAGGTGACTTTAGATAAAGGTTTCCCAGGTTGGACACTTCTGTAAAATTGATTAGTCCCATTACAAGTGAGAGTCCAGGTTTAGAAATGTAACTTACTTAACTTTGGTGAAGGGGGAAGAGACTTTTGATCCAGGTCTGAATCCACACACTGTAGCCTTTGCCCACTGTGAGTCTCTGGTGACTAATTGCTTTTTGGGTTAGATGCCAATGGGTTATTCTCACACAAAATATCTTATTTCCTGCTGTGCAATTCCTCGTGTCATTTTTCCTCCCTCTCCTGGGTCAGGCTCAGGTTGGAAAGTTACTGCTTAGAGAGGGCAGATAGAAGAAGAGGTCTCTCCTGCTTTGAATCAGGCTTTGTATGATCATGATTCAATGATCACAATTCCTCCAGGGCCTGAAACTTAACAAGGGAATAAAGGAGGAAGCTCTGTCTCTCTTAGATCAAAGGGAGAGAAAAGTTGAGATGTAAAAGAGGCAAAACGTGCTGCGGGGTATGTGAAAATCAGGGCTCCTGTACAGTTTGCTAGAGATTGCCAAAATAGGATTCTCCATAGACATCCCATTTCTATGCAGCACAGCGATGGGAGCGTTTTTAGATAAGATCAAATCCAGAGAGAGCATGCCTGGCTCTGTCTCTTCCAGTAGAACAATATGGGATCCCAGTGCTGGGAAACCATTTTTTTGTGTGCCAGGAAGGAGGCAGGGAATTGTTCTGTGCAACCATTCAGAAGTCTCTGCTCCCACGCATTCTCCTGCTTGCTGAAACCCTGCCAGGACAGCAAAGGAGGAATTGATTTATGTGCAGTAAGTCAAATAAATAAATATATAAGGGACCTTCCTGCCTTGTTTAGGTAGAAGGAGACAGAGATGGACTGGAATCAAGTTCAGTGGGAAGTCATCTGCAGGTGCATTGCTGTGGCACCGAGTTGGGCATTGGGTGCTGACAGCACTGGTAAACATGATATGAATTTCATAAGGAAGAATTTTGGGCTGCTCTTTGTGAGACCTGTCAGTCACTGTGTCTGGTTCTCTCTAGTGAAATCTCTCTGCTATGTGAGCTTCCTGGGGTCACACTGCACTGGATGGGTCCAGCTTGAGTTTCCCAAGTGTTTTAGTTTTAATTTTAGTGAGTTTGTTACTAAAAAGATTTCAGATTCACTGGGGAAAGGTAGTCTCTTGACTGAATAAAATCTATGGGCAATAAAATGTCACTCCACTCCCCTAGTGCTATACTGAAGAAAGAATGTCCCCTGCAGGGTCAGGCTGAATGTCCACCCAGCTGAGCAGACCAGACGACTGCAGCCAGTGGTGAATTGCCTAAGGAAAAGGCATAAGGAAGAGAGAGAGAGAGTACAGCAGTATCCATCCTTTGGCCAAGACCTCCCAACTCTGATTAATCAGCTCCGTAAGGACTTCCCAAGAAGGCTGTCTTTGTGTAAACCTTTCTGTTTAATAGGCACCACCCTCGATGAACTCTCCTGCTTCCTGCTTCTGGCTTCCACAGCATTCAGTGGCAAAGGAGCTTCTCATAGGAAGTTCACATGATGTGAAAAAATGCTACTGCATTTTTCAAGCATAATCCTCTGAGCTTCCCCAGGCTGACCATCTTGTTTGAGAGCTGGTCTCCAACAACACGCATACATCATTCCTTCATACTTTGTCATATCCTCTGCTGCCCACACACCTGCAAAATGCAGAGAACAGGGCTGCAGTCCATGGCTTGGTCTCATTAATTATCTCTCAATAAAATAAGCAGAGATCTACTGCAATCGTATTAGCCCACATTCCCCCTGGAATTTGCAAGAGAGTTTCATGCCTAAAATTGCCTCGAGAAGCCACACGTGTTACAGCAAGGAGAGTCTCATCTTGCTTCTTCTCCCGAGGCACTGAGCTCCCTCACTATTCAAATTTCAGGACTGCCTTTTTCCCCTGCATATCACCAGCAGCAGAACTGGGCCTTCCAAGAGATGCTACATTTTCACTTTGTCATGTGTGTTAAGTAAATGATGTTTCCAAGGAGCTAAATTCATCCTGCTACTGGAAACCCAGGAGGAAAAGGAGTGGGGATGGAGAAGAGTTGGAGTCAGGGATTTCCATATACCAGCTAGTTCAGTTTAACACAATGACCAATAGCAAATAGCATCTTAAAGAAAAGTGAGGGCAGCTCTGATTGCTTTAACACCGCTCATGGGGGACACACAGGCTTCTCTGTCCTTCAGAGAAAGGAGACAAAAATTCTCCTGACTGTTTGTTCTTGTGCCAAACTTTTCCTGCCTACCCTCAGAACAGCAGAACAGCAGACTGGTTGCTCTTTAATCCCAGTGCAGGATAGGAGCTAAAGCCCACAATTCCTGTTCCCAGGAATGTTCCAGAATTGCCATAAAAGCAAAAGAATAACAACAAATTGTGTAAAGAAAAGGATGCAAAAACTAGAAGTAAGAAAAATATGTATTCAACAGTGATGTATGGCTTTCACTACTGTACTTCTCTTTATCTTACACTATTATCTGTGGCTCCTCTCCCTTTTCTAATATCTCTTACCCTGCTCCCATAGATGCTAATTACTCTTTGTTCAAATTGTCTAAACAGCTGGCATACAGAAGTTAAACCCGGAACAAGTGTTTCCCACCTGTTTGTAGCTGAAAATGGTGCGTTTCAGTTTCAGACCCGAAGAAGAAAAGCGCATCTCTTTTTCTAACTCTACCGATTAGTCTAAGAAGAGGTATTTTTTCTCTTTGAAAAACCCACTTCTAATAAAAATAATTCATTTTACCTCTGAGTGAAACCTCAAAATGTCCAAATTCCCTGGAAGTGGGTTTCTAACCTTTCGATGTGAAAGATGAGCTGGCACATTTCCCTGGGAAACCTTGCTTTCAGGCAAACAATTTGACAAAGCCAACCTGTTCCCGCAGAACCTTTCCAATCCGTCCGGTGGTGTTTCCAGCCAACCCCCCTCCTGCCCTCTTCCAAACCTCTCTGTTACAGTAGAGAAGAAAGCAATACTGAAACAGAAGGATCTCTTCTTGCTTTCAGAGTGGAAATGAAACCAACATTAGCCTATTTACAGAGGATCTTCATGTGAAGGCTGAGGCCAACAGCAAATGCCAAACAGGCCTAGGGTTAGCTTTTCTAAGCAGCAAAAAGTTATAGATGTGGTCCTAAAAAAGAGGAAAAAAAAAGAAGAGTGAAAAGAAGAAAAGAATGCAAAAGAAAAAGAGAGAAGAGAGGAGAAAAGAAGAGAAGAGAAGAAAAGAGAAGAGAAGAGAAGAGAAGAGAAGAGAAGAGAAGAGAAGAGAAGAGAGAAGAAAAAAGAAGAATAAGAAAAAGGCAGGTGTTATTTCGGCAGTTACCAGCTCAGCAACTTTCTTTCAACCTTTTCTGGTACTGCTGTTTGCTGAGTTGCTCTGGGCTCAGCTGCGAGGCAGGCCAGAAAGTACATGTTCAGGCCATTCTTTGTGTGTTGGCTCTGAATGGCTTCTAACCATGTTTGGATGTTACTGCATTGTCTGAACGTCCTGGCATGCTCCCAAGGGGGCTTCTTGTTTGCACTGCCACATCTGTTTGAAATTCTGGCACACCTCAGCCTGAGAAATATGGTTTGTGGTGTCCTAGCAACCACTTTTTTTCTTGATCTGACAGGCAAGGCAAGGTTACAGAGGCCTGAAAGTGCTCCTTGCAGATCTGCTTGTAATGGATAGAAAGCTCCTGAGGCACTGATATCACATATAACCTGTTTTTTTTTTTTTTCCTGACTTGCTATTGCCTGTCCCATTGTTCCTTAAATCAGAGTAATTGTGGCAGCAGATGAGTTCAGAAGTCTTGATGAATCCATTGAACCTGCTCTTGAAACTTCAAAGATGCTGACCTTGGATCTTTGTCACTAAGTTGCAGCATTCCAAGAAATCACAGCTCCCCTGGCCAAAACCATCTTACTGGGGGGGTATCGATAGAAATTTGTGACTCCATTCCCATAGTAAGAATATTAACTTAGTGAAGGGAAACCTGGTAAGTGAGTCTATCCTTTTTCTGAGGATGGATGTGAGGTAGAATGCATGTGCTGCTCTAGCAACTCTTTTGGAGCAGTGCAGACAGAGGGACTGAATGTGCTTCAGAATGCAATTTCCAGAGAAGGAAGGACTCTGAAGCTCTCACCCAGAGGACAGATAGAGAATTTAATTAATCACTGCAATTGTTAAAGAGTCAAAGAATCCTTTACCTTTGGGCTGCTAGTCCAGCATGGGAGGCATTGCTAATTACCATTTAGTTGTCAGTATGAAATGTGTTCACTGGGTCTCTTAGCTGAAGGCACTTGAATCAGTCATTTCTCAGCTGCTCCATCCCCTGTTCCATGTAACTATGGCCAGGGTGCACCGGCCAGGCTTTCTCGCCAATGCTCCCATGTATGACACTTTTATCAGGCAGTATCAGCGGGAATGTAAGTGTTTGGCAATGACAAAGGGAATGAAGCCACCTGAATCTTTTCCTCTGGAAGGGAGCCTGGCAGAGAACCACAGGAATGTTCCCAAAGCAAACGGTACCAGAGAGAAACTGAAGAGGTTGAAATCCTTGACACTGGGACATGATTTAAGGCTTGAGACACTGGAGGAAAGAAAAACATTCCAGGGGGAGTGTGAAAGGACAGTGCGGTACCAATGGAAGGCGTTCCTGAATGTTAGGGCTGTTGGGATTGGTGGATGATTTCTCTGAGGGGAAGCAGATAGTTTTCATGAAGAAACCTGTTGCCAAGTGTGACTTTCTGCTGCTCTCCGGCAGGTGTACAAATTACGGCTGAGTGGTATGGATTTGAACAGTAGTAGACTAATCTGAAAGCAGAGCATTTGTTGTATAACTGACAAGTAAGCTGGAGCCAGGTTATCCCCAAGAAATGAACTTGGCTTGGCAAAGGAGAGTGAATATTTGCAGGGCTGTTAAAAACTTGTGCTTCCCCAAAGAAAAGCATTAGCAAGCAGGGAAAGAACCGTAATGGATCCAATTAAAAACACACGTCAAGGCAAAACAAGAGAAAAAAGAAACCAGATTTGTTCAAAATGTCTTAAAAATGTACAATAGGAGAATCCAGGCTTGTTTGCCATAAACGAGGAGGCAATCATGGTTCAGCACAGGTGTCCAGGCCCGAAGGGAAGGCAGGGAAGAGGGCAGCCAGGCAGGAATGAGAATAATTCCAGACTCCATTGAGGTATCTGTACTTATTTTGAGATATTAGTCCAGCCTTGCTCTAAAGGCTTCATCTGGAGGCATGCCATGAAAGAAACAGAGGAAATATCAGCTATCACTGCCCACGAGGATGAGAGGAGCTGGAATCTCTTTGCAGCTCTGAAATCAGTTGCTGAAGAGGCACAATCCCCTCATCTGATCATCACAAAGACTTTGCACAACCACTAGGCAGTTAGTGATGATTCCATGCATTTATTTAAAAAATGCAAAACCCACTCCAACCCGAGGCCATAGACTCTCCAGTGATTTGGCACAACTCTGACCCTTCAAACTTTAAAACATCAGCGGTGTTTCATTTTTCTCCTTTCTCTTTTTATTTGTTTTTCTTCCTTATGAGAAAGTTGTTTCAAAATCCATTAATAACTATTTGGGAGAAAGGATACCTGATACCCTAGTGTCTCACCACCATAAAGTACCCTTTGAGCTTGGTCGGTGCTTTCCTTTCTTCTTTCCTTCTTCCTCTATGGGTTGTTCTCAAAGAAACTGTGAATGAAGCCTACGTTACTTAGGTGGGGTTCCTGTTTGGGACAAGTCAATGTAGTCACAAAGCCGCTGCTGACAGGGGAGGTCCCACCTCTGCACTTGGAATGATTTGCATTGATTCTGGAATAACAGTTTTATAATTAAAATATGTCTTATTTAATTTATGATTAAATTGTAGTTGTTCTGTGAGAAAATATGATGCTGGCTTATAGATGAGAGTAAGCAATGAGTAGATGTTGACTGAGCTTTACCAGACAGCATAAGATTGAGAAAATCTTAGATTGTTCATTGCTCTGGTGCAACGAAGAAGTAAAGACTGAAAAAGGGGAGATGGAGGAAGATTTTACACAGGATGAAAATCTGATCTCCTCACTTGTTTGGTTGGGTGCAATAGATGACTTGCTCTGCTTCATTTTAGCTGTCTGTGATGTGGAGGTTACCGTCTGAGCTAGTCTCTCCATCTCCCTTTTAGGGAGGAGAAATGGGCACTTTCAGAGTACAATTCATCTGTATCAATATATGAATAGGCAGTTACTTTTGGATGTGATGATCCATGCCCAAGTCTCCACAGACTATATTGATTACATCCCAGTGGGCTGTAGAAAACACTTAACCGTGATTAATTCAGATGGAGCTGTCAGCAACATATCAGATGAGTCCCATACAAATTCTATCAGCCCTTTGACTGAGAGCCAGTGCCATCTCCCCACCAGCTGGAATTTCATGATGGAGCTGCAGGATACCCTGTGGTGTGATCACAGCAGAATTGCAGCAAGGATGGAGGGAGAGGGATGTGTCCAAAAAAGGATGTAAATATGACCCAGATCTGTGGTCACCAGAGAAAGACAGATGCAATTCTGAGTCTGGAGGAATTTCTGGGGGCTGGTTGTAGTTTGGAGTAGGGCCATGCCCTGGGCAAGGCAGCGAACTGAAGGAGAACCAAGTTGGTGATGCCTTAGAGATTAGATGTCTTGCAAGTGAGCTTGTTAGGATAACTTTTGTTTTTTTTTCTGAATTGACCTGACATCAGCCATTCTCAAGATACTTGCAAGGTACTGGGCTAGGAAAATGATAGGCATGTTCCACTGCAGCTGTGCCCGTTCTGCTCAGTTAAGGGCTTGGAAGAGCTGTTACTTCTTCCAAGAAGAAAGTTGTGCAGCTCCAGGGTAGAAGAGATTGATGGAAGTGAGGAGGGGTTTGACCTACAAGGGAAATGTGGTCTAAGCTGAGCAGGGAGCCAGCAGAACTGTGGGTTTTACAAGCTCCTTACTCAGCTTTTGACCTTTGGCAAATCAGTGACCTGAGTCACAGCAGCTGGAAAGTTGAATAAAACTTATTCTGGCAGGAGAAGCAGAGAATCTGCATTGAGCTGATCTGTCATCCTTCTGCATTTGAGTAAATTTTGGTTTAAAGATACATGCATCCTAACTGACCAGCCTTCCTCAGGGAATCATAGAAGTTTGGCTCACCCCCTCTGTTGCTGCAATGAAGTAACATAGGGAAGGGGTGGGAGATGGAATGAACTGCAATAGTTCTATATTCAAGACATATGTTACCTAACAGAACAGAAGATCTGATGAATTTGTCTTTCTAACTACCCAGTTAGTATTTCTCATAGGGAGAAAGAAGAAATTTAAATGAAAGTTGCAAAAATCAGTGCTCTTTTTTTTTAATTTAGAAAGGAATGGTCTGATAAAAAGGAATGGCCTTAGAGGAATAGAAGGAGGGGACAAAGGAGTCAGGGATTCCAGTTCTGGTTTTATTAATGATTTCTTACATGGAGTAGGGAAGGATGCCCATTCTCTTCCATTCCCATATTCCAACCATAAAATAAGGCAAACAAATTTGTTTGGAAAGGTTTTGAGACTGTCCGTTCACATCTACATTGAAATATAATCCAACTAACCTACGAAGTCCAACCATGAGGATGCTCTGAACAGAGCAAAATCTAGGCTCTAGAGACCTTTGGCTGGAGGATAAATCATTTCCTAATGACTTTTTTATTCTCTCAAACACTGCACAAACAAGAATGAAAAACTGGCCTTCCTACAGCTATATTTACCCCAAGCATTTTCTTCCAATTTTAAGTGGTGGTTTTAGGTCAGCTGCTATTTGATTCATTCTCCTCTGCTAGATTATAGGAATATGGATATATAGGAAGATCCAGGTACAGAAACTCATCTGTGTGGGCCAAGTTCTCCTTTCTGTTGCTTTTTGCATCAATTCCAGTGGTTAAGCATGAGAAGTTAGGTCTGTTTGGAAACTAAGATAATTCCCAATTTGTGTTGGTCATCCACAAATCTGTGGGATGAGATTCACAGTTATTCACTGGAGCTATATTGAACAGTAAAAGCATTGAGTTTCCAATTAGAGCTGTGATAGTAAAATAAGATCCATGGAAGACCTTCTGAATTAACAAAAAATGCTGGACCGGGAACTTGGAGAGCCCTGAAGCAGACAGACAGACACCTCCAGGGTCTCTAACAACATGGCATTCACTAAGAAGCCCTGAAGGCAAATGTTTAGCCATAAATGTGAGACTGCCTTCCCTTTGCTGACCCTTTAAATAGTTAACAGTGCTCTACACCTTCCCTGCAGCAGAAGCAATTCCCAGACGTTGAAGCATTTCCATTGCAAAACACAGCTTGGGATTCTGGACTCGGTTATTTGTTTGGAAGATGTAGACAAAATGAAAGTGTAGCAAACTCATACCAGATTGGATCCACTTCAGAAGCTGCCAAACAGCTGCCAGTGCTGTCGGGTCAGAAGAGCTTGCCAGGCTGCTCCCTGGGGCGGGGGTAGGATTTAATGGGGGAACCTGGGATCTGGAGATGAACTATACAGCTAGCCTGGAACAGAATGTGCTGTCTACTGCATTTTCCCACCTGCGAGTATATAAACATGCCCCCTACCCCTCTTTCCAGGCTGAAATGCAGCTGATCTAGAGCATATCCACAGCAAAAATGCCACTGGGCAATTTAGCAGTTGCTGCCACATCACTTTAGACAAAAGAATATGTGCAAGTCCTTAATTTAATATATATATAAAAAAGGAAGAAAATGGTGGGAGTGAGGGACAGAAAAGTTTGTAGGTTGCTGAATAGCTCGTTGACTTAGTAAAGGATACCCAGTGAGCTGTGAGTCACTCATTTCAAATGCACTCTGTTTGAAAACATCAGGTACTGAAAGCTGAAAATTACTTGGTATTCTGAAAAGAAGTAAGATCTTACTAGCCTAGGTGAATAGACTTCCTATCTTGCTAGGCAGTGAGTACAAATGTTGGCTTTCACAGTAAAGGCTGTAAAAGTAAGCTTTTTAAGCTGTTTGAAGGCAACTGAGATATCCAGTCATTTAGGGGTCAGGAGTAACAGCACAGGGCTTTTCCCTTGCTTCTGTTTTTAAAAAGAAAAAAAGAGAAAAAATGGGAAAAAAAAGAACATGAGAGATTCAAGCAGTTTGGCACATTTCACCCTGCTGAAATTAGTTAAGGAAAAAAAAAACAAAAGACTCTTAACAAGTTGAGTGGGATACTGAGGTTCAAAACTCTTTGTGAAGAAATGTAAGGAGGGCAACTTTATTCCCTGGATTTAGATCTGAAAGGATTTTTGTTTCATTGTTAATACAGAAAAAAGATAGGGAAACATCTTCCTCTCTTCAGAGCCTTATGAGAGCTCACCTTGTAAATATGCCTTTTTGGAAAGGTACAAAGCAGTCCATATGTTGTTAGTAAAATATGTCAGCTTGTCTTGGTCTCACATTTGTATAAAAGATAGTTCTTCCTCCCTTATCAGAGATTAAGCAAAGAGGATAGACAAGAAATCAAACAAAAGTGAGATTAATTTGGTAGACTATAATGCAAAGGGTGTTGGAAAGAACTTCCTCTGGGACTGCTTGAAATTTTCCATCAGAACATTTTTCAGTGGAAAATTTGCTCTTCAATAAGAGCAACTTGTGTCAAGTTACAACTAGCCTCTCAGGCTGGAGGCCTGGATGTTCAGCTGGGAAATCTTAGGACAGTATCTCCTAAAGGCTGTTGTTCAAGAGTTTCGTGACCCCATTCTGCTCCGATGGCTGGGCTTGCCATGCGAACTGTGTTTCTCATCAAGCACCATGGTGACATGACTTGTATGGCGCACTGCATTGTCTCAGCAAGAGAGGGGATGATGCTGCATCATGAGAGATGTGGGCAAGTCAGGAATGTCAGCTCACAGGGAAGGACAAGGATACAAAGCATACCAGCTACAACTCCCACAGGGGAGCATTTCTGAACTGAAATGGAGGGCTCACAGCCAAACGTTTTCATTGTTTGGTGAAATCTCAACATTTTCCATGGGAAAAGAAAACAAAAACACAGCAATAATAATAATAAGGAAAAATATCCAAATATTCAGTCAAGCTTTATCCAGTCATGATTTAAGAAACCCAAGGATTGAGTTGCTATTAAGGGGATGCTTCCAAGGAGCCACAAAAATGGAGGATGGGAACCTCACATTGCTCAAGACTAATCAGACCACTGGACTAGTATCACAGGCGAAGTCAAGGAAATCCATTTGTAGTTCAGACTCAGACCAGATTAGTAATTATTAAGCAACTTTAGACCACATAATGCAGGTGCAGCCAAAGACTTAGAAAGGAGAAGTCAATATATCTGTGCTCAAGGCAGAGATACATGGTGATTCTGGTAATGCTAGTGACTCATAATGAACTGGTGACTCTCAGTTCCTACTGACTCTGAGGGACTTTCTCCTGTCTCTTACCCTGAAAGGTCATTGTTAGATGTTAGGGGAGAGGATCAGGTGAGAGTAGAAGGTGATGAGAAATTAAGAGAAATTTTGTATAGTTCTTGCAGCTAGAGAACATTAAACGTTGGGTTCACCATAGTAAATAACCTATTTCAAGGGCTTAGCAGATCTTAGCGTGAACAGTTAACATTGTAAGTCATCAACAAGCCAAGTGTGACCAAGAGAGAAAAGGAGTGAGAGGCATTTGTTTCTGTAGGTGACAAAGGGACACAATACCCACCTTGCACTTCATGCTCAGTTTCGAGTTTCAGTTAGACAGCATCTGATACCTCACATTCTCCATAGCTGACTTAGGCAAACAATAGGGACAAGTTGACTAAGTCAGTGAACATGTCGAACTGGAACAAGCTGGCCATGGAAGGGAGGGGAAGGGTGGAGGAGAGCTTTACTTGTAAGTGATCTTTTCTTGGTTTACTTATCTGTGTTTCAGGTAAGCTTGGGAACCAACAAATGAAGGCTGTGCCCTGGGAATTCTTCACAAGAGATTATATTTTTCTAGAGCTGTTTATGATTACACCCGCACTGTATCATTTCAGTCTGCTTAGGCTGGGCGTGTATTGTAGTTAATTTTCCTTCAGGACAGGTAAATAATGACCTGTCTCTCATTCTATCCTTGTAGTCTCCTTCTTTTTATTGAGAGGAGAAATGAAACAAATAAGTATATTGGTTTGTGTTAAGCATTAATGTCTGGACAAAAGAGTCCCTACCAAACACCATCACCTCTGACAACCCACAGATATGCCAAAAGCTATATTATGCTCAGACCTGATTCTTAGACTTAGGAATTACGCCAAAAAGTGATCCATCCATGAGCCCTGATGAGATGCACCAAAACAAGTACGTTAAGCATCTTTTGAAAGGGTATTCTCAAGGGACTTAGTTTCATGAGTGACAAAAGTGAAGATGGAGAGGTAATGTTATGTATTACCAAAGGTTTTCCACACAAAGTGTGAGGAAAAAAAAAAAAGACTATGCCCTTCATAGTATAAGCTGGAGAGAATGGTGGTAATGGAGGTAAAACATAAGTAAGAATAAGTAGATATCTGTGCCATCAGTACCCCCTACAAAGGTTTGATATATCTGCTATTTGGTGATGATGAGATTCATTTGTAATGGATACCTTACTGCAAGGGTGGAATTCATATGCCAACATATAGGCAAATTTATGCCATGTTAGATATAAACGGAGACAAAGATTTTTGATATGATATCAATATTTTTGATATAGTATTCTTCATGGGACAGTTGCTCTTTGCAGAGTTACCATCTGATAGCACTGAATCTGGATCTCAAAGGGAAAGGGCAGCCAGTGAAAAGCACTGTCAGTTATTTAAGCAGAAAGGCCTCAGCTCTAGCTCTGCATGTCTAGAAGCTTTAGACTGGTGGGGGAAAGAAACTCTATGTATTCATCCTGTTCATAATCTTTTTTCTTAGCATCTGCCATAGGCTACCATAAGCAGCAGCAATGTCATGGAATACAAGGACCCAGTCTAACATATTTTGCCTATTCATATCTTCCTAGGATACCCTAAAAATATCATGCTGTTTGCAACAAGTGACCATGTATGACAACCACATATGCTTTGGAGAGAGACTTATCAGTAATTATTATAGAAAGATGAAACTGATTAGACCTCTTTCTCCAGTCTGTTTTTGGAGGAAAATAGAAGATTGTGCCATATGGTCTCTACTTTAGGTCTCATCTCCATTGTGCTCTGATGCATTAAAAAATTAGAGTTATTATTATTTCTTTGGGGCAATTCCTCAGTGGCGTAGTTGTCACCACATGAAATGTTTTCTTAGCCATTGCCTTTCTCATTCCCTTTGTTAGCTCTATGCACATACAGTAGTTTAACTCTTCTTTCTTCTTTGGCTCAACCTTCCAGCTTTGTGGGGGCACCTTATCCAGCTCAGTTGTCACCGAACAGCACTGAGATCCACCCTCTCCTAGCACACAATCCCCCTACAGCTAAAGGCAGGACTTCAACTTGGTTGAACAGACGTAAGACAGACTGAATCGAGCTCTTCTTGCTGTAGTGTTTTGCAGGGTATCTGTCAAACCTTCTGAGCTACTTTTACAGCCTGAGGTCCTGATGCCACTCCATACAGTGCACTGCTATTCCACTAAGTAGTAAAGCTAGTTCAGGTGAGTCTTCAAAAGCCACAGCCACCACTAAAATACAGTAGGGATGTCCTCCTCAAAATGCAGCTCAACACAGAAAGCTGAACTGAGGCATCCATCCAACAGAGTGGAATGTCCTCCCTGTTCCAGTTCATGCCTGAACAAGCTGACCTAAAACTTTCTGACCTCAGCAGAGATGTGGGGTAGATGCCTTCCAAGCCTCATTAGTTGCAAGCAGCATAGCCATAAGAGAAATAGCAGTTCAAGCTCCTGTTGGCATTGCTTAAGCTGACTAAGCTCAATAAGGTCTGATTGTTTAGTTAACTACTCTGCCTGTCCATCTACATCGAATGTTTGTCTCTTAGCTCAGATCAGAGTAGTCCTAAAATCTTGACACTTGTTTGACTGTGAGGTAAAAACATTTCTTCAGGAGGGCCCATCCTTAATTCTTGGGGAAAAAAAAAATCTTTTTCACCCAGTTTCTGAAAGAAACTAGGATTGTACAATTGTATTGTCTGTATTTGTATGTGGCAGTTTGTTCCTCTCCAGATAACTGTTGAACCTGTTGGCCAAGTGATAGAGATCTCAGAGATTTTCTGAGATTTTTGTCAAGCAAAAATAAGCACCCAGAAAGAGATCTGGAGAGATAAGTAGTAGCACAATTTCATGTGCTATTAGGGTCCTGAGAACGGGAAAAGTTTCATAGGTCTTCATTAATCACCAGACACAAGTCAGTGGGAAAGCAGGCATCGTTAGCACTGTGTGAATGAACAGTTTGTTAGTCCAGTGTTTCTTCCTTTCTTTTTCTTTCTCTTTTGGTCTGAATTTGTACAGCACCTAGCATGGTGGTGTACAGAAATACACTTGCAATAACACAGCAGGAGACTTGGCATGGGGGATAGATCATCAAGAGTGAATAAACCATCCTAGCAGGAAGCTTCTTCATTTCACATCAGTTTGTAATGTCAGGCCAACTCAGGGGTGGGGAGGAAGCAGAAAGTGAGAAGAAAAAAAATAATTCCCATAAGCCCAGCAATAAAACCTCCAAACAAACCAAGAAAACAGCAGTGTGTCCAAAGACTGCTTGTTCCTCAGCTGAAGTGCCTGTTTTCATACCCAATTCTGTCTTGTGTCCCCAGCTCACATCACCTCTGAGGCTGAAATACTGGTTCCTTATTCTGAAGATTGTGTCTCCCGGGTTTTGGTAAAAAACCCAAAGTTTTTGGTTTTTTCCTAGTCTTTCTAAGGTATATGCTTTCATGAATGAGGAAATATGAAAACAGAATGACTCCATGGACTGGGAGATTGGTTTCCACTTACTTCACAAAGACTATCCAGACAGAAGGAGAAGAAATGAAGCAGGGATTAATTGACCCAGATTGGCTTTCTAAACAAAGATGGGAGGGATCAGGCTTTCCCAAGCATTATCCAAGGAGAAGGCATAAACAAGCCAGGAACGTGAACTGCCCACTGGATTCCCTTCTTTCAAATCCCCTTGCTCTTCTGCTTTTCCTCGGTTCTGTTTCTACTCTATTTTTCCCATGCTTTGATACCCTCCTGGTTTTAGGTTTGTGGTGTGCTTAAGGACATTGTGCACACCAGGAAGCAAAACAGGCCCCAAACCGTGGATCCATGACATACTTCCAGAACCCTCATACAACATTGATTCATTCAGCTCAGTTACTCCCCACGTCTTTTATTTTATTTTTAATCCTGTTTCTCCCTCCTATCCCTTACCCCCTGCCTCTCTCACTCTTACGTTTATCCCTTAATCAAACTGTTATATGCTCTTCTCAGCAATTCTTCTGTAAATCCCTCAGGCGGGTTAGAAGCCCCCTGAGGAAAGATCCTTTTTGGCAACTGAGTTAAGATAGGAAAAAGGTCCTTGACAGAAGCATATTCTATCCCAGAAAGTTTTTAATCCTTCCAGATGCTTTGTCACAAACTGTGCTTTTATGCTGGAGCACTTTTAAAGGCAGCCAGGATATGTGCAGAGGTTAGATCTCAGAGCTGGGCTGGAAAATTCTAAATTGCTCTCGCCTTTGATTTTTGTGTTTTAAAACCACTCTGAAGTTAAAATAAATGGATTAGAAATGAGTTAAAGAGCAGCATGCTTAATGCTCCTGCTTAAATCTATAGCCTCAAGCCACAGCACTTTGGGCGGTGAGATCCTGTCAAATCTTACCAGCTCAGCAGGCTTCGAACAAGTTGAGGCTTGGATGCAGGATGTCTGGGGAGAAGCAAGGTAACGGAGACTGGTGATGGGGCACTGATCCTTCTGCATTGCCATGGGTTCAGCCCTCCAACGGGATGAAATGGGCAGTGGAGCCTGCACTGGACCACCTTTCAGGGAAGACATCAGCACCACAGCAATTTGCCGTTAATACTCAAGCTTTGACATGACACTTTTTTTTTTCTTTTAGTCTTTTTATTTTAGGACTCATTCTTCCCACACTTGTTTTCAGCTTGGCCTGACAGGGGGCAGGGAGGTTGTCATAATGTGGTGGGCAAGATCCTCTCAGCAGACTCATCTGCCTTGAAAGCCTGTTCTGCTTCCCAAAGTTTATTATTGTTGGATGATGATAGCACAGCTGCTATGTTACATCCTAGAGGTGGATGCACTTCCAGGACTGGATGAAACGATTACTGTAAAAGCCAGCTTGGCAGCTATCTTGGCCCTCCTTGGGGCAGGCTCTTACCCACTGCCTTTCCTATACCTTTGTTCTGCAAGAGAAGAACAAAGCATTTTGTAGCTGCTATTGAAAGAAGTTTTTCAACCTTTTAGGATAATCCCTGTTTTACAAAGAAGGATTTACAGAGAAGGAATTGAACCAACCAGAGTAAATCACTTGTACAAAGTCACAGGGGAAACTGCTGATTTTTCACTATCTCTCCACACTCTCCTACCTAAGTTCAGCATCCTCATTTTTTACAGCATAAGGCAAATTACATCCATTTATTTTTTCAGAAAGAGAACCAAGACACCAGGAGAAAAAAATATACCCAGAGAAGCCTGTAGAAGCAATGGTGGTTAAAATCCCAAATTTCAAGTGCCCAGAATACTCCTCACTGCATATCTATGAACAGCCCAACTATGGAGGGAACAAAAAATGGGTTAGCTTGGCTTCCAGAACTCCAGCGCTCTTCTCTTTGCAGCAGGCTATAAATTATGCAGCATTTAAAGATGACTTTCTAAAACCCTGGCTTTAAAGCTTTTATTTATATCTCCCACACTGATATTTTTCAGACTCGTGACAGCTCCCACCTTCGCAAGCTGGGGACATGCCAAGCACCTGGCCTTTTCTGTAATGGCCCATTCCCCCCAGCACACTCCCCCCACCTCTTTTTTAAGCAACACTTTGGATATCTCAGGCAGCTTTTTATTTATAGGAGTCGCATAAAAAGCAAGAGGAAGAGAGTGGTGATGGTCAAAAGGAGAAGAAGCAAGTGTCCCAAATGGCTGACAAATACAGAACCATTTCCCCCTGGAAAAAATAAAGATTTGGGAGCAGCCAAATCTCTTAACATAATTAACAAAAGAACAGTAACAACTGCTTGCACATTGGGTTTGATTCAACCTGGCTGAGATGGAGACTAACGAGTAAGGGGATTCCTCGGGGAATGGTGGATGTGGTACTTGTCCTGGGCAGAAGGGGCTAAACTCACCACCTGCAGACACAGGCTGGGAGGGAAGGCAGCAGCCTAATGTTGGCAAACACCTACCAATGGTAGGACACTGGATGGGCTTGTGCCAGGCATGACTATTACCAGGACTCTGTGCATTTTACCTCCCAGTGTTAGAGAGCTCAGCCACTGGGGAAGGGCCATACTCTAATCTTTTGCCTGTGTAGTCCCTCAGGGGTCCTGTGAGGACTCCTGAAATGAAATGCCTGCAGCTACAGCTCAGTACTTGATGGGGATCAGGCTTACATCGTCACAGGTACGTCTAGACAGCTGTTTCTGGCACCTGGGATATTCTGAATGGAAGAAAAGCTATAGCGCTAAATTGTAAATGAGGATAATCTTGGCCTAGCATAAGGCAAAAAACCTTATATGAACCTCCTTTTAGAAAGGTGAAGTTTTTCTAGGCCTAAGCTGCTCCCTTGAGCTTCAGGAGCATCTTGGGGTATCACAGCGAAGAGATGCTTGCCCAGCACGTCTTGGGCAGGGAGGCAACCTCCCACCTCAGACCCTGCAGAAGGAAGAGGATGATGGAAACTGCAGCAGGGAGCAGTGTGTTATGGCAGTCCAAGTCTTCCCTCTGGTACAAGATTTGCCTGCAGAAGAGAAACCTTTTTTACCCTCAGAGTGCCACAGCTTCAGTGCCTCGCAATGACCCTGGCAGCAGGCACAGAAGCCCTGCACTCTCCATGCAGCTTGTGCCTTCTCCCAGGCTTGAAGGGTATTTCTGTGCAGCAAAGTGGCATCCTCGCACTGTCAGAGGAAGACAATTCAACTTTGCAAAATCTTTCAAGGTTTTGTTCTGCCCTGGAGCGAGATCAATGGTTTTTTTTTAACACATGAGAAATCGAATTGTGTCAGAACATCTGTTTCCAGGTTTGTACTTTTACTCAGATGTCTGCTATTCTCTTGCCCAAAATGACCAGCAGATCTCAGAGTTCAGAAATCTGCAGAGAAAAACTTGCTTGAAATCGCTTTCCCCTCATCTCCCAAAATGCTCCTGTCTTTGAGGGAATGGTATGTTTCAGCAAAAATATATTTAGTTAAAATGCTCTGACTACCTCAAGACTGTTCTCAGTGGCATCAGGCATTGCAGGCAAAACAGAGACATCTTGGCAAAATTACACCATTGAAATTGCCGTCAGAACAGCTCAATTTAACACCCACTAATTGTTGCACAATAGTTACAGGAATAAATGGAATTTGTTAATTAGATGCACGCCAACGAGTAATTCAAGACTGGTTTAAATAGTTATTTCTATCTTCCCAATAGATTGTAGTGGTGATTAGCTTACTGGCTCTTTTCTCTTGACCATTTTGCTTCAAATGGAAAGGAGGTGAGAGACACCCATGCATTGAACCACAGCACTTGATTGCTTGGATGCTGTGAGACCCACTTGCCTGTGGCTGCTGTTGGTTGTTGCTTCTGGCCACAGAAATATTAGTGAGGTGGGCTGCCAACAAGCTCTTGGATCGATGCTTTGCCAGTGAAACTAAATTAATACTTTTTAGTGTGTTTAATTCCTGATGTAGGATGTAAATGTGACAATATCACAGATTCAAATCCTCCATTATAACCACAGAAGCAAAGTGTGGCCTGGAAAACAAAACTCTCTTCCTTGGAACATGCCAAAGTTTTTGTCCCCCAGCCGGGGCAAGTGCTCTCTACTGTCTCGGGCAGATTTCCCCCCTCCACACACCTTTTTTTGGTGGGGACGAGTTTTGCTGCCAATTTGCCCATCACTTTTGTCACCTTCAGATATTCTAACAGAGGCATTAAATAAACTTTTGCCAGACTGGGTCACTGAAGGGCTTCTCAGCCTCCCTCTATTATCTGTCTATGTACATGCTGCTTGGTTTGCACCATGCCTTCGTGGACCACAGGAGAGCATGCAAACAGAATGGTGGAAGAAAATCAGTCTGGCTGGTCTTCCAAAGCTAGACAGTAAAATTGCAGCTGAAAGACAACAAAAAAGAAAGGAAAAGAAAAGAAAAAACAACTAAACCAAGTCCATTTAATGACACCATCTACTAGTTTAAACGAATCAGCCTCATGAAGGAAGAAAGAGAAATGCTCGGATATTAGAAAAAAGATGGTCTCTGCTGAAAAACAGCATTTGTTATCAAATCATTAGAAGCCACCAGTGCTTAACATTTCTGACAAGGAGTCTCTTCATGGACTCAAAGGAATTATAGCTACTGAAACTCAGCTACTGACAGCTGTTTAATGGAGAACAGCAATGGTACAAACTGGTTCTGTATGGGGAATACTGTAATCCATAGGATTTGCAGAGGGAATTTAAGAGGGCAGCATGTGAGCAGAAGCCAAAAAGCACAAAGACTAATTTTCTTGCCAAAAAACAAGTTAATGGCCACAAGTTCCAAAAACCTTAACTTTATACCTCCCTTCATGAAATAGTACCTCTTGTCTAGCCTTGCTCTAAAGCACAGGTTCATTTGATGGGATGTCAAAATCAGGAGAGTAAAGGGCAGAGGTACAACAAGGCAATGTTACATGCTGGGCAAGTTAATGGTAGAGGCAGCCTGGTCTCCTGATATACAGCCTCTCTGCAGAGGGGGACAATTTTTCCATGTATATGCAACTTAACAGTTTATGAAAAACACAGGACAGTCATTGGTAACCCCTTGTGTTCTGATGGCTGGGATAAGTTACAGATTTTTGCATAGCTGTGGACTCTTACTTTTCTCCATGACCTGTTCCCTCTCCTCCACCACAGGACTCCCATATTCCCAGGTAGCTCCTCTTTCCATCTCCCATGTTGTAGCAACGGGAAGGGGAGTATTTGGCAGGTGTCCTCTGCCTTTTAAAGCCCTAAGCAGGAGCACAAGTCCTTTTCCAGAGTACTTTCTCAGAATACATCTTGTTACTTTGGCAGAAACACCCCCTCACACATCTACTCCCTGCTCACTTATACCCTTTA
Source organism: Tinamus guttatus (assembly GCF_000705375.1). The sequence goes on along the minus strand of NW_010583719.1, from coordinate 139,836 downwards.
TATCAGCTCCCTGACTTTCAGCTCAGCTGCTGAGAATAGGAGTACAGACAACATGAGCTCCCTGCTCAGTCAATGAAGACGAACCAGGCTCTTCAGGCCGTAATTCAGGTCTCAGATGACCTGTGTAACCCTCAGACAGTTTCTCTCTGTATTAACTGCAGAGGGAGCTGAAAGCTAGCAGGATCCTGATTTACTTGCCTAAGGTGAGAAAAAGCTGGACCATTGCATGGACAGGACTACAGTCCTTCAACAGGGCCATTCAAAATATCAACAATTGAACAGTTCATAAGAATTCAACTTTTTTAAGCAAGCATCAAAGAAGAAGACATATGGAACAGTCACAGACAAGGGCACCCCAAAACCAAGCCAAACCCCCCCACAAAAAAAGGCTAAACAAAACAAACAAAACCCCACAAAATAGGCAATCAATTGCTCATTGCTGAAATCGAAGCTCTCTCCTTGCACACAAGGAAGCTGAAGACAGCCAAGACCATAAAAGGTAGCGGTTCCCCAAGGACAGGAGAGCTGAAGCAGACAAAGATTTGGTGATTTTTGTAATCCTGAGCCTACTGCCATGGGAGTCAAACTTCTCCTTTCCTGTCCATCTCTGCTACAAGGGGAAAAAAAAATACAAAGTTTCTGGTTGTTTAATGGCTCCTTATATTTCCATCTATTGCTACATTTCCATCACTGCTGAGGCACACTTCACTGGAACTATGAAGTATAAAGACTCAATGGCTGCTATATGACGCAAAAGGTTCAGAAAGTATCCCCCAGCTTACTTGCCACACCAACACAAAGATGATCTT
>NW_010583719.1:60088-139006 GCF_000705375.1 Tinamus guttatus | reverse complement strand
TCCCTACCCCCCTATCAAACAACAAAACTGAACTAACCATCCAGCCCACCTCTTTCATGAGATGCCAGGGAAATTGCCTATTCACTTCAGCTGCTCCAGCCCTGCCCCTGGAGAGTCCAGTCATTCCAGGATACAGCTGTGGTCTTGCTGCCACTTAGTGTTAACTCTTTGTCTCCCAACTCCCAGCAGAGATCTACACAACATATGGTATGGGGTTATTCTCGCTTCCTGCCTACTGGAACTACTGCAAAAGACTTTAAAAATGTGTAGGGTCTTGTCAAGCTAAGCTATTGTCTGCCAACTGGGACGAGAGGTGTATGAAACCTGTGAGTTGAAACCCAAGAAGCTTTTCGTCCCTTTCTAATTTTTTTTTTTCTGAGCCTACATAACTGAATACATGAATTTACTATATAAGCAAAGACACTCTCCCCTTGGTATCAATCTTCTCTCAAAGTTAAACCCAGATGTATTATATAAAAATTAAAATAAACCAGACACAAATTATTCACTAGTCAGAAAGTGGACAAATGCCTCCAGCATCCTGAGAGGCACAGGAATGATACAGCTGGAGGGGAAGGCTGACTGACAGAAACTGGCTACTATTGATTGGACTGGAGATACTTTATAGACCAAATAGGGACAGATTTTTTTTCCTTGAAACAGAATAGAAAATTTTCCATAGACATCAATGCAACATGGACTTGGTCTAAATACCCCACAGTATCTTTTTTTCCTGATTTCTATGGCTTAGTTGCATAAATCGGCTTGTTCTCCTCTGTCCAATCTGCAGTTACCAGCACTTTCCTGCAATGTGTGATTGTCTTGACTTTCTGCCTCTAGTTTAAGTGGCTACACTAACCCTGAACGCAGCTCTCTACATTTCAGCAGATACAGGTCATGCAGTAGTGACATTTTTGGTAATTATTTTTAACTTTGCTACTCTGGGGATAAGGGGATCTCAAGGGATTTTCCACCTGAGATTTTCCCTTCTTCCCCAAATAATGTTGGATGGGAGGAAGCAACAGAATGCAGCATAAATATAAAGCACATTTTTGGCTAACATCTAAAATGCCTTCAGAAATCATCTAAAGTTACACATACATATCCCCAGTGAAGCCTGAAACAAAGCTCTTGGAGAAGACAGGATTAATTTGAGGTCAGAAGGGCTTTGCTTTCTGTCATAACATTGCCATGATGTAGTACCAAACTCATTACTTACCGTGACATGAAGCTAAGAGGCTAAGGAATGGTTTAGAGTGTGTTAGTTCATTCTCCCCTTCTACCACAATATCTTCTCTTGAGGATGGCAGCAAACAATATAAACAAGAACTCATGTATATGGAACAACTTAGTCCCCATGCAAACAATATGGGGACATAAGGGATTTCAGTGAGATGTTATTTTTCTGTTGCATCCAAATTGCCCACAGATTTCTCTACACTGTATTCTCTGCTAGGAGGGGCCTCTGTTCTGTATTTAAGCCAAGTTGATTAGCCAGTTTCAGAGAAGTGAAACTAGTTCACAATATGTCATCTGACCCTTTCTGTCTTTCTCCTTAGCTCTGATCGTTTTTGAAGCAATTCTGAATTTTTCAAAATGATTTATTCCTCAATTTGGAATAATGACAGTAAATAGTTCTTTAAATAGCCTCATTTGTCAGCTGTTCACTGGGATTAGTTAACATCAAAAAGCTGATCTCTCTTAGCTGGATACTTAGGCTATTTTCTATTGACCTCAAATATGAGCCCAGGTGGAGGCTTTCAAAAGGTCCTGTATTGACTGATTATAAAATTGGAGAGACCTTTCCAAATGTCTAGTTAAGCAACGTTGAGGATTTCTATGAATTCAGCCTTGGTTGAGCCACAGTATCTGAGTTAGGAAAAATAAACCCGCACAAACAAACAAAAAACCTTACTTTTGCTGAAGTGTATCCACTGCTGCATCAGCTGGAATTTGGTTGCTTCAGGGACTAGTTATAATTGTGACTGTAGATTGGCACTCTGTTCCTGGCCTGAATGTATCTACCTTCAGCATCCACCTATAAGCTGTTGTCATCCATGAATTCTCTGCCTGCTCTTTCCTGCCTACCAAAGTAAAAATGAAATTGAAAATGAAAATGCCTTAAAATGAAAGATTTTCTTGCGACCTGTGTATGAATGAGTACACCTTGCAGATGATATAAGATTAAGCAGAGCTATGAGATTCAGATAATTTTGAATGTAACGTTTATGTATGATAGCTCACCAGAAACTTCGGGACTTCTGTAGACACCTCTGTGACTATACTACGCACACATAGTCCATACAGAGTTAGTCACACACTATCTAATTAGTTTGAGCACTCACTGTGGATGCTTCTTACATTTCTAGGTATATAGCAGCCTCTGTGGTGGAACCATGATGTAACATAAGACTTCAAAATCCACCTAGAGCAAAAGTGCAGATGGAAAAAGTGAGTGTAACTAGGAGCAACCTGCAGTTTTGGTATCTCTCTCAAGAACAGCTATCTTCTACTGATGTCACTGGCCCTCAGCTAAGCTAGGTACCTTGAACAATGCCTCAGTATATTGGATATAAACTCTGCTCTCCCCCCATTTCAGCTGTCCTTGGTCATACACTTCCAGGTGCTGATTTCCAGATTAAGGGAGTCTTTATTTTAGACTTTTCACACGCTATCAACATGGTGTTTGATTACATCAATAGAGGCCAAATATCAGTGTGCTTGCTGCAAATAAAGAGAATTTTTAAGCAGGGAGATCTATTTTTGTCGCTTCCTCCTGTGGGGGCAGGTTATCAAGATGACCTGCAAACAGCATTGTGGCAAAGAACAGCTCCCTGTTTGGGGAGGAAGGGGGAGACGCCAGATGGTATTTATAGTGTGTCATAAACACTGAAGGAGTCTTTGGACAATAGCCTAATAAATACTCTAAAAAGAATTGCTAGACTGTCATAACTCAATGTACAGACTGTCATTCTTTCCCTCCTGCTTTGTGTTGTGGTTACACTTTGTCTTTTGGTATCGCCATAGCGAACTCATCTCCTAAGCACAAACTTTGGAGGCACAAAAGAAAGATGCTGCAGCACCTTTACGTGCAGGACCCTTGCAGCAGTCAAGAGAAGTGGTGTGTCTGTATTGTTAAGCTTGGGATGCCACACCAGGCCTGCAATCAAGGACCTCTTTCCAACTATGGTCCTAATCATGGACCCAGCAGGCCCCAAGGGCCCTGTCTTAGCATAGTACAGTCTCTAAAAGTAGAGTTTGGGCATAAAATCCATGGATTTGATTATCCCCTGTAGATAGGATTGATCTGAGTGTAATCTCAGGTGTAATCTCAGGCTCCAGGTTCACACTTGTCCCAGACTGGGAAGCAATATACATTCACCTCCATGTGATGGAGCTGAGGGTAAAAGCGTTTGGAGCACAGTCCCCACAGTAAAATCCTGGTGGTGGTGGTAGTGGTTAGTGGCCTTATGTCTGGTAAGGAGGTGCCAGTCTAGTTCTCCAGGCTGATGGAAACTGCTTGTCCCCTAAGCCCCTCAGGGGAGAATCATCATCTTCTTGAAATAGTGGTGACCTTCCTCCCAGCCCCGAACAGCTCTAGGAATGAAGACTCGAGGCTGCCTTCCCAAGGCAATCCCAAGACTTGGACTTGGACTTTCTCCAGGGAGACCCTGCAGCAACTGTTGCCATGAGCAGGGTGTTTCTACCAGGAGTGCTGACAGCCTGTTTTCATCAGCTCCGAATGGAAAAATTGTTTGGAAAAAGGCCTGAAATGTTTATCAAAGAACCATGGCATTTAGTGTAAATGATGAAATGACGGCATATTAATCTAAAACCCACCATAATCATCGAGAATCATGCACTGTAATAGCTGTGCTATGGTCACTGAAAGTATCACCCGAGGGCTGTGTGTACTGGTATCATAGGCAACTCTTGTCTTATATCTGAAATGCATCAGCTTCTGGGGTGGATCAAGGTTTGCATTGTACCAGCTCCAATGCAGAGCGGGTAGTTTAGGAGGTGGTCACTGTATTGTACCACTCATAGCAACTTAGTGCTCTTTCATCTGCTTAATGCCTTCAGGACCCTGTGGTCTTAAGTTATTAAGTTTTTCAGGACAAGGATCAGCCTTTTGTCTGTACTTGCACAGTGCCTAGGACAACAGAGTCTTCATTTATTGCTACTCCTTAATGCAGATGCAAACCAATAAAGTAGTAATATTCAACGTGGTTGATGATGTAAATGTGAGACTGTCTGCGATGTAAGAATTAAAGGCCATAAGGAGAATGGCTGTTTGAATGTCTCATATCAAGCCTAGGGAGCTCTTTAACCTTCAGCAGTTAAGCGTTTAGGCTATGTAGTTCCACTAACGATGAATAACCCTCAGGCTTTGCTAACTCATTTGCAGAGCAATAATTAGGATAGAGAATTTCCTCCACGAAGTCGGCATCACCATCTCTTGCGATGATGCTCTTTTGATGACTTATGTGACTTCTATGCCTGAAGAAAAAGTGTCAGACATACAAAAGCTACAATAATCAAGCAAATCATGTAAAACTAATGCTTGTGTTTGTTTTAAGACTACATTTCTAGCTATTATGGGCTGAGGCCTAACTTTCAGAGTGGGAACTGTGTATAATGTTTTGTCAAGCTATTCACCTGAGTTTGCAGAAAGCCTGCAAGAATTAATCACAGGGCTACATTTTCCTTTCAAAGACCTCATTGTATTGAAGAAAATAAGCTATACCAAGGCTTGCTTGTACACGCAGTCTATGTGCACCACTGAATCTCCAAAAATATGTAGGAGGTTGTGGCCACCAAATTCATCATGGGTTAGGGCTAAAAAGGAAAGGGCTGAAAGAGAGGAACCTTGCGGTTGAGGCAGGTAAAAAGAGCTTAATATTTTGCTTAGAGATTTCCCCAGTTCTCAGAGCCATTCAGTGCTGTCTCCCTGGTGCAGATACCAAATGTGGAAAGTAGAAGTGTGTAACGGGGAAGGCAGATGGAACAGGGGCATCTCTTGCTCTCTTAGCTCAGCCCATTGCCCTCCACCCATTCCTCTGCACCCATCTGCCCTGGAGTTCCTTAGGATTCACCTTTGCTTCACTATTGCTGCAAAGTGCTTGCCCAGAGAGGAATATCCTGAGAGATGGCAGGGTCTGAGGTCGGAGGGAGGGCAGAGGGAAAGCTATTGTTGCTCTTATCATGCTGTGAGATTTGTTACATTCCAAGGAAATCATTTGGTACTTGGCTTTCTCCGCTGCTCTGGCCACCGTGAGGTTTTAGGACAATCCCTAATCTGTTCCCTTGTGAACACTGAGGGCCTTTCTTGTGGGAAACAAGTTCGCAAATTCAGTTGTTTCTATCAAAGATGAGGGAACATCCAAGCAGAGCCAGACAGTACAAGCTTCCCCCACAGGCGCTCTGGCTCTGGCATCCCACACTGATCTATCACCACCAAGATCCACAGCACAAGCCAGCATCCCTGTCCCGAACAGTCACCTCCTCCGCCTCCCCCTCTGCTCATAGCCGGCGTTCCTGGCTGCCTACCTCTCCTCCTCCCCTAGAGAGTTGTCAGCGAAGACAGGCACACTGCAAAGCTTGGAAAAGCTGGCATTGACGTTTCTCTCTCCTTGCCGCTGTTTTTGCAAAACAGAGCATGTGCGCACACACATAGTTGTGGGCCTGAACCTGCGACTTTTTCCCGCGTCCCAGCCCACGCAGTGTGCTAAAGAGCAGCAGTCGCAAGCGCCGAGCTCTGCCGTGCGGATGGCAGAGGAAGCAAGGGAGATGCCTTGGCTGGGGTGCGAGGAGGAAGCTGGCACTCAGGAAGGAGCAAGAGGCTGAAATAGCAGCAGGGATCTGGGCTCAGTTTCCATCCTATTGTCCTCCTTGCCCTCTCCTCCTGTCCCCTACCTAACCCTTTCTCTCCCTCTACATCACACAATGCATCGTGCTCCATCCCCCCAGGTAAATGGCCACCCAAGAAGCAAGGCAGTGGGGAAGCAGGAGGAGTGCCTCACTCACTCTTGGTCCTGCCAAAATCATTACCCATGTAGCCTCTTTCTGAAGCCCTGGATTTGGGTGATGAGAGAATAAGGTTCACTGGCCTTGCCCCCTCTGGGACCATTTCTGTCCCTCACAGGGCCCTCATCTCTTCATGCAGGCATTGCAGATAGATGAAACCCAAATCCAAATACTCGTGACTATTTCCACGCTCTCCCCTCACACTTGTGCCACCTCAGTGATTTGCCACATTTCTCAGCCTCCTTCTAGAAGGCAAAGAGGGAATTTACTTCCACCAGTCTTCAGGATGAATATTGCCCTTCGTTCTTCCAGTTCTCATTCCCTGAGCAAACTTGGCCTCGCATTCTGCCTGCCCCAGAGATGAGGATCAAAGGGTCCTCGTTAGCTGTGACTGCACATGAAGGGGAAAAGCACTTCCAACCACTGGGCAACATATCTTCCCAGGTTAGGGGGCCCAGAGCAAACAACCCAAAAGCCACTTTGCTCATGTATATGTAAAGATGTTAGGGCCAGACAGACCTTGCAGATGTCTGGATCCCCAAGGTGGAGGCAGATTCATCCTAAAGGTAAATTATTGCCTGGAGTAGACTTGGCCTGCAGAGCCTTGGGTGGGTTAAAATATCATAGGGTCAGGAGGTAAGGAGAAATGCTTGTGTTTCTCTTGCACCTCCCACATGAGGTCTCACTGGAGGGGGTGAGGGTGTGGGGCAGAGCTCTGGTCTGAATCAGTCCTTAAAGATCCCCGTAATATCATATGATGGAGGAGTCTGAGAAGACAAACAGATTTTGAAATTGAAATGTCAGAAAGTCTTCATGAACTTGCACAGGAGGGACAGAGAAAATGCACACAGAGTCCCAAACACTGTGGTAGTTAGCAGTGCTTGGAGGGGGAAGGAAACCCAAATTGGGAATGTTTTCAAGTGCCCTGGGCTTCTGGAGAAGCACAAGGCTCAGGAGAGTGGGTAAGAGTTGATTGTTTGCTGGTAAAACACACTGGGTTTCATGGTGAAACACCTAGGGCAGCCTTAAAACCCACCCATTAGTTCAGTGGGATATAATGTCTTCCAGTTAGTAAATACCATTTCATTTTGTTAGCACAAAGTGGTCCTCATCAAAGTATTGGCAAGGTTACTACATTTTTTCATAAATCCAGCAAATTGCAGTCTGCCTACAGCCATCCACTGGAGTCTTCCTTGTCTCACTTTAATTTAACTTTCTTGTGGGGGAGGGAAAAGGAATTACATTTTTTATTGCTGGGTGTGTTTTATGGGAGATCTGTCAGCTGGAATTGACAGTGCCAATTAAGGATGCATGTTTTCATGTGAGTTGCAGAGTCTTAGAAAGCACAGAAAAGGAAGAAAAAAAGAGAAATAGAAAAAAAAAGATCAAGAAAGAGAAAAAAAAAGAGAGAGAGAGAAAAAAAAAGCCAAGCTTCTTGCAGTGATAGAGCTGGGGAAGAACAAGATGGGGTTGGAGGTTTATTTCCCATTAATCACATCTTTCCTTAGCTACCCATGCAAGGCCCATGACCACACTAAAGCTCTTTCCTTCCATAAGTGTGTAGCAAACACCTCCTGGACAGAGCTCTTTAGGGCTTTTCTGCCTCAGGTCCCTCTCGCCTTGCGATTCCATTCAAAAAGACAGTGTTTTAGGGACTGAAAGGCACTGGAGCCTGCAGCAGTCCAGGTTCCTCAGTGGTGTCTCTTAGTGAAGTAACTATCATTCCCTTTCCAGAGGACAAAGAGTATGATGAGAAGTGGGAATGCAAGCACCTTCATTTTTATCACGGAAGAGACAGGTGAAGGAGAAAGGGGGAAAGACGTTGTATTCTTGGGCAACTTATTCCTAGGATTTACTCTCACAAGCCAGATGTCTGGTGGCAAAAGCAGCAGCAGACTCTTTACAGTTCAGAGTTGTTGCCCTTTTGGATCTGTGAGCAACGCGGGTGCAGACTGCCAGCAGATTCTACCCCCTTCCTGCTGTGTCTCCCTGTTCAGGACCACGAATCTCTCTCCACGAATCCTCTCCCCACACTCGGAGCAGCAGCAGGTGGGACAGAGGGTGGCAGCGTGCACTGAGAGCCAGGCTGCTCCCCTTTGGGGAGGGCTGCGTGCTCAGGATTTATGCTCTTGGACATGAAAAATAAACACTCAGTTTCCACGTGCTTTGCCAGTCGACATGTGCTACCCAGCTAATTCAAACATTCATCCATCAACCTCCCCTGACTCATGGCCACAACATTGAGGCGAATGGGGGAGTGCGTGCTCCTGCTCAGGGAAGGGAGAAAGCCCTGACTGCCACAAGATGTCCAAATCCCCTCTGAGCCAGCTGATAATAGCAAGTGGTTGGATACAACATCGCTTGCTGATGTGAACGGTTGCTTCCAACTCCTAAAGGTTCTTAGAGGTTAAATCTTTCCACTTTCCTGTGATACAGCTTATCATTCCTGGCAGGCTCTGCTTGCTACGGACCAGCACAGGAGAATGCCTTCACCAGGCAGATGGGAGGTTCTCCTTGGCAGCTCTTCATAGCTGCTGTCCTCTGCACGCGTTGGAAGGGAGTCCCTGCTGGCAAAATGGAGGTAACACCAGCTCCCCCATCACCCCTGGCTTGGCTACTTCCCTGCATTCCCATTGGAGAGCTCGGTTAATAGCTGCATTTCCAAACAACACTGGCATTAATAATGAATTATTGGGACTTAAATGACATGTCTGACAATGACACTGACTGCTCGTGTTTGAACATGGGGCAAGAATTTTAATGAGGAAAGGAGCAGAAGGAATGATGCATAAAGGGAGACAGGCTTTACCAGCCTTGTGATCAAACAGGATGACAAAGAGTCTGATGCAAGGTAATCTGCACTGTAAAACACATGGAATTAACTGATCTCATAGAAGATGGGGTGGCCCAGGAATTCGCCCTTGCATCCTGGGACTGGAAAACACTGTGGCTGTGGGAAAGTAGTGAAATATAAAGCAAATAGGTGGTCTCCACCGAACTGTTCTTATCTTTGGCTGGGTGTTGTTCCTCTGGCCCAGCGGCTACATTTACAAACAGATGTCTATAGCGTGATTTTGCCTTGATCCTGTCTTCACCAGGCTGCTGTGCGGACAGCCTCTGAGCACACTTTGTGGGGAGCCACCTTGCCAATGCCTGCTCCATCATACACAGCAGACATTTCCAGTGGCCCTGCTTGAAGCTGCTGGGATGGAATTTCAGAGTCTTATCCAGATAGAGAAGAGGAATGGGCAAATTACATAATTACAGAAATGCCAGGGAATGACTGGGACATGGAGCTGGGAGTAGCTAATGTTCCAGAAAGCTGCCTTTGGCTCTTGGACACAGTGCACTCTCTGTGTGGGACTAGGCTGCCACCAAGCAAGCGATGCTGTTTTAGGACTGGTGGGGTGCCCCCCACCTGACCTCCCTTGTGTTTGCAGCTCCCACCCCTGTTTGGCAAGCTCATGAGGATGCTGAGGATACCCTAGAGGCTCTAAAATGGCCTCTGTTTAAGCAATTGGGTCCTGCTGGTGTTTGGCAGTGTCTCCCTGCTGACTGTCTTGTGTAAAGCCCTGCTGAATAACAGAGAGGGCCAAAAGCTAGAAAAGATACCTTTGGCCAGTAGCTTAAAATATTGTAGTGACAGGAGTATCAAAGCAGGCAGACTAGGAACACGCCAAGTTTCAGCTCAATCAGTATCTTGTCTCTGATGATAACAGATGATTCAGGAAATTGTGACCCTTCTTTTGCCCCTAATCTTCTGTTGGGCCTTTTTCCAAAACTTTCTTCATCCCACAAAGGCTGTTCTGTGTAAATACATTAAAATAGATTCCTCAGAAAAAGGGCTTAATGTGCTCTCTCTCCCTACCCTCTCTATCCTTTTTCCATCCAAATAAACATAATCTCAAAAAAATATATAATTACCCAGATTTTGCAAATAAATGAGTTTAAGCACATGGCTCCAGAACTGATCTTGCAGCAACTTCTTTGCATTTCGTGGTGTAGTTTCACAAATACATTTCTTTTCCCCTCAGAATAACGGCATGTGCACACAGATCCCCAGACAAACGTGCAGCATCTCCTTCAGAACTGCCTCTGGTATTATTTCGCTGGAAACATTCCAGGGGCAAAACTCTTGCCTTGTGTTTCATGTCCCATGCAGCATGCAAGATGGAATTATTTGTTTGTTGCTGCTTTGCCTTTGTTTGTGCAAACTGACGCCGCAGGGACTTCTTTTGAGGGCATTTTTCAGCCAAGAAGATTATCCCATATAAATACAGTGAAATAAATAGATTTATCACTATAATGACTTCAGGCTGTTCTATCTATCTATCTATCTAATATCTGCCTGCCTTTGTAGATAACAGAAGAACAGAATTAAGTACATATCACTGACTAAAACAGACACATGGCTTTATCTTATTGTGGGTCTACACTGAAACTGTGAGCAAGAGCTGAGCTAATTAAATTGGGCAGATTTGCCTGCCTTGTGTATAGCTTGGAATTACTGCCCGCAACCAAGGAGCTCCTCTGCCAAAGGGCATTGCTGCTGCAGCCAAGGGGCAGGTGGGCAGATGGGGTTCACAAGCCCCTTCAATCACCAACCTCATCCTGAGGAGGAACCTGCAACAGAGCCATGGGCTGCTAGTACAAAGGGAAACACCTCAGCTCTAAGATACCATGCATTTCTCTCACCTTTTCTAACCTATCTGCAACAGTGGAAGTTGATTCCTTTCATATTTCTGCTTTTAAAATGTATCATGAATTATTTCTAAAGCGCCATCATGCTTTTAAATCTGTAGCCAACATGAAGGTCATCAGAGAAATGACAGGAAGAAGTTTCAGTCTTGAAGATGCTAGTACAGCTTCCATAAAAGACTGATGCAGATGTAGGTTTGGCAGGTATGTGACCTCAAGTAAGCCACTTAGAAGAATGATCCTTCACATCAGTTTTACCCTACAAATGGCTACAAATTAAAATCAAAACAAACAGCATGCTCACAAACTTACATGCACATTCCCATATATGCAAGTAAACAAATAAAATGGGAGAAAGTAAAGGTAATAAATGAACATTTGAAGTCCTGCTTGTTCTCTAAAGAGCTGCAGATGAAAACCAAAATAGTAACACTACACAGAAGAGCCCTTTCTTTCATAAAGGTTATGTGGCTCTTTAAAAAAAAAAAGATCCTAAACTCCTAAAAAGCTAAGGGAATGGGGTTACTGCTGATCAGTTAATGCACCCATGTTTGACCTGGCCCAAACCATGAGGTGAAATGGGTTACCTTAAACTTCAGAGTAAGTAACTTGCTAAGCTGCCATAATTATGTGCCCATAGCTACTGGCCTCCAGTGTACTCAACAACTTTGCTTTCATGGAAATCAGTGGGAGTTTTCCACCTGACTAAATGCTAGGTACCTAAGAAAGATCTGGGCTTGGGGAGAGTCTTAGTTTGATTCCTAACCAACAACTTTTTCCCGAGATGTTGGGAAATAAATACAGAGAAGACTATGAGACACTCAGGCAATTTGGCAATAAGGCTGTATGAGTATCTCATATAAAAGACAGTCTTAAATTCTGTCTGGAAACAGGGACTCTAGGAAGTTTCATGAGTACTTTGGGACCAATGAATGCTGAGGTTGCAGTGTTCTAGATTGAGAGAGCAAGGAAATAAAGGACAATGCAGGTTTCTGGCTCCAAAAACAATAAAAATAATTTTCATGCCTATTTCTTTGCTACAGTAACTGCAAGTGTAGAAAAAAAGAGGCTAATTAGCGACTCAAATTAGAAAAAATGAGCAGCTGTAATCTAACCTCATAAGACTTCAAGGGAGAAAAAGGGTGGCAGCTTTTACCAGTACAGACATGTATTTTAAGTCAGCCGAACCAGTGAGATTTGGGAAGTCTCATTTTTTGTTTCCACAAGTGCATGAACAAAATTAAAGATTAGTTTCTGACAGATGTCAGTCATTTCCTTTTTTAAAAACTTATAAAGGCTGAAAAAGAGGTGGAGACAAAATCACAATCATGAATAGCTTAGAAGTAATAGTGTTACTATAGTCTATTGTTCCACTACTGCCACTGCACATACTGGTGAAGTCGAAACTATTTAACTGTCTTTGATACACAAATACAGATATATGCAAGAAACTCTTCTCTTAAGGAAAGTTTTTGAGATTTTGAACATTTCTTTTATTTTTTCCTCTCTTTAATTGGCAAACTGTAAAAAGTGGCATTGATAAAGTTTTGAATGCTAGGTTTAGATTTTAACTTTAAAATTGAATTTGATCTGCAGCAAACAATTTAAAACGAAAATGCATTTTGAATAAAAGAAAAAAAATGGAGCATACATTTTTTGCCATTAAAATACTATTATTTTTGAAGAAAAATTCTATACTGTTATCTGTTTCTTTTGAACTCTTTAAGTTGTCGTGAACTTTCAGTTAGAAAAAAATCCAGTATGCCTTGATGTATTCTTCTGGTACCACTCTGCAGTGGTTTGTATCCCAAACCCTTTAAAAACATGCTCTGATGGGAAAAAGAGAACCAGAATGTCCCTAATTTTGACAGTTGACTACCAAGTGGGTAGTCAACTTGTTAGGGATGGTAGGTCATACCTTCAGGGGTCACCTTAATCTTGTTTTTCTTAGTCAAAACTTTGCCCTCCCCCCATGGATTCCAAGAGAAGGTATCTGGACAAGAAGAGATGCTAGTTCTTGTTAAAATATCTGCCCTAGGCCCTGCAGGTAGAGCCTAGGATGATCCTAAAGGAGATTAGATGTTGCTGATGATGCTGATGTACAGGAGATGCACATGGATTATATCGGTCATTCAATTTGTGTCTGAGATGAGACATCAGATAAAGATGAAGAACCCATGCATGCAAAGCTGAGCAAATGCATCATTAATAACCAGAGAGGAGGAGCTGACATTTATTTGCTCAAATACCCATAAACAAAGTTTCTCAGAAAATGATTGTTTTCAAATGAGTCATTGAATGGGCATGGGGGCTGGGGCTGGAGCAAATCCTCTATGAGACAACTAGTTCCTCATTAACAACTCCTTTCTCTAAGGGGAAAGAAAGGCTTTAGATTCAATAGAGTATTGCCTTGTGCTGCAAGGATTTTATTACCTTCATACTTACACATGGGACTGAGGTGAAATGGAGCCTTGTGCTTCAGTTCAAAGGCATTGGCAGAAAAATAAAGGAGCCTTGACCAGTGAGGCATTGTGGGTCTAGAATGCCATCTGTAGAAGTGCCTCCACGTTCCTTCGCCTCATAGCTTCTATAATCGTGCACAAATTAGAAAGGCAAATATTTAAAAATGGAAATGTTGGGCAGTGTTATAACCTGACACACTTCCGGTGTTCTTTACACAGCTGCATTAGTTGACATTTGTCATTTAGACTATCCCAGGATTCCCCATAGACTTTTGTCATCCCGCTGGCAATAGGGACACAATCTGCTCTTTAAACCAGTGCCCCTACATTCATTCTTGATAGGATTTCTTTCCAGTTTATCAGAGTCCTCAGAGAAGAAAAACAAGTTTGGGTCCCAGTTTTATGATAGCTGCGTTGGGTGGAACAGCCCTCTCTCCGCATTATTCTTCCTTGGATTGCCATTGTGATGGTTGGCCCACTGTGCACAACCATCAAATGCAGTCAAAGCACTATGTACAGTACAAAAATAGCCCTATGGCTTTGCATGGCTGTCTAGAAAGCATAGAAATTGTTATCCAGGAGTCAGGGCCAGACCCAGGAGGGCTGGCAAAAAAAAAAACCCAAAAAAACAAACAAACCCCCCCCCCAAAACCCCTTTGATTTACTCCCACTCTCTATGTTCCAAGTTCCTCTCTGAAAACAGAGAAAGATATATTTGGGTCTTTGGCTTTGTGCAAAATATAAAAGCATTTTCATTTCTGAAAAATTTCCGCTGCAAAATTAAAGAAAGGGTGCCTTATGAGAAGTTGGTTGTTACATGTTCTTAAAAACAAAACCCCAGAAAAACCTGGCTTCCAAGAAAAATAAGTAGGACCCACAAATCCTTGCCTATTCAGCACAGGTGAAGTAAATCATCTGATCAAGAGGGCTCTTTTCTTCCCTTACACATACCAGCCTGGCTTTCAAATGTCCTGCTGGCAGGTAGTGCCAGAAGTGGTATGGCAAGCATCTTAAGTTTCTGAGAAGAGCCTTTGGTGGCCAGCTCCAGGGCTGTTCCAGCAATTTTGATGAAGAAATCTTCCCCATATTGAAGGGCCACCATCAGAATGTGTTATCCTATGAGTGCTGCAGGTTCACAGAGGGGATATCACAGTAATGGTTGGCAACTCGTGATCATAACACACAGTGCTGGTCATCTTACTGCTTTACTAGAAAGATCTCTCTCCACGAGGCCCTTTTTGTGCTGTCGTTTCTGCCATCCCACTAGGTAAAGCCAATACAGGGGCAAATCCACAGTTTTGTTTTTCTTCATACACGTGTCTGTAAGTTGCTGTGAAATAAATGCCACAGATGAAAAGAACATATTACTGCACCTAACTTTTAGTGAAAGTTGGAGAAAATTTTATTCACATGCCTAGAGAATTGGACAAGCTTCAGTGTCATATTTAATGTGCAAGTATTTGGGTGTGTTAGCCTGTATCAGGAATGTTCTCTAGAAGTGAAGCTTATGATCATGTTCACTAATTCATAGCCCACGTGAGAACTTTGGTTTGCATCACAAAGCAGACTCAGATAAAACTAAGCAGAAGTGAGCCTAATGTGTACATTCTATTTCGGGATGTTTCTGTCCATGGGGCCAAGCTAGATGTAGTCTGAAGGAAAACATCAAGAGTGTATATAGCATGGATACTGGCTTCTCCTACAACTTTGCACATTACAGATCTGCTCCTATTGCACACTGTACCCTGATGATAGCCTGTACTGGCATTCATGATAAGAGCATTGTCTGTTTCCTCAGAAGTATGCCCACAATATGAAGTTTTGAGCAGCATTCCATGCTCTAATTTTTGGTATTATATAAATCATGAGATTTTGGTTCAATTTATTTGGATGAGAGAGGAAAGAAAGATAAATTGATCTGGTCATATCTGGACCTGAGATACTGAACATCACTGTGAGCCCATGCAGAGTCTGCATGGCTTCACTGTCATTTTTTATTGATCTACCAGCAGCTTCAGAGACATGTAGGATTGAAGTGACTGGAGAATTTGTCCAAACCTAAACCAATATTTACTGTTGTTGATTTTAGGGGTCTACTATTCAGAGACTACACAGACAGACAACATCATTAAATAAAAGTGGTTTGGAAATTTCCCAAGGAAACATGTTTTCTCTTGTAAAACAACAGTGTATGGTAAGAGACAGGCACACACATGTATTCTAATGAATTTCTGTTGCAAGATAATTTTTCTCTAAGATTAAAATTTTCTGGTTAGAAATTGTATTTTTAGACATTCATTTTTTTTAAAAAATTAATCGTTATATTTTTATAACAAATGTTATAGAATTAATACAAAAAATATAAAAAAGTCCCATTTTATCCCATTTTATCAAGTGAAATAGTTTAACTGTCCTGAAAAATACCTTGAGCCTCTTCCCTCAGAACTTTCCTTGTTGGGAAATTTCCATTTCTGTCCTGCTTCTAGGTAAGAAAGCAAATGTGGAATCTTCTTCTCCAGAGGAAATTTCCTGATCCTGCCCTTTTCTATAAAACTCTGAGGAAAAAAAGAAAGCCCATTCTCAGCATCCATGCAAACATAATTATTTAGTACTCAACATCATTATTTAATACTCAAATAGCAACTGCAGATTCCTCCGTTATGGAAGAATGGTGACCTAGTTCATTAGCCTAGAATCTTATGGTTAGGTGGAGCATGAACTGGTTTATGGCTATTTGACTCCTAATAAAAGCTCTAAATGTGGGAAAAGATGTTGGTGATGCTAACCAACTCCTTTATTTGCAGATCAGCTGCTAGCAGGGCATGCAGGGTTTCTTCAAGGAAATATTGTGAAGGAAGAAATGGATGTAAAGACTGCGAGAGAGGAAAGAGTTACTTGGAGACATAGAATTGGACTGGACCCAAGAGGATTACCAGTAAGAAAAAGGAATTCTGATTTAGTCCTGCTACCTTTGTTCCAATCTTTCCTCTGAAAACAAAACAAGAAAATATAGTCTCACGGCTATGTGCAACATAAGCAAAGCATTTTCATGTTTGCAAATCTCTCACTGCAGAATTGAATAATGAAGGCTTTATGAGCAATCAGTTGGTATGTGTTCTTAAAAATAACTGCATCCCAGACAAATCAGCTTTTGTTCAGAAATTGGTCAGGCCACTTGAGCAAGTCAGACGGGACAGGTGATGACAAGGCTAGTGGCTTATTACTGCATTGTGAAACTTTGTGCTATATTACCATGCTCTGGTATACCAGATTTGGTCAAGTGCATTGATTACATTTTCTTCCAGCAGAGGAAGACTGATGGCCAAGTCATTGATGGATGCAGGTACCCATTCTTCCGCAAAAGGCATGTTCAGAAAATAAAACACTCTCCACTTCCTGTATTTCATCACTGTACTGCCCCACTGTAGCACCAACCATGCTAAGAGCCTTTTTATCTTGTTTAATAGAAATAACAAACCTGTAGTGCCATGACCTGCTCAGGTAACTAATGTGCTAGCTATTATCTTAAAGTGCACAGAACTACAACATAGATCAGAGAGGAAGGATATCATTAACTCATGAACTCTTAGGAAACAGGATTTCAAAGGCTCTTCTGCCCATTTTAATACTCTACAGGTGGGCTGGAGATTAAATAAACATTTGTCTTGTGACCACATGAGTCTGTTCTCCATTTGATTTTCTGATGGGTATTTTCTGGCATCTATTGCAATATTTACTGAGCAGAATAGCTGAGACCCAGCCAAGTATCTCCTTTCCAGAAATACCTAAGAGAGGTTGAACAAGAGAGAGCCTAAGCAGCATGGTCTACACAGAGAACCTTTGAGTTTCTTTGGATGTGCTCGTAGCTTCTGCTCTTACCCTGCTCTTGATGTTTGACATCCACAGCCATTAATCAGCCTGTTACATAAACACGGATTTATGAATTCCACAAATGTATCTTCCTTCTGGGTGCATGATTTATTCTAATATACTAACTGGATCTTGACTGAGATCTGAGCTGCAGTTCTAGGTTAAGATTTGGATTCCCAGTCAGCATGGGTTTTCTACCTTAAGAACCTCTCTCTCCTCTTCCACTGTTGCTCCAGGCTAAGTACACTCTAACAGTGCTAAAAGCGGTAGCATGGAGGAGATATGTATGTATTATATATGTTTGTATTAAGTGTAGTGGTTGTGGCTGCTATCAAGCCACATGCAGAAATTTGACCATGTCCTATCAAATATTTTTGTTGTTTGTTGTAATAGTGAATTACATTTAAAAAAAATTAATTCAGTATAAGTTACTTCATTAAAATAAATAAATTTGCCATTTCCCTGATTGTAGCACTATGGTGATGGAATATGACCCAAAAGCCATTCCTGGATAAAATATGAACATAAAGCCTGTTAAATGGAGTTTCATTGTCTGGTAATCGCTGGCTGAGGTTCTTTATTGTTTTGTCTATGATGGGTGCTGTGAGAAGGCCAAGCAGTTTCATCGGTTCTCGCTTCCTGGATACTGACTTCTATCCCACTACACTTTCCTGAGAAACTGCATATGATGACCTTCCAGCTTACACCTCAACTGAGCATTGGCTACATAGATATTGTGATAGGTCAGCTTGCCTGAAGAGTTCCTCTCTCCAGAGGCAGTTGAACCCTTGTGCTGGGTGCCTGCTCAACTTGACAAGAAGATGAATGGGAACATTTGTAAATTTTTGTCTTGTACAATGTATTCCCGGCTTCCTTCCAGTCCTGATTTTGAAACTGGCACATGACTGGTTCAGTTGAGTCTTCCAACGTCTTTCTAACATTCCTTTTCAATTTGGGTATATTGTTCTGTTTGGTGATAGTGGCTCTGATAATTACATGAGTCAGCCATTTTGCGCACTTTGGCAATACTCTGATCTATTGTTTCTTCTGTTCCTTGGACAATGCTCCTGTTCCTGTGGGTTGAAAAGCACTTCTAGGATTTTACACAGGCCTTCCTGCTCTGCTCTTGTCCCTTCGAACACTATAACTCCATATGGCGGACCTCACCTAGGAGGACTAAACGTATGTCTGCTTGCATTTCGTTTTCTTCTACAGCTGCTATGAGCTATTTTCCCATATACTTTGCAGCCAAAAGGGCATTCAGCTACTAGCCACAGCCCCTATCACCATTTATCTATCAAAACTGTTACATTACTGTAGTTATTTTCTTCCTTTTATTCCCTTTTTCTCTCCTCTTTTTCTCTCCATGACATTGTTAGTTTCTGATTTCTTGCACTTGCAAGTACCATTTCACTCACTCCACCACATTCAGTGTTCGAGCACAAAAAAGGCTGCCCCTAGAGAGGTGAAGGAGTTGTTCATGACTATTTCAGTGTGACATGAACTATTAGAAAAACGCTCCCTTGAACTAATTAATTTGCAGCTATTAATTCATCCTATTAAGATGGCTGCATAGAAAGATGCAGCTGTTATTGTATATCCATTTGATTGGCAGCTTTTTTGAATGTAGGTTTTATCCAGTTTTATCTCAAGCTGAGTGACATTATACAGGCTAATTATACCTGTTTTCATGAGCTTCTAGCATGTTTTAAACTCCTGTCTGAAAAGAAACATGTATATAAAACACTAATGTCTTAATTTGTAGAGCTAGAAGTTTGGTTTCACAAAATGTGTAAGCACATGGGTTTGAAATGTGACTTTTGTTAGTAAAACTCAGATCCCTGGAAGGTCTTGGGCACTCAACAGAGAATATGTGTATCAGTATGGCAGGGCAACTGTGGAGAGAAATTGAAACACACACTTTATTGTTGGTATTTTTTCTCTTTTTTTCCCGCCCAGCTCTATCAGAAGCGCACAACACTGGCCAGGGTATGATAAACCACTCTAACAGCACAAGCTCTTTTGTTGCTTTATTTCCTGCATCTGGCCTAACTGGATGCAGTGCCTCTCCATACTGAGGGGAGCAAACCAGCCCCATGGAGGTTCCTGTTGCCCTTTGTCATGCACAGTCCGTTTGGGCTCAAAGGGAAGGAGCATGCCACGAGCAGTAACATTCCTGTTCACCTCTTTGAAGCATGTTCTGCCTTAGGATTTTTCTTTTTTTTTCCTAAGTGTGCATTAGATGTCATAATCCAGGGAGAAGTAGAGAGGGCAGATCCACTGGGTCTCCAATATTCTATAATGGAGGAAAGACCATGGAGATTTTAGGATGCTACACAAGATGCCAGGCTCTTTCTCTTCCTTGCATATGGCTTGAAGGACCCAAGTGCCTGGAGTATGCTATCTGCTAGAAGAGAGATCTGAGGGTTCCACGTCCCATGTATCCAGAGACAGTAAAATAACAGAGATCAGCCTAATTTCTTCCTACGCAGCCTGCTCAGGAAGCAGAATCAAGGAATCTGGGTTAGAGGGTGGCTTCTGGCAGCACAATCCAGCCAAATGCACCTTCTCTGTCAGACCACAGCTAGGGCTAAAAGAGTATGTAAATCTACAGGAAAAGCTTAACCTCATGAAAGGCTGTATTTTTTCTATGTCTGCATGCCAGGCCATCTAACGGCAGGTGCTAATAAGAAGGATCTCTTTCAGTCAGTACATGGATGATTCATCAGCACAGCAGGTCAGAGAGTTAAAGGCTGTAGATGGGCTTTAAAAAGAGCTGAGATAATTTTATGACCAATGAGAGTATTTGTCTAGTTGTTCCAGTATAATCACTAAGAGAAGGGTAATCAAAGCTTGTTCCTTGGGGCACCAGCTAATGATACTAATTAGCACATAGACAAGGCTTTGCTGAAAGCATTACACCCAGGCATGTGCTAATTAATTAGCTGATTGTTTGGAAGGAGGTATTCCTCTTGCCTTCTCCCTCTCCTACAAGATTATGCAATGTGGAAGCAAAGAGGGTTGTATGCTTGCTCATAAAACAGGTCACTGTGAAGTAGCCCAGACTGGTAAGTTTGAGCATCTTCTCTGAGAGGACAAATCTATAAATGATGTTTAAAGAGATCCTTCAAAATGCGCTCATCCAAGCTGAATCCTGATGTACTAGGGAAGGAAGGTTGTGTTGGTTTTTGGCCTGTACATCCTGAAAAAAAAATGAAAAAGAAAAAAGAAAAAAAATGAAAAAAAAAAAGCTTTGCCCAGCCTCTTGTGCTCAGCCTGCAGCAACAATACTCAAGGGAAGACACAGAAGGAGCTTCTGGGAAGAGACTCTTGCATGGAAAACATCTCCTGCTTGTTTCCATGGTGCAAGAGCATTGCCTCTCTCGGCCCAAACCAGGCAGCAGTAGAGGCTCCCGGCATTGCTGCATGCTCTCAGAGTGCTTTGAAGATCAAAGATCACCCCCTTGGATCAGCTGTGGGCCTGGCTGCCTTTGCAAGCAGGGCTCCTTGCAGTGAACACAGCTTTGATGAAATTCAATGTCCTGACATTACAGTGACCGCTTTGGCTCCAAGGAGCTGAGCTCAGACAGAGGCACTGGAGTCTGGCAGTGACCAAGTGTTTTCTCTTGTTGGCTTTCTATTTCTAGGAGACTGTTGGATAAGATCCCAAGTGATATATCTGGCTTCTTTTCCAGGCTGGTTTGTGTGCGTATGAGAATGTGACTAGGCAGAAAATATTCCCTCCATTGTTATATGTGAGAGAAGCAAAGAAAGACCAGTTTAAAAGAGCAATGTAAGGCAGCATATATTTTTCTTTTAACTCTGTACAAATCCCTGCCTGGCCAGACCTTCGCAGTTTTCAATGCTCTGCCCAACCAAATTAAAGCCAAGTTTCACAGCTGCATTCAGGGGTTCTCACTCCCCTTCCTATCTCCTGCACTTGCAGAGAAAAAAAATCTCTGCGTTGGGAAGCATGCAGCCCATGACACGCAGGTTGGCTGTGCTTAAAGCAACAGAGGAAAGAGAGTAAGTTGCTCCTTCCAATTTTGTAGATGCTCAATAAAAGCTGCCATGTGGGAAGGGAAGAAAAAAAAAATTCTGCGTATCAAAGTAACTGTTCTTGGTTATCAAAACAGCTTCATGGTCAGATCTTGAGGAGGAGTTACTAGGTTGTCATTCTTTTTAGAGAGGAAAGGTGGTGGGAAAGGGACAATATTCCACTTTCCCACAGGGTAAGTTGCAGCACTAGGCCAGATCTTCACTGCTTTGGACTTAAGGCAACTTGGAAGCAGCCAGACTCACTGTCTGCTGCACAGCTTGGAGGTTAGTTCAAGGGGAGCAATTTCACTCACCAGTGTAATGAAACCCTCACTCAACACAGCCAACCCCACTGCTACTTGAGATCTGTCACAAAGTTTCTCAAATCTACCATCCCTGCTCCTTGCAAGTAGATTTAGTCCATACAGCACTTCGCATGACTGCAGTGAGCATGCCCAAGATCTTTCCCAGCTAGCCTACCAAGGCAAGGCCTAACAGCAGTTGCCCAATGGTTACACTAGCAGTATGACCTCCTCCTCTGCTCACCTTGGTTTGTACAACTATACACAAGTAGATACAAACATTGTCCAAACTGCTATGTGGCCCATGGAGCTGGGTTTTACAGGCCTCACACCTACCACGTAAGGGCACAATTGTTCCCAAGGCCTAACTCACTTGTTTAAAGGGCCCTGTTTTCAAAAGAGGGAGGCAAAGGCCTTACTAGGAAGGAGGTATTATTAGGAAGGAAGGTAACTCCTATCTTCTGTGTCAATGAGAATGAGAAGAAAAGTTCCTGCCTCACAATATGGTTCTCCAACCTCCAGAAAAGAGAGATTCTGCATTGCTTCTGTCAATTTAAGGATGGCACATGAGGTGGCAAAGTAAACACAATTCATTACTACACTTTTTTATCTTTGCAGCTATATAAAGTTAGTGATGTGTCAAAAGTTGGAAGCTCAAAGCTTTTCAGATGTCTAAGTGCCTTGACTTTCAGAAGTGCCAAGTAATGTATTTCTTTCAGAGTTGTGCATTTGGGCATGTGTAAGTTACCATGTGTGGCAGAAATAAAGTGCCTTCCCTTTCTTATTCACGTTGCATGCAGACACAACCGTGTCATTCACATAAATCAGGCACAGTTAGCCAGCGGGCTCAAATTTACAGTGTTTCTGATAAACTAGACGCCTAAGAAATTCTGTGATGGGAAAAGGCTGCACTCTGTAAGAACACAGCAGGTAACAGTAGCTTTGTGAATGATAGCCCAAAGCCTCAGCTTTCCCCCCGGTGCCTGAACATCTCACTGTCCTGAGGGAAACATCTGCGGAGCAATTATTATCTTGGAAAGAGCCATGGGAAAATAAAGCAGTCGGTAACACTTGAAAAGCGTCCCAGATTCCCACTGAAAGGCTTTGTCAGATCTGTGAACCTTCACTTTATTTAGCTGTATGCATTTTCTTTTTCTTTTTTGGAGTGGGTACTAAACCAAAAAAGTATCCTGTATGTTGCTGTGGTGGGAAATCTCCGTCGTGATAACATTCAGCTCAAGGTTGTTATCTAGTGGGTTGTAACCTGGAGAATATGGGAATATTTCTCAAAGGAAAGGCAGGGCTTGTCACCCGTTGGTCTTTGGGAGCTTAACTGTTTGTGTTTCAGCAGGTCACAGATAGATGGGCTACATAATGTACACAGAACCAACCACGTCTTTGTATTGACCCACAGAAGGATTGGCTGTGGTTACCACCTCTCAATTGAATAGAACTTTTTATGCCACAGGCACTATTCTTTTTTTTTTCCTGAGATTTTCTTGTTGGATTTTTCTCACTCTAGGGAAAGTGAGAGGTTCAGTCCATCCTACTCCAGCTCTGAACAGACCTCTCTGCTTCTGTCTCCATGCACAAAGCAGCAGAGCAGACCATAAAATACATGTTTGTCACAGCAGGTGGAATGACAGGGCTGCCACTGAGCACGGTGCTTTCTAGCAGGACATACTGGATGGCATGGTGCCCAGATGCTGCTCCATGCTCTGGGATCTCTTCTGCTCATGGATTGCATGCAGCAGAGGGAGTGCATCTGTGGTTCACAGCTCTGCTTGCCTGCCTGCACGAGGCCTGGCCTGTTACAGCACAAGAGGAAAGAAATGAGACACCCTCATGGAGCCTGCAGATGCAACGTAGCTGTGGGGGCAATTCCATGTGTGGAGGGGGAAGGTGTGGAGCACGCAGCTTACCTGTGTGCAGCTCCTATGGAAATGACATGTGGGGTTGAGGCTCCCAGCAATAACGATTGGCATTTGCCTTTGGAGGACATCAAAGTACTTTTGGCTGGGGACAGTATGGATTCCCAGATTTTCACAGATAGCAAAATGGAAGCACTGGGGAATAAAATAACTTAGCTAAGGTCACCCAAGCAGGCAATGGAGGAGCTGGGAATAAAATCCAGGTTTCATGAATCACTAAACCACACTGCTTCCCCTTAGGGCTATGGATGTATTATAATAGAGCAAGATCCAGATGTGGTTTTTAGCTGTCATTCAACACTCGGTGTGATATTACTCTGCCTAGGAAAATATACAAATTTGGACTCCCTGAAGATTTTAGTTGTTCAAGGAGCTTGATTAAGCCTGTCTGGCATGACATTGTTAGTCAGAACAAACACAACGGGGTGAAGGGCAATTCTCAGATACACTGTCAGGGCTTGTGGAGTTGCTGAGCCATTTCTGCACTCAGGAAGATGCATACAGATCAGAGAAACACAATCTCTGAAATGAAGGCAAGAGCAGTCAGAGCAAAGAAGCTGGGCCATATCAGGAGATAGGAGGAAAACAGATGCTTGGCAGCAAAGCTGTGATCAGACATGCTGTTCTCGTGGCAGCTGATCCCCTTAGAAGGTTATTGCTCTCCAGCTGTTCATCCCTGTTGCCCCCATTCCCTTCCCAGTTGACCAGCTCAGCTGCATGTAACTACTCCAGAGAGCAACGTGGGCTGCTGTGGCCAAGCTGTGTGATGATGGATAGACAGATACCTGTACCAGCTAATCTCAGGATATGGTCAGAAGTGGGGGTGTGAGGAGGAGACCAGCAAGGGTCCAGGGATGGTCATCTCTTTATTCAGCCCTGTCCTATCTGAAGAGCTCATCTAGTTGCAGTCAGAGGTGTTTTGTGAGTAAAAAAAAAGTAATGCTCTGCATGAAAAACACTGTTCCTGCTTTGATATGATATTAACAGTAAGTGCTGAGTGGGCCAAAACCCCACAGCCTGAAGCCATGATTTAAATTGATCTGGATTCACATTTCTACCTCAAGGTTTGGGGTGGAGGGGAAGAATGGTAGAATTTTATCTTTTAATCAAACTCCTTCATTAAAATTGTACTTTTCCCCCAAACTCGGGGTGTTTTGCCTAACACCCTTGCTCCTGAAGTCAGATAATTGCATATCCTCTCAGTTTTAGGGAAGAATAATAATGGACTCCTTAACTTTTGTAGTTGATCAGTACAATTAGAAACTTGTATTTTAAGGGCTGAAAAACTTGAAATTGAATAACTGTCCCTTTCATATGTTGTTATGTTATATAACTCTTTATGATTTTAAAGTTGAATTCCTGATTTCTGAAGCAGAACTCATGACTACCAAACGCTAGCTCTTGGCAATGTAGATTTAATACCGGCTTAAGCTGGAAGCAATATTCTTCCTTTCCCTCCCTATAGGGTTATGTGATATTCATGGGGGCTGTTAAACAACCATGCCCCTGCCTTTTGCCTAGTAGAAAGGTCAAGGAAAGGCATTTGTGCCATGCTGAATAGAGGATAGTCCATCCTTAGCTGATCCATAGGCCATGTAATAAATCTGCCAAAAAGAGGAGCCTCATCCTTCTGTTAAGTATTTGTATTCAAGTCCTAGACGAAGTGATTCCTGTGGATACTATGTTTTAAAAGGAACCTTGTTAGTGAAAAGGTCCAATTTAGCCCACTGGTGAGGCCTTGTGCAAGGCTCCTGGTTGTGCTGAGGATACATGGTGGTAGAGAGAGCCTAATTTCCAGGACAAGTAGTGCAAATTCACCGCTTTCACTACAGTAATTCCTGTCCCGTTCGCGTAAACTGAGCAGGTCAGCAGCTGTCTCATCTGGTGATGGCAGCTCATATTCATTAGATGCAGATGAAGTAACAGCTTCAACATGACATGAAGGTGGAACATGCAATTGGGTACTGTCATTAACCTTTCCTAATGATCTAGTCATACCAAACCTTCTTCTTTTTTTTTTTTTTTTCAAGAAGAAAAAGCCCCAAACCTCCTACATGTTTATGGTCATTTAAAAAGGAGAAAGAAAGCCATTGGAGAAGAGTTCCTGTTTCAGTTTTTTTGACAGTAAGGGCAGAATTCATCTCACTATAGTCTGGTTACCTAAAAATGGATGGCTTACACAAATTAGACATCCTCTACAGTTGCTGGAGAGAGCCTAACTGAGAAATCAAAATGGTGAGGGAATAAGTCTTCTCAAATGCCTTTTTTTCCTTCAGCCACAGGCGTTTAGATGACCGATTTAGAACATATGCCCAAAATCCAGATTCAGTGAGCTGAAGCCACAACATGGTCATGTCACAGAGAGAGAAGCTGTCTGGCAATTGAAGAGGAGAAGAAAAATAAGGGCTGAAAAAGGGATGCAGAGAATGGCTCCAGAGAACGTAAAAAGAGACGGAAAGTTAGAGAGTCAGACACAAAAGATAGCACTTTTAAAACAAAGACAGTTCAGAGGCTGTAATGCAACGTGTCCTTCAATATCAGGTTAGCTGTTCAGTGGCTGGCACTTTGCACCGTGTGAAAAGATCTCCTCTGAAGATGTTTGATAATCTGGCCAGCCGCAGTGTATTCCGGGGGCATTATTCCCATAAGTGCAGCGAGCAACGGCAAAAGAGGGAGGCAGTGCTTTCCCACAGCTGACAGACACCCTTGCTTTCTCCTCTTCCCACTAGGAGTGAGTCATAATTCAGGAGACACTGCCCCAGGCACTAGAGAAATCCACAAATTGCAACAAAGTGAAATTATTGACAGGATGGAAGTGATGCTCTTATCCCTGAGCCTGACAAAGCAAAAACTGTAGCCAGGGTTGTGGCATAGGGGAGGAGCCCCGGATCAGTGGTCAGGAGACTGCTCCTAGTATGGGAAGCACTAAGGGACACATCCAGAAATCACTGGATCTGGGTGACAGAGACTGCAAGCTCGGGGTGCCAGATCGTGAAGGCCAGATTGAACCTGGAAGCTCACAACATCTTGCCTGTCACAGCCAGTATCTGGCTGCACATCTCTTTATTGTCCGAGTATACTTTTATATTGCAATAAATACAGTCTAGCCAGACAGGTGCTCCCTTCCCCCCTCATCCAATGATATCTTGGATCCTTAGTGAACTCCTCATAATTGTTTGCTTTGTTACAGTGCCGAAAAAATTGGCTTCGGCTCTGCTCTGTAGCCTGTGGCAATTAGCCTGGCTTGCTGGGAGACAGGTGGAGGAATGCTGCATGAGTGTATTTACACAAGAACAGAAATATTAAACCTTCCTCCTGCCTGTAAATTAAATGTGCTGTTACAGCTCTGGTCAGATGCTCGCCTGACCACCCTGCCATCTCCTCTGATTTATCTCAGTAGCAGATGCAGGCCTGCACTTTGGTGGTAAGCACTGCCAGTAACAAAGCAAGTCTACTACTCGCCTTCTCTTTTGCCCAGGAAAATAACAACCGGAATGTGTGGACTCTCTGGAGAGGGAAGGGGAGAAGGGAGTTTTCACAGTATGGTGCAAAGGTATTTTATCTTTGCTGAGCTCAGGCCTGACCTACAAGCGCGATGTGGAACGGGCTGCGTGGGGATGGCAGCCTGCTGGCAGAGCAGCAAGCCGCAAAGGAGCCCACAACCTGCCAGAGCGGGAACCCCGTGTGGCTCCGGCTCTCTCATCTCCTCCGGTGGTGCCGGGTTGTCGGGCGTCACGTGGCGAGACATCTGTTCCTCCAGCCACTCCGCTTCCTCTTCCAACTGCCTGAATGACCCGCCTGCCATCCGCACGTGTGGGATCTGTCCTCACAGCTCTAGCTGAGCACACATTTGAATAAGACTTCGGAAAAGCCCGTGTTCTTTTTAGAAACTAGAAATAGGATTTAGCTTCTAGCTTCCTATAAAGAAGCTTCGACCTGTCTATCATCCAAGTCCTGGAAATGCTGCAAGACAGTATTATATTTCCAAAGTCACTCAATTTACTCTGTTTTTCCTCTTTTTTCTTCTTTACTCCGTGTTCCTCATACTTCCCTTTACTGTTTTTTATTTTTCAGAAACTAGTAAGGAAGCAAATTTATATGGTGTGAGATGTTAAGATGAACCTTATGCCATGCTAGTGTGGATACTGTTTCAGGGAGGAATGAGTATGTGTGCATGTTTGAGACTACTTGCATAGGACGAGAGCTGCAGAATCATGAGGACAGGAAAGCCTGATGTCTTGAATACTGCAAGAAAAACAGCCAGCCTTGATCCTCATTCTGGGAAACAACAGCTGCTGCCAGGATAATTTTATCCTCTTGCTTACACAAGACAGAAGATCTATTTTACAAACATCCCGTGATCTCCTGGACCCATATATACGGTCATTCCAGGTCAGAGATGCATCACTGGAGTAGCAGGTCCATATTCTGACCTGCTTTTTTTTTTTTTCCTCTCTTCCAGCAGACTCTTCTGAGTTTGAGTACTCTGGGCCTAGAGACCATATCCTTTCCACTCCTAGTTGCACTTGTTACCATTGCATCCTCTTCTCAGTCTCTTTCCATGACTTGTGGGCACTAGGAAAGTTTTACTCCATCAGACTCAGTGCAATGATTCACCTATGTTGAACAATAATTATGAAAGAAAAGAGCTGTTTTTCCTGCTTGCAGAATACCTGGCACTAAAGATAAGAAGGAATTTTCATGCCCTTAGCAGTTCTTATGTTGAAGTATTTCACTTCTTGCTGTATGCCTGAATACAAAGGAAGAGACCTGAATTAGAAAGAGAAGGACAGATTTCCCAACTTACTGTCTTTCCACAGCCATTGGCTGTCCTGATGAACCTGCAACCCACGCTGAGCCTCTAAGTACCTTCCACGAACATCTCCCAAAGAAGAGTTTTACTACTGAAAAAGAAAGGGAGAAAACTACAAAATGTTCCTAATTTTTGAGGGTATAGCAAGAGAAGAAAACCTGAAATGTTTCATTTTATAATCAGGCATTTTGTTCTCATTTGTTTGTTTTCTTGACATGACTTTCTGGTTCCATGTTTTCTTTTGAAAACATTCAGAAGATTAAAAAAAATCCCCAAGCCTTTCAGAGAAGCTAAAAATGAAAACTGCTGGCATTTCTGGAGAAGTAAATTGGTTTTCAAAGGGACAGAAAATGCCCTAAAGTTGAACACAACTGTATATTGCAAGATGTTGAATTCCCCTGAAAATGTCATTTCCCTCATTTTTTCTCCAGTGCCAACATTTTTTTTTTTTAACACTTTCCTGGAAATCGCCATTGAATCCAATCACTCCTTATTCTCTGAACTGTAATTACAGTATCAGCAGCGCTGTGTAACACAGACAAAAGCAAGAGCTTTCCTGACAGTCTGGCAAGGCCTCCCCAAAGCACTCTCGGTGCCCTGGAGGGTGGCTTTCAAGGCACGTTTTTATTTGGTTAGCAACGGTCACTCGGCATCTGTGAAATCAAAGTATTCCCATATTTAACATTGAGCTATGAATGCTCACAATCAGTGGGTTAATCATTACGGAAATACTGACTGATTCTTGAGTCAATTGTCAGGTGGTGCCAAAAAACAGAGCCCCAGGACAAAGGACAGAGAAAACTCAGCTCTGACTAATGCTGCAGATAAAACGGCTGTTATATAAAACATGTCTTCCAACACAGCACTCAGGTCACAGTAATATCTGAACCACAAAGTCCATTTTCCTTTACTATGCAAAGCAGAGAATGCCCTTAGCTGTGACTTGATTTGTGCCAAAGTCTGGGGATCTCAAAACCTTAAATGGGGAGCAATTTTTGTCCTGATAACAAATTATTCAGACTGTTGGGAATACTTTATGGATTAAAAAAAAAAAACAAAGTTCAAAATCAGCCATGGATGAAATTAGAAATCGGAAATCAGAAAAGGGTTTCTAAGCAGTAGACGGAAGGAAGTCTGAAATAAGTCCACTGTGAGTCCAATACCAGAAACAAACAAAAAAAGAAAACTAGTTTTAAGATGTCCTGGATCAGTGAATGGAGTTGTCTGACATGAATGATGGTGAAAGCAGGGGCTTTAGCTGATTTAGCTCTAACCTCCTGTAGTCCTGTTTATTGAGGATTCACAGAATGAGAAATAGAGACAGTCCTGCATAGCAGCCAACCTTCCAGTCCCTACCTGAAGTATTTAAAATAAAGTTTGCCATTGTCAACATTCACTCAGGATTTTGAGTTTCTAGTTTTCCCTAATGTATCAGAGAGCAAAAAGGGATGATTTCACACAGGATGGTCCCCTCTCAGCACCAGTGAGCTGGACACACAACCAGGCCCTTTGGGAAGTCCTGGCTCACACATTAGCAAATGCCATAGATGTTTGCTTTTAAACCAGTCCTTTAAATCAAACCAGTCTCATCCAGGTCAGCAGCGGGTGGATACGGTCAGTAGCAATTTTTGTTTGGGCAGGGGAAAGGCGACTTATAGGGCAAAGAAGCACCAAATGCTCTTCCTGAGCTGAATTATGGTGGTGAGTATGTGAGTCTGGAAAGAAAATGTGATTGTAATTGGGGGACTGCATCTATTTTTTAATAGTGTTAACAGCAGGATTCCCATCTCCGAATTTTGGCTAGATTCCTAACTCCGAGACAATTCAAGATAGGCTTTTCAAATCCGTGGCCATGGCGGGAGGGGGTAACCACTGTTTAAGGTAGGAGTGCAAAGCACAGCTGCAGAGAAGCTTAGATGTCCTGCTACAGTTAGTAGTGGAAAGAGAGTGACAGCTTTGGATGGCAGTTCATCCTGCTTGTCTTAGAGAGCTTTCTTCAAGAGACAGATCTCCATCCCATCATTAGAGAGGAATCCTAAATGAGCAGCTAAGACTAGATGCTTCATTTTTAAATAGAGAAAGGACAGTGTGATGAATCCCTTCTGAATAGAATATGGTCATTAACACATCATTAAAAATGCTTAGTGTCTTACAAATGCAAACAATAAAATCCTTCCTGGAGTGTGAATTTCCCCTTTCTCTTTAAATGCAGCTATGTTTTTTTTAGTACATGGTGTCTTTTCTATATTCAGTCCGCTTCTTTTTTCCTTTGCAGCTATTACTGTTCTCCAGCTAGTCAGGAGCAAGACATTCGCTCTATATTCCACAAGCAGGGGCCCATCTTCAGCTTCTCCTCCATATGGTATTATTGCTCAGCACCCAACACAAAGTAAATCCTCCTCTATACGTTAATTCCTCCTTGGTGTTGGGAGAGATCTAAAACTTAAGGCATGCCAAGGAGTAACGCCATCTGAAAGGTGTGTGCCTCAGTACCTTGTGCCACTGGCCAGGGGCAACCTAAAGAGGAAGACAAGATGCAAAGATTTGACCTCAGACCAGGATTTTCAGGAGCCTTCGGACTGCAGAGGGAGAAGGTGTGTAATGGCTGCAATGTTCAGATAGCTCATCAGCCTCAGAGAGATGCTAACAACGCTAAGAGAATAGGAGGAGCAGAGAAGGGTTCCTGTAACACCCAGGAGAAGAGTGCACTTACGGACAGAGACTGGAACAGGTTGGCTTCTTGGGTTTACTGAAATGAGAACTGAAAAAGATAGGACTGGCTTCCACAGATATATCAGGGGCCTAAATACTGGGGAGGAAAGAGCTATTTAAACTATTGTACAATGTTGGCACAAGAACAGCTTGGTACAGACTACCCACGAATACATTTAGACAATGGGAATAGAGGCAAAACAGCAATACGAAAGTAATAAAAAGAAATCCCAAGCCATTTTCAGATCATAAAGTCATAGAAATGGAGCTGAGAAAGGCCTCCAGAGATCTCTCAATTTTGGGCTTCTCAACCGTTGTTAATATGACTACTGCTCCTAAAAGAGAAGAGCCAGTGACCATTTTGTCAGGGTGGCCACAATCATTTTCATTCACTTGCTTCATTCAAGCTTGCTAAAAAGAAGATAGTCCCTTGCATGTTCATCTTAATATTTTTCTCATTTTGTCTGTGTGTTTGCACGTAAGGACATAAAATAATGAAATAAAAAAAAATGCAGTCATTTCACATCCCACTGTGTGACAGTGCTTCATGCCCAACCAAGTGAGAAATTCTGCCTTACTACAATGCTTGACTTCAAAGCCCTGTCGCAAGTATCCAAACTATCTATGACTCTTGATATACTCATGACAGGTATTAAGGGGTGCCGGTAACAGCAGGACTCTGACTTTATATGTAGAAAATCCTTCCTGACCTGTGTACTTCTGTATCTCCCTGATTCGCGTGCTGCCCTATATTTACTAATTTTTAGTTTGCCTAAACTGTGCTGCTGAGAAACTTTGAACCCATACTTAGTTGTGTTCACTCCGTATGACCTTCTCTGTGCCTCTTTCCTCCTTTCACTTGCTTTTCTTATCTCTTCAGCCATCATTCTCTTCCACAGCTGGGACTGATTTGGGTAGTGAGTAAAGAGCGCCCAATACAACCAAGCCGCCGTCCACTTGGAGCCCAGAGGTGCTCCTTTCCTACAAATAAATAACAGAAGGAGCTTTTTTGGCTTCAGTGCTCAGTCTTCACAGAGGAACCTGTGTCACTAGTGGCTCTCCAGACAGGAGAGAGATAAAGTGTCAAGTCCTTATATTTCAAACATCCATGTATACATTCTTTCCAGAGGCTGTGAAAATACCCTAGAAAAGCTCTTCTGCGGCTTAATGCATTAAAGGTCTAGTCTACAGTGTCCTTTGGTTCCCTGGGTAGTAAAGAAATCAGCAGTAGAAAATGCCAGATCTGGCTTTACTTTGGCCCTACAAACGTATTACTGAGTAATGAAAAGTCAGAGAAAAACATAAATCTCATTGCTGTACTCCAGTACTCTGGGAGTTTTTCAAGTCCCTCTGGAATCCTGAGGCAGTTTTCAGTTTGGAAATCTAAATGTACTTCATTGGCAGGGCCAAATTCAGCTTTAACACAAGGCCATGGAAGTCAGGGGAGTTTCATTAAGAATGCGTTAGGAATTGCATCTGTGCTTTAGGGGCTATATATTAGAGGAGCTGCTGAGCCAGCTTGCCGTTATAAAATGTCAGAAGTAATAAAGAACGAGCCTTGTACCAGTGTTCTCTCACTCCTCACCCGATGATTATCAGATCACCGCAGATACCAAATCACTCCTGGAAGACAGCAGTAAAAATCTCTCACTTTGCTCTGCTGGCTGCTATGGAGTATCTCAAAGCTCTTACAGATCATTCCTGCATCTTCATAATTTTTTACCCTCCAATTTGTAAAGCAGTGTTTTCTCTATTTCACTAAACAGCAGACAGAGAAGTAGGACTGAGCTGTAAACGTCAGGATGGTGCAAGCCTAGAGTCTGCTCACTTTTGCATTGTGTGAGTTTTCAAATCACCCACAGAAAGCCCTCAATGGCAACTCAAATTGGAGGTGGAGAAATGCACTGCAGATTTATATTGTTGCACCTCATTGACTTCTGCATATGCAATGTAGGGGCATGTACTTTAAATATGCGCATATGTGATTTATTCCTTCAAGGTCACACTCATCTTACAAAGCCTGAATGGAGAACAGCACAGGAACCGTCATGCATCATCCTCCTCCATCAGGCCTCCACTGAGAGGCAGAAAGCAGGGCTAGGTGGCCTCTGGGATTGGCAAACACTTTCCAGTTGAGGGGAGGGATGTCCCCGTGAGCAGGTAGCAGTTGGCCCCATGGCGCTCTTATTCTTTGCGCCAATGGTGACAAGCTCGGAGGCTTGTGTAGGTCAGGACCCTGAAAAACCGCAGCCGAGACATCAAATGCTATTCGTAGCTCCTGCAAAGTTGCTGCGTCTCAGACATCCTAACTATTTTAAATTTAAAACACAGCTTTGGAAGGCACGTCTCTCCTGCAAGATTCTTCTCATTGCACTCATGTGCACAGGCTTGGCTTTCCAAACAACAGCTCTGCCGAGGAGCTAGTTTTGTTATTAATAAGATGGCTGTGTTTATGCACTTTTAAGTGATGTTAAAATTAAAGTGAAGTTATGATTCAGCTGACTCGAGTTTTCTCAGCTCCCTTCTTTTGCACACACAGTTTGCCCTGCACTTGTTTGCCTTGGCAGGACCCAGGCTTAATAGTAACAATTTCATCTTCCATTTATAGGCATCTGCACGCCATGTTATTCTTTTAAAGCAGAACGCTTCTCAGAGCTGAGAAAGGAAGAAATGTAAAGCTATGCACGCAAGAGCCTTTTTTTTTTTTTTTTTCAGGACCTAATCTTCTTCACAGGAGGAATAGCTCTGTCTCTCTCCTTTGGGAAAAATAAGTAAAACAAGGAAAAAAGCCTTGTCTCTGACATTGGATGTTAAAAAGAGAAGGAAAGCAGTTGCAAGCCTGCAATGTTTTACATTTAGCGCACACTGCTTGGCGAGTTTCCAGGACAAATGTAGAAAAAAAGCAGTAAACTGGCGGAGTTGGACATATCGACAGAAGTTCATTTCTGCACGAAGAGGTGTATTCCTTTCTTTTCTTAGATATTTAGACTTCAAGGAATTGCTATATCAGACGCTGAATGTGGGATCCCACCCAGCACCTGAGCGTAGCACAGCCCCTAGAGAACTGCCTCCCTCCTATTAAAGACTTGACAGCCCTTCCGAGGGTTTATCCTTTGAACAAATTCTAGAATGTGGAGTGCCTAGCTGAATTTTTATTTAACTTAAACTTTTTTTTTTTTTTCCCTAGCATTTGGAAGAGGAGGGGCGGACTTTACATTGAAAGCCTCAGAAAAGAGAAAAAAACCCATGGATTATATCCTGACCACAGTGAGGCTGAAGAGGACCGCAGCCACGGCATCACCTGGTGAATGTGGCCTGCCCCTCACGAAATGAGACTTGTGCTCTCTCTGTGCCACTGAGTTCCCCCTGCTTTGCCTTGCTGCAAGTGGAAACTCGCATCAAAAAATTTCTTCCTTTGAAAAGTGGGGGGCAGGGGTGCTCCTGAAAGGAGCTCATTATCAAAACAATAAAATGAGTTGGATGGGGAAAAAGATGAAGGAGTCCTTCATGTGTGCACGGGGGTAGTTTTGTTTCTGTGAACCGAAATTGCCTGTGCTGGCCCCTGGCCAGGACCCCAGGGCTCTGAACATCCCTCCCTTTCCACAAGGCACCTTCCCTTCCCAGCCTCCCTGCCCGGGGCTTGGCGCTCCTGGCTCCCGGCACGGCTCCATGGAGAGCCCCGTGTCCTTAGGGCCCTCCTGCTGCCACAGCAGCCCTCTTGCAGCGTCCGGCTCTCGTGGGGCCAAGGCTTGTGGTGAGCAGCTTTTTGAGCATGAGAGACGAGCAGAGCAGTGGTTGGCCTGCCAGGGGTGGCAGGAACATCCTCCAGATACCTCTGCAGATAAGCCCAGCCTCCAAACGATGCTCTTGGTGAGTCTGACTTGCATAGTCCCAATCCTCTGGTAAAGCAAATTTGGGCTTGACCTGTCCCTTCTTGGTCCACAACATGTTCACTTATTCCTTCCTCAGTGCCTTGGGGAACAGTAAGAACCCCAAAAGCAAGGTGGTCATAGAGCAATGACCAAAGTGTGCAGCCAAGGGGAGGACAGGGACAGCACAATATTCTGGGTAGTAACATGCAGCTGGCTGAGGTCCAGAAGTGCAGACAGAGCTTGTGGGAGGTGAAGAATACCTCCCCCCACTATCCACTCAGGGTGACACGTGTCCGGCCTTTCTCATTAGGTGCTGTTCCTCTCCTGTGCCTGTATATGTGTCTGCTGTGTGACTCCATTTACATGTCACGTCTCTGTCCCAAATCTGTTTCCTGTTTGCCAGGAAGCTGATTCCCTGCTGTTTCTGCGGGACTTTCTCCGAGTTGTTCAGCCACGACCTGAGCCCGAGGCATATTGGATAGCAGCTTGTGAATCTCACACTGCAACAACTGACCACAAACTGAAAAACTCCCAGTGGAAGACTGCTCTTTAGGAGTGTGTAATGCTCCCTTCCCAAAATTACTGGTTACTCAGTCACTTCTGCATAAACAGGAACTTTGTCCCCAGCAGCTTTCCAAGTGCTGCAAGGCCAGCAGCTGGCTTGCTATCCTATCATCTTTAACACAGCATCATTGCCTGAAACATTAGAAATGCCTATTGGGTCCTGACTTTCCAGTAACCAGATTCACTTGCACTGTAGCTGATGTTTCAGTCTCTGAAGTTAAACCTCCTTTATTCTGCAGAAAATTGGCAAGCTGGGATTGCAGCTCTTTTGTGCTCACCCCCAGCAGATCATCTGCATGACTCCCACAAGCAGAAGCTGCATGGGGCAGAAGTAGTAGGAATTGTGCAGTGATGAAGTCAGATAAGGCCTGTTTTAATTAAAGATACTGCTTTTTCTCACACACTTTGTCTCCTCTTTTGTGCTGCTCAGTGAAGGGCAGTCTGGAGACACCATGTGTCATGGCTTGTCACCTTCTGCTGCAGACTCTGTGCCCAACTGCTCACCACAAATGTGAGGATGCTGTTGGGAGGATCGCTAACCTGGTGTCCTGAAGAACTGCTTGAGGCACGTACTGGATATACAGTGCTCATCTCCTTGTGTAAAAGCTGAGCCTGGCAGTTGAGAAGTGTGCCCCAGATCTAGGGTGGAATTTGGGGTCTTTTCATCATGCCTCATTAGCAACCTTGCCTCACTTAAAGACAACATACATGTTACCCACAAAACCCTCTCTTTTGCATTCTCCTGGAAGGCTGTCACTTTTTTTGGGCATTCAGGGTTTGGAAAAATACATGGTGTAGTTTCGAAGTCATTTCCCAGAGATGTTTATGCCTTTCTTTCCACTGTGATGTTCTTTGAAAGTGGTTAAATGAATTCTCACTGTTGATGTTGTGGGTATGGAATAGTAATATTCTCAGTGTCCAGTTCATTTTGTCTGAGGAAGAGGATGGGGCAGGCAGGTGGGTGAACTTAAAATTTCTAATGTAAATGCTCCAAATAGGGCAGTACTCCCCCTAATCTTTTAGTATAGGGGACAGTATAATGTTCTAACCTTCTTTTCCTCCACCAGCTTCTTCATAGTCTTTCCTCCTTTTCTTCCTAGCCTGCTAACACTTCTCAGCTTATATTTCCTGTCCCTCCATCAGGTCTAACATTGTCTGCCATTACTATCTTTTTAAAAAATCTCCTTCTCTTCTCTTGTGTCACCTTTCCAGTGACTTTGTATTACTGTCTTTACATCTGATGCTGTCGCTGGATGCGCCAAGCCCCCATCTCCTCGGTCAGCACAAGTTCCTTTCCTCCTCTAGAACCCCTGGAGGTGATGTATCTCAAAAAAAAAAAAAAGGCAAAAAAAGATCCAGAAATGTGTCTCAATAATGTTTTTGCAAAGGGAAGGAAACTCTGGTTCTCCTAGGGAAGACTTGAGATGTGTCAGCAGAGAGGATAAAATAGGCCCACAGCACTGCATTGAGAAATCATTAGTTCCTGGACTGAACTGAATGGATTTCAGTGAATTTTGAAGAAGGTGTGTGAATACAACGTTCTTTCTTCAGAGATGCTGCAGCTCTTCAGAAATGTCTTTCAGGGAATGACAGGGACTGCTATAGGAAAAGGAATAGACTTGAAAGGAGACATGAGCTGATGCAGAGCCAAGCATCTAGGAAGAGAGTTAAATAAGTCAAAGAGGTCAGATGCTTCCTGAGACCTGTCATGGGAGGTTTCTGGTCCAAATGGCAAGCAGAGTCTTCTAGTGGTGGTTGCAGTGTATCTATCTGCAGCTATTGTTATGAGAGCATTTCAGTGAAGAGCAGGACATATGGATGGCACCCCCTCATTCCTAGATTGTGACAGGCAGCTTTATTTAGAAAGGAAAATGAAGAAACTTTTTTTTTTCCTTTCCCTTGTTTTGATAAGGAGCTCACTTGGACTTGATTTATAACCTCGGCCCCCACTTCAAGTTAGATACAGGAGGAAGGATTAGTCTTGTCATTCTGCAGTGGGGGGTCCTGAGGGATGAGTCATGGACTTGAATTGTGCAAGGTCTGACAGTGAATCTGTGGGAGAGCAGTGAGCTGAACAGCAGAAATCCAAAACAGCAGCCTCTGTCCTTGGGATGAAAGACTTTTTTTTTTTTTCTAGATGATTTGTTCTGTTGTGAAAGTGTGGTGAGAGGACAGTTTGATTTCAGGCTGTCATTTCCAGGAAGAGAGAAAAAGTGGAGACAATTCAGAGGAAGGAGGAGCAAAATCACCAGGGGTGGGTGAGCTAGCTTGGTTACTGAGCTGCTGCTGGTAGCCTGAAAGCTGCCCGGTTTGACCAAATGGCAGGGAAGGACTCAGATTTATCATCAAGTACTCATGGCTTCATGAGTAACTGTAAATCAATTGAGATAGATAGGCAGTGGCAGTCTTGATAAGCCTCCAGATTGCTGAGGGCAGTACCAAGGCTAGGGAGGACTGGCACTGCACTCTCTTCTGAGTTTACCACTGTGGATGGCTATAATGCAGAAGCCTCCCTGCACTGCTGTACCTGTAGGCAGGCTGGCCTTTACCCAGTCTGCAGCTATCAGAAAGCCCTGAAACATGAGAGCTGTCGCTCGCTGTCGTTTCCCCTTTCCTGGGGTATGCACTGAACTGAAACCAATGGCTGGGCATTGCCTGTGAACCAGGGTCATGAATACAAATCCTTGAAGAAAACAACAAAATACTGTCTTTGGAAAATCATATAGTATCATTGCGACTGAAAGCTGAACAGGGGAATGGATGGTCTTGGTGCCAAAAGAGCTGCAGAACTGGATAAAAGAACAGGCTTACTCATGTTGATTTTTTTTTTCTTATGAAGTGCCCCAATGGGACAACTGAAAGAACAGAGTGAGTATTACTGTATTTGCATAAGGGTTGGCCACATAAGGTCCTATGCAAGCACTCCATGGGTGACGCTGGTGGAACCTCAGAAGTGGGCTTTGGACTTAACATTGTCTTGATAAACTTGAAGCAAATCACTCGGCAGGAAACTTGTTTCCGGATATGTGGAGGCTCAGGCAAATGTCACAGTGTTGGTTATGCACAAAACACATTTTCAAGTTGTCCTTCCAAGCCACAAGGGCTAGAAATGTCAAAAGCAACCAAATTAAATTTCCAACATAATCACCTGACTCCAGGAGATGGGGCTCTAGACCTCAGTTGAAAACAAAAAGATTTGTAAATAGTAATTTTTCTGTTTGGCATTTGATCCGAATAATACAGAACAGAATTGTTTCCATTCTAAACAGCATATTTCATTCCTTTTCCATCTGTAAAGTTTTGCTTTGGGATTAACTTTTTTTTGTAATGATGTCTTTCAAAAATACAGGTGAATTTCAAAATTAAATAAATCATTTGGGAACACAAAGCCAAAACATTTTGTTTCCAAAATGTCAAAGTAAATTATTTCAGAGGGCTTGAAGTCAAATTGATTTGAAATTCACAAAATACTTCAGTGATTCCTACAACTGCATCTCCAGCAAAATCCTGTCTGACGGTTCATCAGCATGATGCTCCCAAAGGGAAATCTAAATTTACTCCCTTCTGATGGAGCGCTCTTGAGCAGGGAAAGATGATGTATATAATATGCCACTCCCTTCTCTCCCACTCAGAAACTTGCAGGACTGCCATTTCTCTTGCATGAAGATTTCTCCTTATTCCTGGAATCTGGCACTGCCTTCTCTGTGCAGCTGCCTTCCATCAGCAGAGCATGGGGCAGAACAGCCCTTGTAAACAAGGTGGTGATACACTACAGAAGGAAAAGGCTGACCTCAGAAACATTTGGATTTCCAAAGTGTCTGCTCTGATGAGCTGCATTAGCTGATGCTATAAGGCAGACAGCACTGCCTGTGGGGGAAAGGAAGCAGGGAAAGAAATAAGAAAACAGCCACACTTAAAAGGAAAAAAAAAAAAAAAAAAAAAGGGAAAAAAGTGCCCTGTCCTGCATCAGTGAAATTTGCAGGAATAAATAGAATGATGCTGCTCAGCAGATGGTGGGTCAATAAAGTGGGTCTTATCTGGGCTCAAATCTTTGGTATTTTAATGTATTTCCTGATTCTGTAAATTAAAGTGGCCCTATTGCATACATATGGGCATAGTATTTAAAGTTGCATAGAAGAGACAGAGCAGGATTTAGTCTCTCATTGCCAAAGATTCCTTTATCTTTGTTTAAAGGGTTGATTCAGCCCTGAGAAATCTCCTGATGCTAGTCCTGATACAAGTCAAACTAAAAGCATCCCCAAAGAGGAAGCCATTCATATTTATCTTAGTTAATTGCTTGTTTGCATAATTACTCATTCCTAAATCCAACTTACAATAAAAACTTCCCTCCCATCAATACAGCTATTGTTGCAGTTTCCAGCGTGTCTGTCCCAACACTCATTTGTTCGGGTGGGGAAAACTGCTGTGTAAAGGTGAGTTTACAGTTTATCTTTGAAGGTCACTCAGTCTGACCTACAGAAACCAGGTCAGATAGCTTCCAAGTTGACTCCAAGATCCACGTTTTCTTCCAAGTTCTTAACTGTAATTCAGTGTGAAAAATAAAGGGACAAGGGTATGAGGATGGAAAGTTGGTGACCTTAAAACAAGGACAGCTTTTAGAGTTAAGCATCTGTTTTTTGACTTTGTCATAAGTAGCATAAGTGTATAGCAATGTGTGTCCCTGCATATTAAAAACAACAGCGGAACGCTATTTGAATGTGGGAGAACAGTCACATGAATGATGTACATTACAATACTGCAGAAGGTGCTTAGATGAGACTGTGATTGGGGCAGGTGACATGTCTTTACAAACCAGAGCTGATCATGGTCCTCTGAAAGGAAGAGTGACAGAACAGATTCCCTTGTGCAGCCTCTTTATACAGTCAAGAACTTAGCTTCTGAAGCTGCTTTTCCACCAAGACTCAAATACATATTTTCTGATATGTGCAAACAAAAGAAGAATACTGTAAAAAAACTGTCCAGACCTGTAGAATTTAGGAAGTCCTTGACTGTGCATACAGGGCACCTCAGCGCTTCTAGACTGGAGATTATTACCCAAAATATAAGAGTCTGAATGTTCGCTCCAAATCACAGGTGAAATGGTGTGTCCTATTAGGCCAACCAGCAGGCAGGCAGTGTAGCTTACAAAAGTTAAAATGAAAACAAACAAAAGAAGTGTTTTCTAAGCTGCCTCAGACATTGGGTTACACTTTTGGACTGTTGCTTATGTCCCGTGACTCAAATTCACCCATTACCAGCTATTAGCCTTACTTGATTGGCATGGTCTGCCAAAGTCAGATCAAATTCCAGCCATGTTTATTTTGGCTTCAGCTGGCATAAATATAGGTGCAGAGCTGGAATTCCACCCTCTCCCAGAGTCCCCTTTGGGAGACACCCTCACAAGGCCAAGCTGAGGAAGCTGGCAAGAGAATTCATGCAAGAGAAAGAGCCTCTTGGGAAGGGCCCAAGCTCTGCCTGTTTTCTGAACATCACCAGAGGGTGTCTTGGAAGACCAACAAGGTCCCTCACCTTGAAGGAGATGAAAGCTGGGCCCAGCAGAACACTGTAAAGTCATGGACCTGCTAGAGCTGGCCTTCTGTTGAGAAGGTGGATCTTATTGGTGGAGTTGAGTTTTTTTTTTCACTTAGCGACAGCTGTAGCTGCTCTGATTTTGCGGCCTCCTGTACTTTGCTCTGAGGCCTATGTCTTCCCTTGTTGGCAATAGACAACTGGTTGGATGTCTAATAGGAGTGCCTGGAGTCTCACAGTACAAGCCTGGCTGTTCTGTCATAACTGAAAAAAAAAATCTCCCGGATGGTTTTTGCCCAATGTTCTTTTTCCAACATCTCTCCTCCACCTTTGGGTGCCCCAAGGAGGAGTCAGGGCCTGTGGTAGAGTGGGAGGGGGAGGAGGCCCAGGGGAACAAGCCTCTTGTCCTTGCAAGCGTAACAGTTTAGTCTTTGCTCTCAGGGACACAAGCTGGCAGTTGGCTTTGTAGTAACCCACATGACAACAGGAATAACATCAGGCATAATTAGACAAAATGATGGTATAAGTTAAACCCTTTCCCCCCAAAGCACCCAGCCCCCTCAACCCATTTTGAAACAATGCACCTTTTGTGGCCTCCAAGTAGCTTTAAAAAACACAATTGATTTCTTTCTTCCCCATCATAGAAAAGAACTTGCTGCTTGGATAATGAAATGTCTCGGAGAGGATGGGGCTGGGGGCAGGGAGGGGACA
The DNA here is from genome assembly GCF_000705375.1 of Tinamus guttatus. The sequence goes on along the minus strand of NW_010583719.1, from coordinate 97,477 downwards.
AGGCACCTCACCTCCTAAACTCTTCTAATGTCCTCTGCCAGACAGCCCCTTCCTCCCTGCCAAGATAATAACTTCTCCTTGTTACTACAGCTTTAAATGCTCTTTCTTTCCACCCCTGCAACCAGCAACAGTATCCCCTATTGTTTTTGTAGAGGAGATATACGTGATGTAGGCATGATTCTGTCTTTTCCAGGGCCTTGCAAGGTTATGGATCATTGGTCATGCTTCATCCAGCCGATGAAGCCTATCAAAGTATGGCAGAAAACTTCCCCTGCTGTCTCCGTCCTCTGAGTATGACTTGGCTGAGAGGACCACTGTGCTGGATTTGAATGGAAATTATCTAAGTGTGTGGTTCCAGCTCCCCCTGCTAGCTCCCTTCTCTTTAAAAAAATAAGTCTGAAATGTAATCAGATTTACTTTAATGAGGGGGGACTAAGCAAATGAATCCCGTGAAAAAGAACTTTGTGGGCAATCCATGTCCCACACCATAAACAAAATCAAGTCACTCTATATTAGTGTTTGGAAAGCTTCAACACAGGAGAAACTCTGTTTATACCCCCTCCTTATCATAGCTGTGTAGTGAGCCCATTAAACTGCTTTGTACCCAGCCCTGTGTCTCCTCCCCTGCCCCATATGGATGTATGCATACGTGACTTTGCTGGGTAAGAGAGTTGGATGTGGAAAGGCTGTACTATGTCAAAAATGGACAGATTCTGAGTGCAATGATTTAACTTTAAACTAGTTTTGGGTTCTTTGCAGAATTTAAAATGTGAGTCCTTTTAAAACTACAGAACTAAGAACTATTTTTTATGGGTTTGATTGGTTGGTTTTATGCATCTTAAGGATGTTTAGATATGAACTGTGGTGCTAACCACTGCAATATTATTAATATTTTAAGTGTTTGAAGACTGAAAGTGTTTGTAAGTGACTTTAAGTAGTACTAATACATACATATATATGTATTTGTGTCTGCGTATCATTGATATCTTTGAAATTACTTTATAACTCTACCAAGTTTATTCAAACCTGGCCTTTTTTTTAAGGTCCCAGTAAGATTCACGAACAATCAAGTTTGAAGACTTGCAATACAGTTGTCCAAATAAAACTTGCAAATAAAACTTTGCCAAGCAATCGTGAGAACTGTTCATCCAATTAACTTGCATAGAACAATTTCTTTCAAAGTGACACAACATCTGTATGTGTAAGAAAAAGAGAATAAAAAACTACTCAGCATGAGATTTTTTTTCAGTCATGCTAACTTTGAAATAGCCAGGCATGCTCTTTCCTCAAGCAAGAACAGTCATTGTTTCTGAAGAAAACAGCTACCCTGGCGGACTTTAATCCCAAACTGGTACATATTTCTTTTTGCTCTGGTTTGAAAATATTGAACCAGGTTTTTTGGAAAGTCCTAGTCTTTCTTCTGCTCATGTTAAAGTTGATTTTACCCCCCTAAAATTGCTGAAAAGCTTAAAGCCAAAAACTGAATGTTCCAGAACATATAAGGTTGTTGCAACTGGGGATTGATCATAAACTCTTTTCCAAACATAACTACTAAGTTAACTGTTGACCGGATATTACCCAGAGAGTATATTTTATTGACTGTGAATTCATTAATAGTTAACTGGTGTGTAGACATTGAAACAATGACCTAATTCTTCATATTCAGGCCTATCTCAGACAAATACAATACGATGCCATGGTCTGTTGCTTTCTCAACTAAACATTGCTGAGTGTTGATGTTGGAGAAAAGTCATATTCAGTTAACAGCGATTCTAGAGCACTTTGCACGTTTGAAGGATCCACAGAAAATCACTGAGATACAGAAGTTGAATCCAACAGCAGAAGATGAGAAAAAAAAATGATGGAGCTGCGAAGTTAAAAAAAAAGAAAAAAAAATCTACCGGGTACCTAATTTGTGTTCTTTGGAAAAAGTAGACAGACATAGTATTAATTCTGTTCTCTGTGCTCCTATGCAAGTCTGGGGTTTCCTGCTATGAAGTGTTACCTCAGCCTTAGTTGTCTATGCCACACTACCTGTTTATGTGACTTACTTTTGCTCCTGACGTGGGAGCTTTTAAAGTTTTCATTTCTCAGCTTTCTTTCCCAGAAACATGGGGAATCTTATGCAAACTTTACTTCTTTACAGGGCAGATAGAGCATGAACTCGTGTGTGTAGAGATCTGAAATGGATCTCTACATCTAGATGTGACTGCTATTCATAAAGACTTTAATTTCTAAATGCTGATATATCCAGAAACACATGGAAAAGTGTTTATGTTTTTGAATCCTATTGAATGCTGGGAGGACAAACACTGTATATCTGTTGAAGGCCAGGATCGTTGCTGCAAGATTAACTAGAAAGCGAAAACACATGGCAGCCATCCAGGAAACATAGCTATCAGAAGGTAAACAGGGTTAATCAACCAGAGACTCCAAAAAGTTACCCTACCAACAAAATATAAGATATAACTCCTTCAGAAGGCTTTGTTTCCTAGAAGCATGTGTCTAAATACAAAACAAATAGAAATATCTAGGGCGAAGAAATAGCTTTAAGGCCATAGATGAAGCCCAGAAAGAGGGCCAGCGCTGCTCACTGTGGTGGTGGTACACTGAGCAGGGTGCTTTTTGCAAAATCAGAGAGTGCTTTTCTGCTCCTGCTAGCCCCTAATGAGAGGAAGACTGACTCTTTCTGCCTTATTCTCCAATAATAAAATTGTTTTAAGAGGATGTATACTGGGGGAAGGATAGTGTGGCACTTCTACTCTGTCTTTGTTGGTCTTGCTGAAAGGCTTTAAAAAAAAGGCGTAGTATAGGGGTCCCTCCAGCACAAGCTCAACTCATGCCTTGGCATTTGCAAGAGATGAGTGCAGGAGTGCCAGGCTTCCTCAGTGTCCCTTGAAGAAAAAGAGGTGCCTCTGGAAGTTATTCAGCACCTCCAAAAATCCAAACTGTCTGGAAGGGCCCCTTTCCTTCTCTACCAAACATCTAGTTTGCCTCAGGTGACGACAGTCTTAACTTGTTGTCTTGGGCTGATAGGAATCCTGTGCTATAGGTTGCAAACTCAGAGGAGTGACAGACAATGAAGGGTTCCCAGGCTGATAGACTTTCTGCATCATGGGAAGGTGGGAGAGGTGGAAATGATGACTGAGAGTACTGACCTATACTCTGTGCATCCAGCCTGCATCTTACACTTACGCTTCAGGAACCCTTCCTAAAAACCAATGTCTTTTTCATAACTCTCGTTACATACCCCTAAAGAACCATGTGACTGAGTGAAGATGTTGTATATTAATTCAGCTCTATAGACCCTGTGGAAACACTTCCGTATTGCCCTGTCCTTACCCAAGGGTGTAATGTCAGTCTGATGATGGTTCATTCAGAAGTCACTTGCAGGAATGTTTTTCTTGCAAATATAACAAATGCTGTCACAGTACAGGCAGTGACTCATATTGCTACCTGGACACAAATCATGAGCCATTACTTTGTTTTCAAATTTTGGGTCTCTGGAATGTGAACTTGTCCTGAAAGGCTGACAAAGGAAATGAAAGAGAGCTTAAAGAGCCAGCTTGAGTGCCATTAACAGAGTGGGAACCTCAGCCAGACCAGTCCAATGTTCAGCTTCATACAGACACTGTGTTAAGAGTCCCTCTCCTTTCTTAGTCCCTGGGTTCCCTTGTTTTTCATTCTCTCACGCTTATAGTTCCCTTTTATCCATTTTTCTGCATCTAGAGCTCAATTCCTTACTACAGTGCAATTTCAAAGTGCTCAAACTTCCACATAAAGACATCTGTGAATTATATCTCAAATCAAAGTGAGACTTTTAACTGAGTGTCCCCCACTTGACTTTCCTTTGGGGAAAAATGAGTTTCACCTTTTGGTAATCCCAAAGAAGTGGCCTAGATGATGCAAGCAGAAATGTGCCTGTGCTTAGGCATATTGGTAAAAGCTGTTTTGATTCAGGATCTTTTCACAGAGTCTCAGTGAGCACTCTTACTGCTGTGAGTGAACATTAGCACTTGTCAGCTGAGCTGTAATAGCTGAAGCCAAGCTTTAGACTGCCTGAAGTGGGAAATGAAGTGTTGCCTCTCAAAGGATGCTAAGAACATATATTTAAGAGGAAGCCTTAGAGCATTTAACCACGCTGGGGAAAAAATCTCCTATGTTTCCAAGATTCTCTGAGAAAGAAAAAAAAGAGATTTGACTAAATCTGTCAGAAAATAGTAGCAAGCTTTTATTAGCAGAAGAGAGTTAAGTAACTCAGATGAGTTTCACAAATCTGGGGCATAGGAGTGAGCTGCATTGGGGCCTATCGCAAACGCAGCTGTTTGATAACTATAAACGATCACGGCTGCGAAACCTGGGGTGTGTTTAGAGTTTTCCGTCAAAGCTTCCAAGCCACTGTCACACTGATGACGTCATAATGGCCAGGGCCCTTAAAGTGCCAGCCCTACCGGCACCTCCTCACAACCTCGGGCACCATCAGAGGAGAAGGTCGGCTTTCCACACTTGAGAAATGTAAGCTTTTCTCCTGGGCTCTTGAAAGCAACTGAAAGGAAGCCGAGATGACGAAGTGCAGATCAAGACAGCAGTCCACACGAAAAATTAGGAGGAGGAGAAGGAGATGCAGCTGGAAGAGGGCACCTATAAAGAAGAAGGAGGGTAAGGTCTCTCCTTTACGATGTGTATTGTGACATGGCTAATAGAGAAGTGAGGGGAGTGCGGGGGAATTGAAGAGTTCAGTAATGTCTAAGGGCATCACAGAAAGTCTGTGCCCTGTGCAAGGTAGAAGTTGTCAGTCATAATTTCCCAAGTGTTGTCAAGTCCCAAGTAGTTCTATGGTTTGTGGACCTGTTGACGGTGAGCTGCTTTCTCTTTTCTTTGCAGGGTATGTCCGTGTTATGACCACCTACTACTATAAGAAATGATCTGTGTGACTTTCCCCTTAAAGACCTGTCTTCAGAAATTCATCTCTGCAATAGCTTGTTAGTCATCATGCCATCTGCTTCCTGAGTGTGTAAAAACCAAAAATGCACTCAAACTCAAAAAAATCAAAAAAAAGAGAAAAAATAGAAGGAAAAAGTAAAAAAAACGTGACCAACGTAAAAATGAACTGAAAGCAACAAACCGCCAAGATATGTGATGAACTTCAAGGCCCAGTAAGTCTCCTTGTGAGGAAAAAAAAAAAAAAGCCACCCGTTTGTCAATACACTTTGAAAATGCAGCTCTTGAGTGTCTTTTCTCTGTGTGTGTGTGTATGTGTGTGCACACATGAACTTGTTCTCAGTGGGGCTCCCAAGGAAGCGGACTGGTGCACTTCTGAATCCATCCTGGCACTGCTGCTGGGCACAGCCTTTCTCAAGAGTGGCTTCTACAGCCAGTGCACATGACTATATTCACAGAAATGATCTGTTAGTAATGTGAGGACTGACACACTTAGATGACACAAAGGTCTGGCCTGTTTCAGCAAGGTCTGCTTAGCATCCTGTTATAAGCAGCAACAGATGGGAAAGGGTATAAGAACAGACCAAGTAAATGGTGTTCCTTTCCCTCCCTGGCCAGACATCCCGGGTCAGAAGGATATCTATGCATTTTTGATGGATTTTTCATTCCGTGAATTTATCAAATTGGTTTGTGCACCCATGCTTGTTAGCAGTCTCAGTGACTGTGACCACAAGTTCCCGACTTCATATTCCTGCACACTGCATGGTTATCTCCTATACATTTTCATCCTGCCATATGCAAACGGTGAGGAAGTATTTTTATTTTATGAACTGCTCAGCCACAGCCAACATGTTACACTTAAGTAAGCATACCTTTTGGATAGCCTTGAAAATGAAACAGTGGGATGAAAGTCAATGGGATACCACTTTCTGCCTACAAAAATGTAAACCTCTATCATTGCTGTAACATGATTGCCCTTTTTACACATGACGAGCACTTCCTTTCATGAAAAGGCCTCTGTCATACACACACTGAAATGCAACACACTAAAAACATTAACAAACTCCTGTTTTTAAAAGGATGAATCCATACTGTAGCCGAAGAGGATGTTTGTCTGGAGCAATCCATGGAAAAAAATCCTGAGAACTGCATTGTCATCTTTTGTTGAAGTGTAAGAAGGTGTACACTGTATTATGCTTCTTTTATGGTGGGTGCTAAGATTATAAAGTAGCTAAAAAAATGGTGGTGAATAAATTTACCCCTGATATATTACTTTGACTAAGAGAGGAAAAGGCAAGTGAAGAATTTGGTCCTTCAGATCAACCGTACAAGAGGGGTGGGTTAATGGTGGAAATCACAAATCAAAAGGATAAGCCAAGTGAAAGAGCCCAGATGCTGGTGGCTTGCTTGTGATTTCATGCCCATTTTACAGCTGCGTGTACTGGAAATCTGTTGACGGCAAGGAAATGGCTCTTGATTTATAAGCATGTTAATGTGGATAGAGAACTTAAATTTCACTACCCTTGTTTAATAACTGTGGGACACCTCAGGAACACACATTATGCTCTACATTTTAAAGGACAAAATTCAGCAAAGTTTGGTGAAGCCTATGCTTGGATTGTTCATCTGTTCCCTCTTCCCTGCCAGCCTCTCAAATTTTCACTAACAAATAAAGGAAGGATTCCATGAAGAATCTGCAGCTGATTCAAATTGATTTGCTATTCCAGATAAGCCTATCTGTGTACATCTTGGGGAGCAGTCATGCTCTCGTTCCTGATTCTTTCCTCGTCTTTAGAAGAGATAATCAGTGGCAGTACATCTTCTTCATGGTATTGGAGTTGTAGTTTTAAACTGAGGTTCCTTGGTCTAATTCCACTAATTGTTCACATACTTTGAAACAAGCTTTTAGATAGGACATCATGCAATACTGCAGACATTATAAAAAAAAAGGAATTACACATTACACTCCATCCTGGCTGAGTCACATGAGAAAGAAAACAGAAGCACTCCTAAAATATGAAAAAATATATCTATCATACATAAACAGTTTTAATACTTGTTGCTTGTGACCACAATGAATGGTTCACAATTGTCATGTGATCTTGCACTCACATTCAGCCTCATCATTTCTAGCTCTGTGATCAGCAAAAATGCTGCCTTCATTCTCCTCGACCTTCTGCTACTCCTCCTCCCCCAAACTTCTACAGTTCTAGATTTTCTTCATGATCTCTGTGCTGCCTTAAAGCCCTTGCTTCTTTATTTAGTGACCAATCCACTGTGATCAGTCTTCAATGAATACTCTTTTTCTTCCTTTTTTTTTGCTAATAAAGGATCTACTACAGTTCATTCGTTGTCTATACTTAATGTCTACTTTGGCAACAGCAATGCAAAGATGAAGTTAGTAAGCACTCAGTACCATTAACTATTACAAAATTACAATTGATAGGTAATTGTTAGTTATGTATCATTATCATGATCTCATTGATAAAAATATTAGAATTAATACACCTATTACAGTAATATTATTTATTTGTCCTACAATTAATAATCATTAAGCAAATGTGATCTTCTAGTCTCACTCTGAGAGAAGAATAAGGTCCTTCTGTCCCTTTATCTACAGTTATTATGAAGTCATCTCTATTGTATCCATGACAGTGGCATAGTCTTTTAGGTTGCAACAGTCTGCTGCATCATTGATATTAAATACTTGAAACACTCGACTGTTTAAAAAAGTTGAGTTTGTTTTCAGTATTTAATTTTATATTTCATGGTTAGATTCTGAGTCTTTTACACAGGATGGATGATAATTTACTATGCAGAAAAGTATGATTATATTATGTATGTATTCTAGGAATAAGTAATGTGATTAACATAATGGGAACTGTTTGAAGGACTCAAATTTTGTGAACAGATATGTCCAGAAATCAGACCTGAAGAGCAGAATTGGAAACTGCAACAGCCCTAGATTGCATCTTCCAGATTAGTAGTTTGATTTTTTGCCATGGATTCTGCCCATACTTCCTTTTGGAAGTGACACATCCTGATGCTGAAAGACCTTCCCAGGGAAGTTTCAGCAAGGAGGAAATGGGAGCATATAACACCTCATAAACTCCTTACAACTCCAGAACCAGGCCCAAAGGCTATCATTATTATGATACATACTGCTAGCGTCATTTCCAAGAGAGGATCTCAGTTTATTTTGTGCTGGAATTTTCTAGGGTCAGCTCCATCCTGCTGTGTGGTATAACAATATGCTGGTTGCACAATAGAAGTAACCTCACAGTATTCATGTGTCACACCATCAAGAGAGCAGAAAAATTATATATACATGTAGCTACTAGGTGGCTTAGTTTTCCTGACATTTAATTCTTAAAAGGCAGACATCAGTGCTTTGGTAGGAGGGATTTTTGGACTGAAAGCAAAATCGTTAACAGAAATCAATTACAAATCTCTATTTCCTCTTCTTGACACACTTCCCTTTTCCTCTCTTTCTTCTCTGACATTTTTACTCCTTTCATTGTCATGTCATATCAAAGCTGAGTATGAACAAAAGCTCCATAGGTGGGCTTTGAACTACTGAGTTTCACCTCTGTTTTGAAGATCATGCACCTCAGTTTCAGGGTCTTCCTTCTAGCACGACGAAAACCCTAGAGTGAAAACCCGAAGATAAATTTTTAGCCTTGAGTTTGAATTTATGGATTCTGAGGTGGAAGGAAAAGCTCTTATTTCATATTCAAAATCCTGTGAAGCAGTTTCTATTGTGATGGAAATACAAATGGCTGCATATGGTTAGGGGTCCTAACACTTTTACATCACAAACACCCCATAAGCCTTTTGTGTCATAACTGCTGACCTCTCAGAATAGGTCACATATGCATCAGCTCACCATCTAATGTAGAGCAAGACCACCCAGCAGAGAAAGCAGCAGCTCTGTCATCCTGTCATAGAGATCTCGAAAGCAGAAATGGCGAGGCACAAGCAATCTCATCCGCACCGGACAAGGAGGAGCTCCCATCGCAGGCGACGAGGCAGGGGGCAAGGAAGGAAGCAAAGTACGAGAAGGAGAAGGACAGGAGGTAAAGTCTTGTCATGGGATACTTTCAGAAAAAATTTGGTGAAATTATAGAGGTGCAGGGCTTATCCTGTAGCCAGCCTTGAAAACTTCTTTCCAATTCAAGGATGCTGCATCTTTGAGGAACAGTGGGTTTAAAATCTTACCTGTGGAGCCAATATGATAGTTGAAATGATCACATTTTCTGCAGGTACAATGACATCCAGGCCATTTTAACTGTTAGGAGGCTGGCAGCCTGTCATATTTAGATTTTTTATGATAGTTACTCATAGTCAGGTAGGGAATTTGAGGGAAAAAGAGAAACAGCCTTACAAAATCATAGCCCTAAGTCACTAACTGCCAAGTCCCAATACCAGGTTGGCAGGACAGAGAACTACTTCTAACCATAGCAGAGCAATCAGGAGATGTTCATGCTTACGCCTATAACCCTGAATAGCATAACTAGTGGTGAAGCAGAGGTTTATAGCACTTGGAAACTTCTAGCTGGGTTTGCAGGCAAGTATTTAAGTTCACGCAACATAGGTCAAATGGATCTTCTTCTGAAAATGTGCCTATCTGCCTGCTGCCTACAGGCAACCTAGGTACCTACGTAACCTAGATTACACAGTTAAGCTATTAGAAGATCAAATTCAGGCAAACAGAAACCCATAGTAACCCATTATGCTTCACTACATTTTTAATTCTAGAGATAATTGAGAGCCTTATATTATGAAAATCCATTAATTTAACACATTTCATGAGCATACTGTACAATTAACTCTTGCCATTAGTCACCTTAACAGCTTTCTGACCAAGAAGACTCTCTCAGACTAGCTTTTCTGCTTTCTCTTCTACAGGGGTTCATCATTACCATTACAGGAGGCGTGTGGTGTACTAAGATCCGGGCTGCCTTTCCTGCCATAGTGGAAAAAAGCTCCCACAACATGTGCATGACAAGCAGTTCTGCTTTCTGGGAAGTAGCCTGACATAATAACTTACTCTCAATAAACTGGGCTGAATGTCTTCTGTGCTCTGTTTTTTTGTGGTCCCCCAGAACGTACTCTTGGAGACCTTTGTGTTGAGTACAACACTGCATGTACCCAACACAAAGGGTTGGGTATCCAGGACTGGGAAGATTTATCAAAAAAGGGGAAGCATATGGTTAAGGACTGTTTTAGAGTAGTGATTCAACCACAGTCTGAGAAGTAAATGACCTCCTAGATTCCCTCCTGGGAATTATTTGCTGTTAAACCTTTGCTCAGCTGATTACTGTGCATAGCATAAATGCCAGAGATTCCTTGCTAATTTGTGATCCTTGCCCAGGTTGGACCATCTTTAACTGTCTACAGAATGACTCTCAGGTTGATGCACAAAATGAGCGTAGCAGAGCAGCGTAGTGATAGTGCATGATGCTCTGGGTGAATTGAAACCACAGCTGGGAGAGGCAGGAAGCCAGAAGCAAGGGTAGAAAAACTGATCATGTAAAATCAAGGCAGAATCTAAATTCTTTCTTCTATCCGGGCCTTTCCCATGTGGAGTAGGAGACACCTGAGCAGGTGTTGTCCTGACCCCTTTGCAGAAACTGCTGCTGGAAATTCCTTAACTCTCTGAGGGATGATTTGGGGTCTGAAGTCACGGCAATAGGACAACCAAACCAGGCTTGTTTCCAAAAGCTCCTGATCATGAGGAATGAACTTAATAAAACAATAATTTAAATAGGGAGAACAGCAGCCGAGTAGTCATGAACAAATAAGATCCCCATCACTTCCTGTCATCACCTGTGATCCATAAACCTCAAGAGGTTCAGAAGTTCATTCATAATCTGGAGGAGAGCAGGACTGTGGGCCCAGATGCATGGAACAACATGCTGGCTCTGTGCCCTTCCTCTGCTCCTTTGGCCAGGAGAGCTCCATATGTGGATAAAGGCCTCAGGAGAGGGAGGACAAGGATGTGATCCAGGTTAGTGAGTATGCTACATAGAACAGAATGCTTCTCATGCCTCGACAGGCTGTTGTTCTCAGTCGGCTGTGGTTAACACAGAGGTTTGGATTGGGATTAGCAGTGAAGAAGTGCTGGGCAGAATCAGAGCTTTAGACTCTACAGCTTTGGACCATCCAAAAGGAGTCAGAAGTCTGCTGTGATTGCCTGAGTATGAAAGTGTTTGTCCCTACCCACCACCCTCCCTTTGAAGACCCAGAAGTGACCACTGACCACCTAAAATGAGAGCTGTAAATCAAAGAAGATCATTATTGAAACCATCATTACTTTTCCGAAGAGGCAGGAGAGGGATATGCTAGATAAACGTGGGCATACTTTGTCCAGAAGCGACATTTATGGCCCATGTTCCTCCAAATAATTGCAGCAGGAAAGCCCTGCCCAGCATCTCTTACCCTATTTCCACTTCTTCTGCTGTTCCCCGGACTGGGCACAAGTGCCCCAGAGCAGTGGGGACAGGCTGGTGCGGATATCCTGCCTGGGAGAGTCTGCGTTACACCCTGCCAAGGTCACAAGGAGACCTCAGTCACTCCACAAACCTTTGGCATCACTGTTGGAGCCCATGAAGGTCGGGTAGGGTCAGAGCACAGATGGGACTCCTATTCCATTCCTGTTCAAACACCCAGATGGTAACTTTGTTAGTTTTCAGTGTCATTCTTTTGGCTACTTCCTCCTTGAGTGTAGATATCCGTGTGTTTGTGTAGGGTGGGAGTCATACTAGTATTTTCTGGAACTACCCAGTTTCTTGTCTTGTTATTTTCCCTTTTCATAGCATTATTATTCTGTTAATATTCCTGAAAGCCAAGCTTTTCTCTGATGAGCTCTCATGATTAAAGATTAAATGTTGCAGAGGAGATGACAGTCCTCGCATGTGCCAATGAGTCAGTGAATTCTTTCATGAAGCCTAAGTCCATCCAGATGTTGACCTCAGATCTGATGCTATGTTCTTTGCCTATTTTCCTCTTGTATTGCTGGGTCCATTTAAAATGGATATGATGTGACCATTAGTAAGGAGAGAAAAGTATAGTAAGAGGGTAAAATCTTTTGATTCTTGCTACAATAGGATTGTGAAGCTCTTTCCACACCAGTAATTCTTGGCTGCTCCCTTACAAATGCTTGTCTTACAAATATCATTCTCATTTCATACTACTTACATTGCAGTGGTGCAAATGTCTGAAGGACATTTGAGACAGTCGCTTTAACTTCGATATTTGAGGCTCTTTTTACAGAGCCAAAGAGGGCTATCTGCATGTGACTGCCTTTTTTTTTTTTTTTTTTTTGATGGAACAGTCTAATAATGGTATTATAATTAAATAAAAAGTAGAACATTTTTTGTCTACCTAAATTCTTCTATCAGTTTTGCTGTTTCATTACTTTCTTTTGCAAGTCAATTCTTAGCAATTCTGGAGTCAGAATTACACTTTTTAGCAGCTGCAGCACTAAGTTTTCCCTTGCTGTGAACCAGCACAACTGCACTGTTTTTCACAGCAGATTTTGCTACAACAAATCAGGTATGTGCTGCTTCAGATCGAATGCGTGACAGAAGGCAAGAGGTAGGTGTACTGCCCTGTCTGCTTCACAGGGCTCAGTGAGGTTCCTACAGAGGAAACGAGAACGGTGCCAAGTGAATCATGTTTTGGGCTCTTTCTTTGCCTTCCCCACCCCTCTGGGTAACACCAGTCACCTTTTCATGATGCACATCAGCAAGATCTGGGTATTTTTCCATGACTTCCCTTTAACCAGATTTCTAGAATCTGACCTTAGGAAACATTTCCTCTGCCAAGTCCTCTCCTAGATCTGAGATATTTTCTTAAGTGGTCCTTTGCTTTCTTCTTGCCAAATTTGTCCTGGAGGTGCTGTAGTTAAAACTGAGGATTCCTACAGCTCAATTTGTCCAATGAAGTCCAACCGAGGAAAGAAGCAATCTCAGGAAGTTCCTTTCTAGCTGTCAGAATATGTTCACATTCTGCTAACCTGCCACAGTGTCTCCTGCTAAGAAGCGTCCATGGGCTGAGGAGGGGCCTTTAGAGATTGGAGCAGAGACAGTGGTGTAGTACAGTGCCAGAACCATGATATTTCTGTTGTTTTGGGATTTGCCCATGGATAGTTACAGATACAGATATGCTTTGTTACAGATACTTAATCCCTGATTGTCCATCCACACCAAGTCTAGGACAGCTGTTCTACTTTGTAAGCCCTTCCCAACCTCTCTCAACCCCTTCCCAAATACCGATGGTTTCATTCATTCCCCCATCATTCTATATATTGTCCTTTAAATAAAGAAAGAGCAGAAAAAGAAGCAAGAACAGGGACAGCTGGAGAACCAGTGGCAAGCCCAAGCCAAAGGAGAAAAAAGGGATTTGAGTCTCCAGAGTATCTGTGCTGAGCCTCTTCTCCTTGGTGGTAGGTACCTAATATATCCGGAGCAGCTATCAATAGGCTGGAGTGTCAGTAAACAGAAATTTATCATATGGTTAACATAAACTGGCATCTCTCTGTTTAGTTTCCTGTATAAAACTATTTCTATTCTCTCTCTTATTTTTAAAATTGATTTAAATATTTACTTACTTACATATTTGGGGGGTTCATGAGCTCTGCCAAAAATACATTGATTTATTTGTAACAAATCATGCCAGGATCAGAACAGTTATATCTAAATTTATGATCTAATTTTCAGAGTAATTTCCTGCTATTTTGCCTGCCTCTTGGGTCAGAACAGTACATTTCTACATACTGCTAGACATGGGCAATTTTTAGTTAGAGATTAAGCCATTCCAGACCAGAGCCAGTCTGCCTTTCAAAAGCCAAGGCTTTCAGTTCTTACTCCAGCTTTTAACCGTGATGATCCAGACACGTGTTTTCTCATGGTCTGTGCATTGTAGCTCATGTGATGTTATTGATTGCATTTCAAAGAAGCAGAAATTGTGAGGCTACTTCACAGCACTTTTCAGAGCCATTGTTGGGATGAATTTGAATTGTTTACGTGATTAACTTATACTGAGCTGCTCAGGAGGCATTAATAGTTTTCAGTATGTTCTAGCTAGCTATAGAGCATCCTGAAAAATAGATCTGCTCTGTCTCATGGCACAAAGCAGTACAGATATGAAAGAAGCTCCGAAGAGTTACAAAGGTGGCACATGAATAGACATTGTCCACCCTTTTCTGCAGCCTGCTGTAACAGCGGTGGTCTGAGAATCCACAGCTTTTACATGCTAAGCCAGCTCAGCCTGACTTAGCAACGAATGGATGGGAGGCAGGAAGAGTGCTTCTCCTTCCAGTCAACTCTCTGGCTGCTTATTTTTAGTCTCAGAGGCTTGTATCGCATCTAGAGCTTGCCCAGTCCCGGTTTTGGTTTTACATTCACAGTGAGTAAGTATAGGGAGGGTTGTTTTACCATCCCAAATTTCCAGTGATGGACCATGACATTCAAAATGAAAAATAAATAAATAAATAAATATCCTTCCTGTAAAGTATTACAGGTAAAAAAAAAAAGAATTAATAAAAGATATAAAAGTTTCAGCATGAAGCTATAAAAATACAGGGCAGCGGCCTCCTTCCAACAAGACTGTCTAGATGAGTATGAGGTCAATGCGGCCTTGTAGATGTGCATGGTAAGATGCCAAGTTCATCAGTCAGTGAGAGCTCTGGAACTCCACTGGGAGCCCAACTCCCAGTTTCCTAATTGGAAGAAAACACATTTTTTTTTAGAGACATTCAAAATTTACTACATTCAGTGCCGATGCCAGATCAAACTGTGGCATTCTGTGTAATCCTTGCTGAAAGGCAAAGCCAGGAGCTACGTGGAGGACCTCCAAGGCACTGAAGAAGGTGCATCCCTTCAAACAAAGTTCAGCCAAGACTGAGGGAAGGCCAAAATTGGTGCCATGTGGGAACAAGAGGATAGGAAGGAAGAAAATAGTTTTCTAAATATCTTCCTAGAGTTCCTTTAAAGCAAGCGCAGCTTGGAAGGGATGAGCTAAGAGGAGAAAGCCATCCTGGCTATACCCTTTCCTCAGGTGGAGAAAGGGATAGCCCTCTCATTATCTTTCTTTTTCTTTTTTTCTCTTTTTCCTTTTTTTTTCCCCACTGCCTCTCAAGTGTTTCCTTTCCCTATCCTCACTGTTTCTCACCTAGGAGAGCTACTCCACAGCCCTCTGGGGCACAAGAGGCTGGCTCTGCACCTTTGGATTTTCCTACTGCTTTCATTTTGTCACCTCTGATCGATTCAGGCCTGCTCTTAAAATCATTGCACCTTGCAAGGATCCAGCCATGGGACGGGTTTCATGGACTGAACATATTTCACCTTTATCTACACCCTGATATGGGCTGGCTTCATATAGTCTGTCCAGCATTACACAGTTGTAGTATGTAATGTCTCTAATTATCCTGAATTTATGCTTCAGTGGGAGATGGAGGTTTTATGTCTTTTCTTTAGGGAACTCACCAGCACTCTTGCCAGCTCATCTTCCCCCTAACTTTGTCAAATAATAAGAGATTCAAAAACCACAACAAAAAACACAAGATTGAACAGAAAAAAAAGCATAGTTTTTAAAATGCCCCCTATAGAAGGTACATTTGATTGCTTTTTTAAATTTGAATAATTTTTATTCACACCATCCAGCTTTTCTCAGCAATTCTGAGCTTGGTGTGCCTGCCTAATTTACAAAGAAAAGAAAACAGAGATTATCTGGTGACAGGAAGAAGTCCAGGAGCTGAGGTTTTAAGAAAAACACCAGCTATCACAGAATTGGCCATCTGCCTTTCTTTTAAAGCAGAAGTGCCTTAGCTGTGGTCCACAGCTGGTGTCAAAGGCCCTGTTGCCTGGCTCATGCTTTCAGCTGAAAGTGAGATAAGAAGGTGTGATGGAGTATGAGAAATTTTAGTAGTTGACAGTAGCTAGTGGGCCCAAACCATTTGCTGCTCCTTACCTAGAAGCAGGATATTGGGCAAGATGGATGATTACCACACTGTGGCGTGATTTGTCCTTTTCTCCAATACAGTCTCAGTTCGTTTTCAAACTAAAGTGGGGAGAAACTGGAGAGGAGGTGGAGGGGCAGAAGCATTTGGTTGGTCCTGTGTAATGCTATATTTACTTGTTTTTAAAAATATTCCTCAGAAGCGAACTTATCTGCCAAGTTTCAGCCTAGAATGAAATATGTAGCACCACATAACCCCCAGCCCCTTTCCCAAAAATGGAGAGGCAGTAGAAAGAGTCTGAGTCAGGCTTAGCACTCACATCACAGAGATCCTGGAAGCTGGCCAGATGCAGCTGACTAGTGGCATGAAGGATGGGGCAATTTCTGTGATTTTGCTATAAGGTTGCCTCTATGAGGGTCCCTCTTGTGCTGAGACTTGGCGACAAGTGAAGAGAAGGTGGGAAGGGAGGAGAAAGGAGTATGGCTAAAGAAAAGGACAAAGGGTAGAAGAGGGCAGGAGAAACAGCGAGCTGGAGAGGGATGTGGAGAAGTGACGTCTTTTATCCCATCATCAACAGTGGCACCTGTCCCAATCTTGGAATCGCTCATGTTTCTGTGGCTTGTCTTCCTGCCACAGCTTTGGGAACTGCAGCCTGTTTACAGGAAACACGCTGGCTCTGCTTCCCATAGCCTTGCCTGGGACGGGTGGAGACAAGGCTTTTTTTATGTCTGAGAAAGCCCCAGCTTGGTTGGGGTGTGAGTGCTGCAACTAACTCCTTCCCAGCCTTACCTCCCTCCCTTCATCTGTTGGCTCTGTGAGTGTTGGAGGGGGTTTATGGTTCCCAGAAGGGCTGCAGGGTTTGAGAAACTGCCTGGTGGCACATTGTGAGTAAACCCCTGGGGATTGACTCCCATTGGATATTATCCCCCTCATGTCCTCAAGACACAGAAAGGGTTTAGTAAATATAAGTGGACAGATGCTAGTGATGATAATAAAAACAAGAAGTTGCACTATGTCTTGGTGAAGTGGCTCAGAAGGTCAGTTCACGCGACTGCCTCTCCCTCCAGTCCTCTCCTTCTGCATTCCCACCACACACATGCAGCGTGCTTAAATCAGGATTGTGCTGAGGGCTAAACAAAAACCTGAGTACTGCCTCCTTCATAGCAGGCAGAGGAAGTATCATCCCAGCCACAAAAACCAGAGCAGCAAACAGGGAAAGGGGGAGGTGACATATTTTAGAAGAAATAAGTCATATTTGTTCTATTGGCCTCTTCCTTACCTCCCTCACAGCTTGTAAAACTCCTGCTGCCTCCCTTCCTCTTCAGCCAAATCCTTGGCTTGCTATTACTGCCAGCGTACAGCATTCCCGTCACCCTGTCCCTGCGGCTACCAACCCACCTCCTGAGACTTGAAGGGGAGCTTGTGGACCAGCTTCTGGCATAGGCCCCATCGGGCTGCTGCTTGACTTGCTTGCAGCAGTCCGTGTTGGATGGAGTTCCTGCTCCCAATGAATGGAGCGTGCCAAACCGCATGAATCTGGGGTTTGGCAAAGGCCTGCTGATTTGCGCCGGAGAGGCAGGGAACACCGGGTGCAGCAGGCCCCAGCACAGCGGGCTCATCACTGGTGAGGAGGGCCTGGAAAAAGCGAGACACCCCTGTTAGTCATCACCCGCATGCTAGTAGCTGGGAGGCACTCTTGCAGCACTTGCTGCTCCATGAGGAACAGCCTGGGTCAGGGGTGAAACAGCAATTCCGCAAGAGTGGAGGGCCACTGCTCAAACTCCGCTCCACATTCACTACTCAAACTCCACATTCTCCACTGCCCACAAGGCTGGGGGGCTGCTGCCAAGAGGCAGTAGTGAGCAAGCCAAGCAGCATAAGGAGGTTTATTCAGTGCACATCTATAGTCATTGTGGGTGGAGGTAGCAGGCGTAACATGGACCCGATATATATTTCAGTATACAACTATGCAAAAGGAGTGGTACACTGACAAAAGGAAACAAGCCTCTGGGATGGTTTTCCACAATTATTTTTTACATGGCTTGCCATACCTTCGCATTCCAGAAGTATTCTATTTCCAAGAATTTTGTTTTCAATAATAATTAAAGATATTGAAAACACATTGGTGGAGTGAATCAGAAGCTTCCCCCTTCCCAAAGGAAACAGACAAGGAAAAACTGATCAAAAACTTCTCTGATATTAAGGAAGTATATTCCAAAGGCAAGTGGTACATGAGAAAGAGGCTTTCTGCAAGGTGTTATCATGTTCCTTGCTCTTTGATCTGCCAGTTCTGTACGAATACACTTTAGAAACATCTTTGTTGTAGAAAAACAATATCAGCTTTTTGCTGAGAGTTTGCAGACTTGAAGAAAATGAATATTGTATGGACTTAAGTTCAGGAGGAACAGAGGAAGGAACTTAGGAGAAACATAGGAACAAAGGAACTTAGAAGTCATCCACCTGCCCTGGATTCTTGGACACTTCTGCCACTAAGTTTTGATCTCATGTCACATGTTTACCCTTGATGAGAAAAAACGGGAAACAAAGAAGTTGCCTCTCGTGAGATAAAAAGAATGGCGCATCACCACATCAAGGTCTGTGCGTGTTGCTTTGGGCTTGCATTTTGTGTTGAACCATACAGGCGTCAGACCCAGTGTCTGTCTCCCCTCCACCTCCGCTTCAGAACAAAGGCCTATTGTGCCCTGCTTTACTTGGAGGCCTTTTAAAATCACCCAGGATACTCCATGGCTGCAGATCTAACCCAGTCTTCCCTTGGGAAAGTGCTAGACAGGCTGGAAAGATACTTTGCACTACAATCTCCTAACTTTGACCTTTCTTATATCCTTTTATTGCCCCCAGGAAAACAGTCTCATAAAATGCAACCCATTAAATGTCCAAGTATTGTGAGACATTACAACTAAGCCTCTGCTGTTAAGACTTTCAAATTTCACATAGTATAAAAAAGTTTACTGGACACTTGATCCTCTTTAATTTTGCAAAACAACCTTGGGGTCCCAATGTTATAAACTGGCAGTGAAAGTGAACTAGAGAAACTCAGATTTTACTATGATCCATGTTACTAGGAGTTGTGCTTTAACACTTCAAGACTTGGCCTTAAGGTAAAAAAGCAGTAGCTTTTACAGACTTCTTTCCAGCTGAGAGGAAGGCTGGTAAGGTACAGAACTACATAATCTTAAGTATGCCAACCCAGAGTGCTCTGGGTCCCATGGAGAATTTGGGACAGACTGCTTATGAACTTCCCTTCATTTCCATTTTCCAAAGTGTAGTTCAGAAAGAATGGGGCAAGTCTCTTTCCAATTCTGTCCTAAGGACTCCATTCTGAGGCAGATTAACAATATTATCAGCTAAAGCATTTTTCTTAATTTTACTAAAAATGTGCAAGGAGGCACTACAAATCCTTTTCTACACAGCACAAGCATCTTGGATATCACAGATATCTCTGCTTCTTACACAGTCAATGTATTTTATTAAATTTATTAAGGACAAGAATGTCTACCATCCTCATAGTTGAGAGAAGATCTTCTAAAAAGATGTAGCCTAGCAATGTGGTCAAAAATGCCAGCAGTTTACTTGTTTCCCCCTGTTGCTTGGTTTCAATGTCTGTTGATTTATGTAGAGAGATAGAAATAATAATTATGAGTCATTTGTGAGGCCTTATGTAAGAGAGAGACTTGGTACATGTCCTTAAAGCCATTACTAGAAACCTTCAGGGATGCTACCCACCCAGAAGCTTTCATATACAGACCTTTGGGTTCATAGGTAGGGTTAATCCAAATACATGAGGCTTTACTTTGAAATAAGGGAAAAAATGGATATTGCAAGAACAATAGTTTGTGAAACAGTGGCAGATGCTGAACTGCTGAAATCAATCCAAAGTGGACTCATTCCTTGTTAATTCATTCTCTTTACTTGTAAAATGGGGCTAAATTTGATGACTTGTGTCAAAATGGGTATTGAGAAGCCTGATGCATCAAGCGACTGAGTTTCTCAGAGTGTACGTGCTAGAGAAGGGCCAAAGACTGCTGAGAAACATGTGCCTGAGGCCTTGGGGGTACCTCAGTTTACTGTCTGCCAGCTGCAGTTCACAACAAATGCTTTAGAGCAAAATACCATCATGTTTCCTAACGGGGCAGTTGGGGACCAGTCTGGGGGGTAATGACACAAGTCTGCACAGGTAAGAGACAGCTTGTTTGTACAATACATATATGGTGTATATGCTTCCCACTGACACAGCTTGTGGTGTAAGGCCTGTAAGGCAAAACACTACCATGGAGATGCTATTTATAAGCAGGAGAAATTTGGACACGCAAGTCAGGAATCTGTCTAGGTGAACATACAAGCCATTCGTTTTCTGTCCTGTACATACCTTTTGAAATTATATAACTTAATAGTTTTGAAACAACAAAAAAATTCCTTAAATCATTCTATGCTATAAATATAAAAAAAAACTGAGGCGAGTTTTTAAAATATTTATTGCATCATGTTGCGGAACAAAACAGTAAGTAGAATTTTATGTTGCCCTTGAGTTCAAAGAGTTCACATACACTTAATTAATTAAATTGCTGATTTTTATTAGTATCTGTTAAACATGTGCAACATGATCCAAAAGACACAATGCTTGAGGCATTGTTGACCTCAGTTTCCAATTCAAAAATTGGACAGCAGATGACAAAGAACTGAGACAAGTTCAGAAGAAGTTAAGCCTGTTCTAGGAGTGGAAGGATTTATGTTGTAGCCTGACACTGTTTTCATTTTCTGAATTGGGCTGGGCTGGGAGTTTGTTACTGGTTTTAGTGGTACTAGAAAGATGTGCTGATGCTACAAAGGTGCTGGTCCCAGAAAGATTTTGATAGGGAAAAATTCCAGGAACTTGGCACCTTAGACAGAGAAATTGATCCTTGGAATAGAAATAGCCAGGAATTGGAGAAGAAAATGGAAGTGACAAATTGAAATCTTCGCAGGTTGCCTGAGAAAATACGGCTTTATTAGATCTCATCATGGCATATTCTGCTTTGTTTGCTCACTGCTATCATGAAGTCTGAAGCTCTGAAAGAACCTTTGTTTTATGTTTTCCTCCTAGGGCACTCAGCTTTTTAAACACTTCAGATATCTGGCATAAAATATAATCTTAGTACTATATGTAAGAATATTTGGTGAGAGATGGTGGATGGTAATATAAAGGGGAAATGATTTTGATGATTTCACTGGAACAGATCCATGGACTTATTGACACTGGAACATTTTACAAATGGAGGGACTGGATAATATGAGATTTGATAGACTGAAAGTTAGATACAAAGCGGGAATCACTACCTTAAAATCTTTGCTCCTGATCATGCATTTTAAGTATGAAACCAGCTTTCAAGAAAGGTTCTACAGACAGAAGTTTTAGTCATCCTGCATGTTAGCAGCCCTCTCTTTATGCGTCAGAGTCAATGAATGCCTCCATGCTCTGTCACTGTCTGTGCTTGGTGCACCAAGTTCCCCAAGGTGCCACGGTTCACAAACTGGCCCATTTCTCTTTGGGCAACACTGAGAGAACAGAGTCATAGGCTCCTTCAGGAAATGCACTAAAAAACAGCCAAGGATCAATGCAGTAGTTCAGCAACAGCATAGAGAAGTGATAGTTTCAGGTGACATTCACACAGTAGAGTTAAACTTCGATGTACTGGCCCAGACACATGAACAGGAACGGGGGTGGAGGCAAGGGGAAATCACAGTGTGGAGGCAAGTTTCATGCTGAAAACTGTGAGAATCTTTCCTGGAGGAACCCTTACCCCAGACCCACATGAAGACAAAAGAAAAAAGTTGGTCCTGGAGGTGTTGCTAGAAGGATAACATACTTCATGAGAAAGCACATTACAAAGGCTAATGCTGAGCTAGCAGCAACCTCTCTAGTAGCAGTGGGAACCCCCTCCTGCTTTATTTTGTAAAGCATCTTTCATATCTCCTGCCAAAACTTTAGACGACAGCAAGTTTTGCAAGAAGGCAAGTAATAATAGAGCCAAATCTTGGTTCAGACACTGCCAATAAAGAATCATGTAGTTTGTAACATTGAAAGGTCACCTGCAAAGGCATTATGAACACTGATTTTAGACCAAAATTCTGGCCCAAATGTTCTGAGGAAGAAGCAGACCATTGGGTTGGGTCCAAAGCATGGGGAGAATTGCAATCAGTCCTTTTGCAATTCTTTTCACACCCAATTCCTCCTCATTTCCTGACTTACTTAACTCTTTTCAGTGTCCTTCTGCAAAAGGCCAATGAGTTCTTACAAGCCAGGTGGCCTTCTGAATACCACCCTTAAGCACATACTATGGTGTCACAAGTGCCATTTTCTAACAGTGTTAAAGAGAACTTGTTCTGAAACATTCATCTTGCTCTTCAGTTTCAGTGTAATAATTTTCTTGGTCTTACTTTGGTCATCTTTAGTGAACATTTAGAATATGATCCTGTTACTTACGCAAATACATGCTTTTAGAAACCAGTTCAACAAGATTGCACTATAATGTTCATCAATGTACAGCCTTGCAGACAGATTTGTGTTAAAGGGTATCTAGCAGGCAAAAATACAGTCTTTTGAACAAAAACAAGAAAACAGTAAACATATTTCCAGGCAGAAATTCTTTTCATTGCCTCCTTCCCTTTACAGCAGTGAAATCTGAGTTTGAATTAATTTTCTCAATTTCTGTGCAAATGCCTCTCCTCTCCCACATGCACACTTTCATTTTTCTGTGACTAGGGACATAAGCAAAAAAGACACAACACCATCCTGCTCTCTGATGATCTGGCACAGCATGGATAACTCTGGCCCTTTCTCCTTTTGTTATGAGTACAGTTAGTGCTTTAAAAGGACCAGAAAAAAAAAAAAAAGAAAAAGAAAAAAGAGACTGTCCTGGTTTGAACTATAACCACACCTCTGGCTCCCCTGCAGCAGCAAGCCAAAAAACCAGGGGTGCTGCAAGCTCATCTCTTAGTTTGTCCCTTTTTCTGTGGTTTCAAAGCATTTTAAATTGATCTGTTCACAAAACAAAATGAGTTATGATGCCACTGTAGAGGCTGGAAATGAGACCTTATGCTCTGTCTTGGCCTATATATATATATGTATATATATGCTTTGTGTTGAATGTGACAGCAGTTGTTGAAACCAAAGTGACCAAAATAACAGGGGGAGGGCACCCAGCAAGACTGCTGCAGAGGTAAATGACCTCATGAGAACCACAGAAAAAGGTGCTTTAAACCCTTAGTTTTTAACATCAGGTTTCAGACTAGCCAGCAGCAAATTCCAAAGCTGTGCCCATGTGCTGAGGATGCTACATATTCCATGTATGCTTCACTAACAAGGACTAGCTGGTGATCACATTAGGGGCTTGGCAGGGAGGCTGCAGCGATGAAGCTCAGTAGTTGAATTTGCTCATCTCCCACTCCTTTCTGCACCTCTACCTGCACAGAGCTGGACCCTTTCTTGATAACCAGGAATGGGAAGAAGCCACCAGTTTGGGCTCTCCAGGTGTCATTATCACCTGAGCATGCCTCCCTGTCAACAGTGTGCAGACCTCACTATCTACTCCTAGATACGTTCCCTCCTCCTTGTCCCAGGCAGAGAATACTCTTTGAGAGCCAACTATCTATAAACACTCAACTTCGCTAATTTCTCCTGCCTTTTTCATGTCGTGCATTTTTTAATTTAAAAATTATGCAAATTTTTACTAATTCGCATTAAAGGCATTTAAAGGTTACAAGACGTCAGGGATTTCTTGGGCTAGGTGATGCTGTCTGCCTGGAGTAGGTCCTGGCTGCACTCTAAAGGAGATAAGGTGGACCTAGAGCAGAATCCAGTTTGACCATTCCAATAGAGTAGTTCAGGTTGATGTACTTTGG
Organism: Tinamus guttatus; assembly: GCF_000705375.1. The sequence goes on along the minus strand of NW_010583719.1, from coordinate 73,674 downwards.
CAAGATAGATGCACGCTTTCAACATGCTGTAGAAAATACTTAGGCCCTCCAGGCTACCACAGGAGTGTAATGGAAGAAAAAGAATATTCTCATCTGCTGGCAGAAAGGAAATAGCAAAATGTAGAATATTATCTATGCAAATAAAAGACAAAATAAGTGGAAATCACTGGAATGAGATTACTGGAGGCACCTTTTAAGACTCTCTGCACTACCCAACTTTTTTTTGGATAGGCAAAGGTCTTGGTCTTTTTTGCTACCACTATTTCCACTTACCGAAGTTTAGCTAAGCAAAAGCTTCTTTATTGTGAAAGAATGATCTGAAATGATGGATTCTCCTCCCAATACCTCCCAAAAGCCAGGCAGAGCCTCTAGAAAGAAAAGTAATGCAGTTTGTTTAAAAAGAGTGAAAAAACTTTCCATCCTCTCCTTCTGTGGAATTTAGACTTTTTTTTGTATCTGGTAAAATATTTGGAATGAACTTGATGCAATCAAGCATTGCATACTCAAGTGCTGGGCAGCTTTCCCAAGGACACTCCAAAAGTACCTTTGCTCTGCTTCTCAGCAGTCCCGGGCCAGCTTTTCATGGGGTTGCATGTTCTCATAAATGCTTTCCTAGTGGATTCACCATCCTGCCCTAGGAACACACCTACAACTGAATCCTGCTGTCCTGGGGCTCACACTGGTCTGCTATATACTTAAACAGTATTTATAGTGTCCTATGCAAACTCTCTGCTGGAAACTGTAATTATGATGAATATTTAAGAGCAGACAAAATAACAGACATTAGAGAAGAGTGGTGTCTCTGCTGGGCTGATCAAAGATAATTACTGGTTGGAAGAGCATCAGGTCACATTTCACACAGTTCACAGTCTGAAGACACCTTATGCTGGCCAGAATCTATCCAGTCATGAGATATCTCCTCCAACCCAAATGTCGCTTGGCTGAAACCCTCCAGTCATATCGCACCCTTCGTGAATTCAGCCCTTCATTAAACATTGCCCCTTTCTCTTCTCAAACATTAAAGATGCTGTCATGAAAAGAGTGACCATAACCTTGAACTTTAATGCTGGTGACTAAGGCTTATTTTCAAACTAGTGAGAAAAGTACTGTGGAAAGAAATGGGTACAGGCCAGGGATGCAGTCTGCAGAAACAAAGATAGTGAGTGAAGGACCATAACTGGAACCTTAGCTCTGATCCCATTTAAACACATGTATTTCAGGGAAAGGACTAGAACTGCATATGTTGAACCTTTCTTCATTAACAAACAAAACAAAACAAGCAAACAAAAAAGAATACAAAGCCTATACAAAGCCCTCCAATCTCTGGAGAAATTAGGTTCACGTTAAAGACTGATCTAACTTCTTCAAAGGAGACCTGCTATTGCTACCTGGGACAAAACCAGATGTTTCAGAAACGCACAAGAAGGAAGCTGATTGTTTTGGAAGCTGAATAAATCTGTGATCTCTTACTAAAGCCAAGAGGCATGAGCTGTACAGGTGATCTGGCCTCAGGTTATTGTGGTGATGAATGTAATAGCAACAGGAGGTGGGTAGACTTATCATATTCTCTTTTAACCTGAAAACCATTGTTCACCTTCATCCTCAGTTATCACCTAAAACCACTGCAGAGCTCACTGAGGGATTGTTTTCCTCATAGTTTAGCAAATAGGTTTTGTACAGGACTGAATCCTCAGACTAGCCTGTTGCCGAGCCCAGCAAATTCCTTTCTTGTAAGGATGGCACATTCCATAATGAATAGCTAAGACGATCTGTTCAATGAGCCGTTTGCAAAGTACAGGCTCTCTTTAAAGCAAACGCTGTTATAGGAACAGTTTCTATTATATCTGTTCTGAGCTATACACATACCGCAGATTATTACTCAGGTATTTTCTACATGATTGCACATTTTTCCTGAATTTCCACATAAGCACACTATTTAACTATTTCTATTCTGCTCACTAGCAATTCTTCACAGGACAGAAAGGAGGACCTACTGTGCTAGCGAAACTCTTTAGGTGTGATTAGAAGTGCTGGAAAACTGAAGGGTAGCTGAAGATGTGATATGGAAAAGATGACAGTAAAAAGAACCTTCCTCTATGCATTAGTAAATGTCAAGATTAATGCATGATACATATCAGCAGGATGCAGAAATTCCTCATGGAAAGTTTTTGTTCCACAGCCCTTTTGATAACGCCATGGATAACAGCAGACCCAAATGGAACATCTGGCCCAGTTCAGCTCTGCAATTGCAGGAAATCATGGGTTTGAACTTTCTGTGTTGGGCCTGTCTCTGTGATGTGACTGAATGAATCTGCACTGAGGAAAGCAGGAATTTAGAGGAAAAACACCACTGAGAAGAGAAAAACAAAAGCCACGAAAATGGTACAGTGGTCTCTAAGGTTGGGGAATCTCCAAGTGACTACTGAAGATAATTTTTGACTGTAGAAAAAACACAATTTAAAGGGAGTTTGTGGGTTGCAAAAAATACATGTCTGTGTTTCCCTAGTTTTTGTTCCATTAATTTTAAATTTCCACAGTCTTTGAGAATTCAGAAAGGAAGACTCTGTTGAAGCTTTCAGGAGGTGTATGGCACCAAAATTCCAGAACTAAACATTGAAATAAAAGCTGATGACTCTTTTTAGCAATATTTACTAGAAAGATTCACACTTTCCAACTGAAATTGGGGCTATGTCATTTAAAAGCAACTGCAGCCACACAGATGAAGAACAGGAATGGAGCAGAATGCAGACACATCCATGCAGAGCAATGATACTAATGAAATTTAAATGAACCGAAAATCCTCAGGATTGGCCAATCTGATCCTCACATCAATTTCAGCAAGGGACATTCATCACCTTTGTGCCTTTATCCCTGGAGAATGTCTTTTAAGGAGCCCTGCTCTTTGCTGATTATTGCTTGCTGCTGCAGAGGCTGATGCTCACAGGTAGGTGCAGAAGGATTTGGTCCTATTTTCTCAACCTTCAGAGGTGGCTTCCCCTCCTAAAGACTAGAAGGCAGGTGCCATTCTGGGAGGTGCTATGTTGGCCTTTCACCCTGAGAAAATCTTTCTGCATAGAAGAACTGTTCCATTGTTTTTTCACTTGTTTGTCTGTTTGCTTTATTTTAGGGTCGTTTACTCTGTAGTGTTAAAAACAAGCATTCAAAGGTTCATGAATTTCACCCACAGAGCCTGTGATGTAATACTGCCCTGCACAGACATGAGGGAAAGCTGCTAGAATGCATAGCCATGTCCTGAGTGCTCAGTAAATGTGAACTTTAAAAATATCAACACATCTATGCACCCCCAATAAGTTTTTCACTTGCAGGAATCTGTATACCCCTCAAAGCATGGCATTTAAATCTCAGTGTGACTATCGAATTTAACTGGTCGTGGTCCAGAGTCGGAAATTCCAAAGCCCTAGGATGTGTGTATGTGGTAAAGCACTTTCTGCCAACAAGTTTGGAAATGTAAAATTATTTATTTTGAACTATAAGTATCCTGAGCTTGAGATATTTAATAACAATCAGAAGAGCCTCTGCCTTTCTGGTTTGGAAAAGAAAAAGAATAGCTGTTCAAAACCATGTTGAAGAGTTAAATTAACCATAGAGGGTGTTTGCCTCAGGTTGAGATTCCAAGTTTATAGACAAATAATAGCTATTTTACTGTCAGAATTGTTTAGGACAAGGAGAATAGAACAAATAGGTCGTGGGGATTTTATTTCTCAACTTCAGATTAAATTAGAGCTGCTCCAAAACCACATTGCTTTAGAAGCGACAGATACATTTGCTCCTAAGGAAAGCCCAGTGTGAGTCCTGGCACAGGGAGAGAGGGCTTTTGCTCTACCCATGAAAAAAAACATCTGCATTGGTTTCCTGGACCCTGAATGTGCTAGCAATGGGGACCCAGCTGGTACCGAAGGGAGGGAGTGGAAATTAACATCCCCCTGGGATGGAAGGTAAATTGGGTTGCGTGGCTCTCACCAACTCTGCATCGACAAACAGCATTAACTGAAGTCCCAGAGTCACCAGAGAGTTTGTTTTTCTCAAGGTCATGCAAGGTTCACTCACATCCTTTTTGCCTGTTGGTCCTGAAACTCTATGTTAACCCTGTGCTTCTGTTGCTGTGTCTGTGCATGTTTTCAACTGTTTAATAAGCAATTGTTGATACTCAGTCGAAACTATTATTTTTGCAGCAAGAGATGTATTTTCTGCTTGGGTTGGTTTTTCTTTTTTCTTAAAGCTAGCAAGTCCAGCACTGCTCATGTGATTCTTCTAGACAAATCTCATCTAAAACAGCTTTTTCAGGCTTCATTTTTCAGGCTTACGATTTTCGGTGCACAAAGTTTCTTGACACCTGAAGCAAAAATTCACACCTTGCAAATGAGAATACAAGTTTCTAGTACACTCTTATGACAGTGTGCCTCAGTTCTGGCCCAGAGAGACTTCCTTTCAAATTAAGAAAGGCGATCTGTTTCCTGTCAACCCAAGAGTGCCATGGACTCTCTGCCCATTTGGGTTGTTTTTGCTGATAAGCTATTGAGACAACATGCCAAGTCTTTACAGGGGACATTAATGCAATGTCTGAAGGTTGAAGGTGCTAACAATCATTTTCCCCTCTGTTTTTTTTTTTTTCTTGGCTGAAGCTACTGGGTTAAGAAGAACAGGAAAAATACACTGGGAAATATGAGAAACAGGGATACCTTGTGGACCAGAACTAGACAAATTCTGGATGAAATGTTGTTCAACATCCCTTTGCAGCCAAGAAATAATTGCTTGAACAATGAGGATAGGACACTGTGAGAATGTATAAAACCTCTCACTCACTGAATCCCAACTAATCACAGCTTTATCTTCAGTGTTACTTGGATTCGTGTCAAGGAGGTTTTTTCTGCTCCCCCTTCTTTTTATTTCTCTCTTCCTCCGCCCTCTCCACCCTGTTTTCTTTTAAAAAAAGCTCAAGGTCAAACAAAATATACCCTTAAAAATAAAGCTTTATCAAGAGAGATGGAGGACTAAAGGACTTCCTAAATTTAGTAAGGGCAATCTAATCAAAGAAGAAGTTGTTCTGGGCCCCTCTCTAGATTGCATGAAAGGTAGGTGCTCCCTGGATGGTTCCCAAGGATTTCTGTGGCTTCTGTTTTCAGACAGAGCCCAAGTCACTGAATTTTATTGAGCAAGTATCCTGGAAAATACTGAGCAAAATGAGAGACAGCTGATAGTCCTAGAATACCAGTACTTTTAGTAAGGTCCTGCAGCAATATCTCTGGGTTGTGAATTCTCATAGGCTTTAAGCCAAGCTCTTTTCCCCAGTCCTCCTCCAGCTACTGATATGGTCCTTGACAGAGGAAAGCATCTGTCCAACTCAAAGCACAAAAAGTGATTAAGTACTTTCTTAATCAGGGCCTTGTAGCTCTTATATTTGATTCTTGGCTTAATCAAAGACAATTTTTTAAGTAAATTACATGTGGAATTGGATGGAAATGGTAATGAGACAGGGAACTTTTCACTTCTAGGTCATCACTGAACGATTTTTCAGGAAGGAAAACTCTTTAAAATTGCTGTTGTGTGAAGGAAGACAAGAGTGTATTTGGAACACTGAAACACAAACATCTTGGCTGGCCTGACTGCTTTGTATCACCAGTGTTATGGGAATTAGCTAGTGAGTTTACTGTGCTGAGACAGACAATTACTTCTGAAACACCCTACAGACAGCTGATATAAAGCCCAAAGATGGAGAAAAAGGAAAAACAAAAGAAAACAAACAAAAAAAAATAGTTCTGCTTTTCAAATCAGGAGAACAAGAAATTCCTTTCCCACTTTTCCCTGTATCTCTTAAGAGGTGAGGAATAGAGAATCTGGCTTCTCAGTTTAACCATCAGTGCCTGAATCTCTGGGGTCTGTATAATTTCTTTCTTTCTTTCTTCCTTCCATTCTTTCTTTCTTCCTTTCTTTCTTTTTTTCCTTTCTTCAAAAAGATGACAAATCATCTGATTGTCAGGAGGATTAAATGCAATCTCCAGGGAAAAATGTATGTGCACAGAGTTTGGAAAAGGCTGAAAACCTCTGCTTTAGTGAGTAACAAAGCTATCACCAGCATGTTCAGATTTAAAAAGAAAAGTAACAAAGCAAACTTCTGGGAAACCTAATGGCTTTATGCTCTGGGAAAGAGTTGTCCTTGAGCAGCATGAGATGTATCTGGGGGTGCAGAGCGACACGGAGCCAGAACGTCAAACTGTCCTTCTTTGCCTTCTAATGCAAGACCCAATCTCTGCTCATTTTGCAGGAAATTTTGCCATGCCTGGGTCATGTAGAAATCTGAATCAGGTTGCCCTCCTTTCCACCTCTGCAGTTCTAAGCAATGATCTGCATCCCTAGAAGAGAGGAAATATGCATAAAGCCCATAAGTATTTATGAGGGCTATAAAGAAAGAGCTTTGCAGTAGTTGACATGGGAAGTGATTAAGGTACCTTCTAAGCAAAGATTGCAGAGAAGAGAGAGAAGTGATGCCAAAAATGAATCTGGCAACAATCCCACAGTAATGATAAGTGACTTCCAGAAGGAGGAGTTGTGGGAGGAAAAGTAAAAATTTAAATCGAGACAGATTGCAAGACTTTTGGCCTTGGGGAATAAGCCACAGAAACTGTTCATCACTGGACTCACAGACAGAAGAGGAAGGTGAGGTCTTGCCCTAATCCTGGCTCAGAGTTTGGTGGCCAAATCCTGCAAAACAGGAGTTCCTCAATTTTTGCTTGAATTTGGAAGGGCTCCATTTCCCAAGCATCTCTGCTTTCTCCATCTCTATTTACATAAATGGATCTTGCATCTCTCCAGGACTTAGAAAAATGTTACTCTCAAGAAAAATATGCACTTGGGCCATGTTGCCAGTGAGGGTCTCTCAGAGTCACTATTTCTTTCCAGTTCAATCCGGGGAGCATGAGGCCAAGCCTATTCCTAGACAGCAATTTGTGGCATGAACATTTCTAAATGAAATGTCAGCTAGAAAGCTTTCAATTTTCATGATCAATCACAGTACAAAAGCTTAGCTTGTGAAGTTTCAGTTTGAGAGTCTTGAAAAAAAAACATTAGGGGAAACTACTCTCTATTCCCTGAAAAAAAAAGCGTTTCTGACCAGATGCTGTGTATATGGAAAAGGACTACAACTGAAAGACAGAAATTTCAAAGTTATCAGTAAATAGTTGTGAAAAAAGGTGTGAATAAAGGGTACATTTGCTGAAACTGCAAATGAGAAGAGCTGCATGAGCAGAAAGCAAGGGCTGAATGAATTAGGAAGGACATATTGAATTTATAAGCCCTACTTTAGATATTCAGAGTTGGTTTATACCCTTCCAAAGTTTAATGATTTGATTCCTTATTTTTATCAGGGTTTATTTATAGCATTTGAATTTATGTATAGGACCAGCCCCAGCCTGTGATCTATTTTCTGTTTCATTACTGTGTTACAAAACTAAAGTACAATGACACAGTACAAATTCATTCCTCCGCAAGTATAGAACATGTATGGCTCAATAGGCAACACTACTTACAGCTTAGTCAGTTGAGCTTTCTCAGTTCCCACTAATGACAGCAAAAACTCTAGGCGCTGAGAACTACTCTGTAGCTGTAGGCTCATTTCTAAAACCAAGTATCAACAAACCAAGTTCAGATCATCATCAGATTGCAGGAACATGCCTGGAAAGATTCTGCAATGATCTACTCTGAATCTGTTACATTCTAGGATTTTTATTAATCAGACTAAACTAGATCAAATGAATAGATGAATAGGGACTAGGTTTATTAAATTAGTAGATAAAGGAAAACAGGACAGGATTAAACTCCAAAACTATCAAATGAAAGTGAAGCGATTTGGGGTTTTGTGAAAGGAAAGGATGAAATTGAGTAAGGACAAATGCAAGATGTGCAGTTCTATACTTAGGCAGTAACAGTCAGATGCACAAATATGGAATATGAAATAACCAGCAGAAAAAATCTGGGGTATTTGTGTGTCACAAGCTGAAAAGAAGTCACAAAAGTTAGGACTGCCATAAGAAAAGCAAACATCACACTGACATGTATAAGTGAAGTACCATTTGCATGACATGGCATGTGTTTTTCCTGCTCTACTCTCTTCTGTCCAATTTTGGATACCATGGCTCAGGAAGGATGGTACCAGTTGGACAATGTCCAGAGAAGACCAGCAAGGTTGATCAGAAGTCTAGAGAACATGATTAAGGAGGAGAGATTGTAAGAGAGGGTTTGTTTAGTCTAGAGTAGATCAAACTGAGAAGGGATATGATAACAGTCTTTAAATACATAAAAGATAGATGAAGACAAAGAGAACGATTTGTTCTTTATATGCAGGGTGCAGAGCACAAAGCTTAAAGTATAGCAAGAGACATGTGAGTTAGAAATCACAAAGAAAAACGTTTCCAACAAGAAAGATAATGAAGCCCTGAAATAGCCTGAAATATGGACTTCATTGGAAGTTTTTAGGAACAGGTTGGACACTGCATGTCTTAGGAACGACAGTGGGAGGACAGGTTTTGTCTCTTTTGTCTTTGGGCAGGCAGGCAGAGTTGATGTCCCTGAAACAATTCACTTTCTGCTCTATTTTTTGTAACATCGCTGGAGATTGGCCCAGTGATTACCTATTAAAAGTTCTAAGTATGATAAGAAGACACCATGATACATAAATTCAAAGGATCCAGCTTCTGTACAAGAAGATTTTGCCCTGCTGCACAAAAAAAATCAAATACCACAGTTGCAACACCACATGCTACCACAAAAACTAATATATCAAAATGTGCTTCAGATTGAGAGAGAAAGGAGAAGTTGCAGACACCCAGGAAAACTGAGCTAGCTCTTGAGATTGATTCCATTTTTCTTTGCCTCTGCTCTGTGAATAGTGGTGAATTACAGTACACCTTTTTGTCACAGGAATCTGGGAAAGTGATTTTGTCCAAATTGGTGGATGGCTTCAATTATGTCAGGACAGCCAGAGAGAAAGACAGACTTTCTCAGCAAAGAGGACCAAAAAGTTCCATATTTTTTCCTCCCCCCTCCTCTGTGCACCATTCTCTCCTCCAGTTGCCAAAGAAAAGAGCCCCTCAGAGGTTACCCTCCACCTCTCTTGAACTCGCATGACTTTGCCGCTTCGGATCCTTCACCCCCTGCGTTTAACCGAGGTTATGAAAACCAAGCTGCTTGCTCTCTGTTTATTTTCCATGATCTCCTCTGTGTGCTGCCAGCAGTCAGAGCCATGGCCTTTTCTAATACAGGGCATCACAGTGAGCTTGGAGTGCACCCAGGGTTGATGAGAGAGGTGCAAAAGTCAGGGGCAAAGCTGAGCTTATGTAAAAAAAAATAAGGTCGAGGCCCCAACAAGATTTACCTTGCTTGTGTTCAAAGTATGGGACATTTTGCTAAGGATGTGTTTTTCTTGCAGTCTTGAAGCAAGGACCAGCTGCAGGGCACAATGCAGTTCAGGACACAGGGGATTTCAAAGAGCATGACCAGACAGCACTGCAGCTGCACCAGTCTGAAACCCGAGTGCAAGGATCAGCAGCAGGTGAGCTTTGCATTGGAGCAATTTCCCTAAACCTGGCACATGTTATGGGTATGAAATTGGAGAAATCCCAGTGGGCCAGCTCTGTACAATGGTGGCAAATCCCCAGTATGAAAGTAGCATTTTCAAAGGTGACTTAGTGACTTGGAAAAACTTTTCAAAACTTAGTTGACTTGGAAACCTACATCCCATTTTCCAAAATGATGGGCTCAGATTCTGCAAAGTATTTCTATGGAGAAAATTAGAATTCTAAGATTTTTTTTCTAATCACTAGGTGACCTTAAATCCCACTGATTTTAGCATTAATAAAATATGTTTCCTTCTACAGCAGCTTTAAAAGAAGTCCTAGTGAGAATAAACAGCAGGTGACAAAGTTGGAACAAAAATTAGAAGGGGGATAGTTTATAAACGCACTGCTGGGTTAGATCAGAAATGAATCTATTTATCCCTGCTGTTTCACTGGCTTCCCTTTTGGTTTTGCCTTTTGTGGAATATATTTAATCAACCTTGAATGTCAAAGCATGAGTACGGGTGATAGAGTCCCAGATGGCTAGCATGATCTTCTCACACAACTCAGGATGATGTGTGTGCGCATCAGGGGGACGCTATTTGGGCTCCAGCAGGGCTTTCCATGATGATCCTGTCTTGTGGCTTCCTTTGAGCCCTCAAAGCTGTGCAGAAGAGTCTTCCTTTGTACTTTCCCCTTCAGCTGTGTCTCAAAAGGCTAATATTCCCCCTAGCAAATATCCCATAGGTTAGCTCTGCACTGCAAGCCACATCCTTCTGCAGTAAGCAGGGTGCTTTGGCCAGGGAGCCTCCAGGGTTGGATAGAAATAAGGCCATGAGGAGGAATTCACATCAGCTCATCCTGTACTGCAGCAGCTGCTCAGCTTTCCGTACAGATGCATTACAGAAGAGATGAAGTTGTGCTTAGTATCTTCACATACAGTTCAACAAGGAGAGAACTGAGGAAGCTTGTTTTCCACTGCCGTTCTCCTGAAGTAATTTTCAGAGATCTAAATCTCATAGAACAGATTTTTCCTGGATTAACAGTGTCTCTCTTCCTCATCTGGCTGCAACTCTGGTGGAAAAGTGGAAGTCCTAAACTATCTCGACTTGAATTTCTTCCAGATTTCCATTCCTTCCCTCCCTCCCTCCCTTCCTCCCTCCCTCCCTCTCACCCTCCACCTCAGTAGCTTCTTACAGTCATCTCAGGTAGGAAATATTCCTGCTTCTCAGATCTTTATCATGACTTTCTGCTTTCTTTGACAGTTGTCCAGATAGATGGCGGGACACAGGATGAAAGAAGTGTGTTATTTATCATGTTTTTTATCTTTCACTCTAGCTGGAAATCATTTTTTAGGAAAATATCTACTCTGCCTTTCACCAAGTGCAATGTTTGGCGAGTTGATGTGTTAGGGCTGGTGGTGCTGGTCCTTTGGGCAGTAAAGTGTTATTAGCCAGAGAATCAGCTCTGAGTGGCCTTGCTTTACAGAAAACATGTCAATTGCTTTGCTTGGGCAGAGATGGAAGTTCTTGGCCCATAGCCTCTCCTCTAGTCCCACGAAGCTCTCCTCTGCAGAGTCAGGGTCCAGGATGCTTCTCAGGGACAGGCCATTCACAGCTTTGCAGGACCTGCTCCTGAACAGCTCATTATCTACTCGATTTTCTGAGTCATGCCGTTCAGCTTGGAAGAGAGTCTCGGCTGGGCTGGTTATTTTGGCAAATCAAAAATTCCCATGTGACTAAAAGTGACTGCTTTCTTCCTTTTATTCCTCCACACCCTGTTGTACATAACACGAGATACATTCCATCCTTCATTATGGGTAAAGCCAAGAAACCAAAGGGACTGGGAACTTACCCTACGGCAGCTCTGCAGCTCTGCCAGAGCATAGCTCCAAGCATACCAGTATGGATAAAAAGACAGAGAATCTGCCATTTGAGCAGCTCCAATTAGGAGTGGCAACAGTAGTAGAGAGGAGGGCAGCTGAAGAGAGGCTGGCAGGGAGAGGGAAGAAGCCATTATGTGAGCTGGACTGCACCCAGTTCAATAACAAAACAGTTTTCTATCGGATCTTGAAATGCACTGCAATCTAGTAAATGTGGACATAATGGACAAGGCTCTGAAGAACTGTGGGAAGTTTTTGGTTTGCTTTTTGGAGCTTTTGAGAAACGGAGAAATAATAGAGTGAAAAAAGGGGAATGAGAGCAATATGCAGGGTTTTGTGCAAGTGGTGGAAAAACATACTTTGTATCAAATAAAATATTTTTATCTTCTTCAAAACAGGCCAATTTGTGTCATTCTTCAATGCTTTAAAACATAAGGAAACCAGGAAATTTCAAAGCACTTGTATCAAATAAAATATTTTTATCTTCAAAACAGGCCAACTTGTGTCATTCTTGAATGCTTTAAAACATAAGAAAACCAGGAAATTTCAAAGCAAAGCGCTCTTTTCAATTGATGTTTCAAAGCATTTTTATCTTCTCAGCATCTTCATTAAAAGACAACATATGATTAATACACACATATGAAAATATGATAAAGTCAAAAAGAAATGCGGAAATTTGTAAAAATTTCCACATAGAAAAAAAAAGACTTTTTTTTTCCTTTGGAAAAAAAATATGACATTTCCACAATTCAAAATTAAAAAGTTAGGAACACAGTGTTTTAATGTTTCTTTGTACATCTGGAAAGGAAAGCATTAGATATATTTTCTTCCTTTCCTGGGTCCCGGTGGATGCCACAAGAAGCAATTTGCCTAGCCATGGTGGGAGAAGGTAAATTTCTTCAGATTTGGAGCCAATGCTCTGTCACGACATGGGCAATACCATGGCGGTGTTGAATTACTGTTGAAAACAAAAGAGTGTCAGGCCAGCAGATGGTTCCTGGGCTACAAATGAGCCAAAATGCTGCCACAGAGAAGTAGGAGATCTGAATCTGTGCAAGTGGTAGACAGGAATGACTACACCAGAGGCTCCCAGTGGCACCTGAGAAGGCAGTGGCAATGTCAGCACAACTCAGCTTTTCCCCCTGAACAGTCATGCATCCCCCACTGTGCACAGAAATGAACTGTTCTCCATTGGATGCAGAAGAATGACACGAGCATCCAGGACAAACATGGCTCTGTCAGAGCTGCCGCTGCCCACCTCCTCCCCATCACTTACTCATTCCTCCCAAAGGCAGGAATGGAGACGAAATAGCACTGGAAAGCAATAAGCAGCCCTGCATAAGTGAAAACTGAATGGCTGCTGAAGCCTAAGAGTAAAAAATGGTGTAAAAAATGATGTGTTTGTAGTGACAGGAGCTTAACACATGCAAGCTCTCCCCTCTCTCGGTCTCTCCAGCACCATGGATATGACAGACGGGGTCTCTCCATGTTGTAGACATACGGAAACCAATATGTTCAAATAACACTGTTCCTGCAGCTGGTTGTAGCATTTGTGGAGCAGTTCAATGCAGAAAGGCCCTAGGACAACCAGTGATGTCTATGAAAGAATGCATCCTATTTTTTTCCAAGCCAAGTGCATTTCAACAAAAGCCTGGAGTAATAGAGGGAAAAAGAACAGGGCTCAGATTGATATCCTAGAAGCTAAACCTATGTTTTGGTGAAATAGGGAATATTCTTGTTGTTCACAAGGAAGAACAGACAGGTAAAGAATGGAATAATTGCCTAGATGTACTATTATTCTCAAAAGTGATGACATAGGAAAAAGGCCACTGAATGAGGAGGCAATACTATCAGAGAAGACTTCTGGCTTATGACCAGTGGTTCTGCCAACACTGATAGCAGATGCAGCCATGCACTCAGCAAGTCTTACGTGGACTGAGTCTATGCCAAGTAACTTGCTTTCTCAGTGAAAGTTCCAGCATGAAAGTCTGTAAGATTTCAGTGGTGCACAGCAGTCTAAGTATGCCTAAGTATGCCTAAGTATTTTCCACAGGAGTCAGGAAATGCCCTGGTTTGCTAGGGTGGTGAAACACTACTGCAGTAACCCAAGTTTTCAAGTGGTAGAGCAGGAATGA
>NW_010583719.1:24377-60074 GCF_000705375.1 Tinamus guttatus | reverse complement strand
CAGGAATCATGCTTGTGTCTCATGAACTGATTATTTGATGTTGAATTCTCCTTTGGTATTGGTGAGCCTAAACAGAACAAATAATCTGCATGTTTTACTGGGAGTGAAACAGATTTGACAGCAGAAGCCAGTGTAGGAAAATACTACTGCAAAGAAGGTGCCCCAAACCAAGTATAAACTTTCATAGGGGAGGAACAAGAACCATCTCATCCAAGGTAAAATTACAAATTACATTTTCTGGGTTTGCCTAATCACCACAGAACCTATAACAACAGTTTCTTCCATCTTAAGGTTATGATACCCAGTAGTTGGCAAGACAGAAACCTTTTCTTGCAGCTTGGTCCCTAGCTACCTTTTTTATAAGGTGTTTCTCTTTCATAAGGTGTCTCCAACATCAACACTATCTTGTTTTATATGTAGATGCATAGAAAATCCCGAGGCTGCTCAGCCAGAACTTGCTAATTAGAAACTGAAGGGGCATTTTGCAAAGTATGATTCACTGTACTAGGAAAGTGAGTGATAGCATGCGTTGGCAGAATGTATGCAATATGACAGCAAAAAGGAATTCATGCCTATGATATCTTCCCCTAAGTATTCTCAAACTCAGGAAGGTCAGAATTGACAGAGCTAGAAAGTAAGAAGACTGATGGTAAATATCAGAAAAAAAGGGATATATAGTTCAATGTTGCACTGTACTCCTAAGGACAAGGTGATCTGCTAACTGAGGAGTTGCTGGCCTAAATGATAGCTTTGATTGTGATACTCCAAGCTGCATTCTCTTAATGATCATCACTTGTTTGCGAGATCAGTGGAACCCCTCTGTTATTTTTCAGAATATGCTGCACAAAGCCTGTCCTCTAGGCTTTGCAGGCAGAGATCCTATACAGAGATGAGGCTTATACAGAGGTGATCTTATATGGAGATCTGTCAACACACAGAGATCAAGAGTTGCAGTAAGGTAGAGGATACTTCCACGGGCCGAGCTGGTTCTCCAGAAATTTAACACTGAGTCCCCAAGCCAGTGGTTGAGAGCCAAAACATGACTTGTCTAAGACAGGCTTATTTTTTCCATGGCCTAGGAAAGATCAAATATAAATCCCAGCCCTCAATTAAATTAGCTGGAGCTGTGCCATAGACATCACTGGCACAAGATTTTCACTCTTGCTGGGATTCTTGCCTTCAGCAATTCCTCCTGTCTCCAAAGTACTAAGCCCTTCTATGTAAGACACTTCACTATTTTTTTCTTTTTTGGACCATTGCTAGCAACTAAGCAGAAGCCCAATCAATGCCCTTCAGGGCCTCTTTATTACGGGCAATCCGTCATTCGTCTGGCTTGGATTCCCATGAATGACTTACCTCCTCCTTCCTCCAATGAAAGCCAGTCACTGATGTACATTCTTTACCCATGTCAGCCAGAACCTTCCTTGAACTGACTCTCTAAATGTATAGGAACCGAACTTCTAACTATATAGACTCATCCAAGAACCAGGCAAAGAAGGAGAATTGTAGAGTCTCCAGAGACAACATGGTGCCTTGATATTTGATCTGGAATGGTATTCTATGCAGACTGCTGTTGGCTTGAGGAGGTGGGGAGAGCAGACATAGACTTTCCCAGAAAATTATTGCCTAATGTATAGAGACATCTCTTGCTGACAGAGCAGTTTGTGCAGCGCCAGACAGGATAAAAGCCTCATCAGGGCTGGGATATGCTCCCTTGCCTCAGCCATCTTGGAACTGCTCTCTTTTTTCTTTCTATAGCCTCACACAACACTGGCAACAAAGAGATAATCAGGAGGACAATGTCTTCATTTAGAGATTGATGGTTCTCCCCCCCTTTTCTGGTAAAGACCTAGGCTTGTGGCTGGAGGTCAGCTGAGATCCAGGGGCAGCCAAGTAGCACTTTCAATCCACAAAGGATGGCGCAGCCATGTTAATAAAAGGGAGAAACAACCGTTTCCTCTGTGGCTGCAAAAGCTCCTAATTGACCTGGCAGAGCATGCAAACCCTGGTTTGCATGGGAAATGCTCTCTTTTCCCTCACACACGTGCTCTTTTGTCATACTGCTGGGGGCTGCTATGCTGCTGTCTGAAGTAGCCAACTCTTAACCAAGTGCAGCAGGGCCTGCTGACAAGGTGAGGCAGGACAGGAGACTGGTGGTAAAGCCCTCATCACAGACAGGTCAGACAATGCCACCAGATCTGGAAGAAAATAAAGCGGCAAAACAGGGTCCATTTCTCTGTCCCCTAGCATTCAGAGCAGATTGAGAGTCTTGGCTTAAAACCACTGAAAACCATGTCTCTCTCTTTTTCTTCTTCTTTTTTTTTTTTCCCTGCACTCATGATCTGGAAAATGCGTGTGCTTCTCTAGAGAAGCCTGCAAAACTGGCTTACAAAAAAGCTGTAAGTGATGGTGGATGATACTTCCTGAAGGAATAACTATTATTATGACCCTTATAGCATCAGTATCTGGGGTTGCTGTCATGGTAAGACTCTGCTGTTCTCCCCTCTTTCCTATTGTGTCATGTGCTGCACAGATGCAACACTAAAATGATGATCCTCTCCTAAGAGCTCACAGAATAAATATTAGACGTACAAAACAGGTATATAGTGAAAAAGTACAAAGGATTGATGATGGTCTATTAGCAATGGTTTTACTGAAATCAAACTTTAGAAAAAAATGCTAAGTGAACTGAACTAGGGATGGAAAAGGGAATGTAAAACTCAGTATGAGATTGATGTGTGTGTGTATGAATTATCTTTTGAAGAGAAGTTGTGTGTTAACCCATCATTAGGCATTCACTTAACCTTGCATGGAGGTGGCTGGCTTAAAGAAGGGCAATCTAAAAAGTTTTTTTAATAAGTGTGTTAAAATTAAGCATCATTACATCCTGACTTTGCTGAGGCTCTTAGTCATGAGAAGAGGCACCCTTGCTTTGCTTCCTGTCTTAGTCAGGTATCTAATTTGCATGCATTTCTTTCTTTGTTTTGGTTTTTTTTTCTCTCTCTCTCTCTTATGCTTTTATTTCCTCTTCATCTCCTCTCCTATTTCCTTCCTCACAGTCTGTTCCTCAGAGTCCCTCCTATTTGTCTGTTTCAAAGCAGATGCAAGTATTGCCCATTTATGCTTAAGTATCTTTTCTTCGTCTCTCTTTGTGATATACTGAGTCACTGAAGACAGAGCAGGGAGAATCTTCAAGAAGGTATTCCTGCCTCAAGGCAGGATTAGCTTTACCTAAATCATCTGTCTAACATGCTATTAAAATAATTCGGAGATGGCGATTCCACAACATCCCTAGGCAAATCTAGTGCCTAAAAATAGACTCCTGTTTATTAAATAGGAGTCTAGAAATTATAATCTGTGGCAAAGGATTATTTTATGTGCTCTGCAGTATCAATTTTGGGACAAACAATGAGGCCAAAGTAATCTTCTGCGATAATCTTGGGGTCAGAAGAAATCTTCAGTGCACATTTCTTATGGGTCTAGTCACATTAAGCCTCCTGGCAGTTCTGTGCTCTGAAGTTAAACTGCTTGAGTCAATTCTGATATGTATACGCCCATACCTATGGTAAACAAACAAAAAAATCAGTATCTTAGTTGCTGAGATAACAGCTCTGAGTTATGGCTACCTCACTCCATTCAAACAGCTAACACCTTCCTTGGAAATGATCTTGGGTTTGAGTTCAAGACGAAGAGGATCTAAGTCAAGATGAGATAGGTTTTCTGAGAAAAAATCAGTTTTGGTGGTGGTTGCTATTATTTTTATCCCAGCATGGACATTAGATACTTTCAGATTCTTCTGCATTTCTAAGGAAAGCTACTATACGACAATCTGGAACACCATGAAAGGCAGGAGGTTGAAGTCCCTGCATTTGAAGGCCTGACTCAGACAATATGATTTTTACACATATTTAGTCAGAATCCATGCTAGCATCAGTGATGGTGGAATGGTTGATCTCCGTGGAGGTTTTCCAACTTTAGGA
The DNA here is from genome assembly GCF_000705375.1 of Tinamus guttatus. The sequence continues at coordinate 56,094 of NW_010583719.1, read as the reverse complement.
GTGAATTTGGCTTTCTTTCTCTATGCATATAGTTACAAACTCTGGAGTTGCCTGAATTCACCTTGACTTTCATTATTCTTAAATGAGCATTTGTAATGTGAACTTAAAGGAATCACTGCTTTTCACAGGCCAGAATAAATAATTAGCATCTTTCACCAAAAGGACCCAAAGGACCCAAAGATGTTGGAAAAGCTCATTGTTGTCTGTGTCTTAGCAATTGCAACAGGAACTATTAAAAAGTCAGGTTATTTGGAATGACAAGTTAAACTTTGTATCCAAGAATGTCCTTTTCCAAATAAACACAATATATGACAGATTAATAATAGAAAATCAGAGTTATCATTCTTGTAATGATTGTTTGTCACTCCAGACCACATCTTGCCATCAGTGTTGTTCAATCTTCAGCTTCCAGTTTCTACATGAGGGAAGTGGAATGGGAACATTTGTGGCAGCTGTTAAGATAAGGCAAAAGGCATCCAGCTGTGATTCTGAATGGCTTTTTGCAGCTGCACATGGCGGTGCTGAGACAGCCTTGATAGGCTGTTTAGCGTTCCCAAATTAGCTCCCAGCAAAGAGGTTAAGCTTCTAAGCTGAATGATGGTGAGTGTCTCAGTGTTCTAACTTTTGCTTATCCTGGGAATTGAAGTAAACATGTCTGGCTTCTTGGACTGTGAAAAATACGATTTGCTATTGAAATGTGTCTGGCCTAATTATCTCGAGGCCAACATTCCTAGCTCCAGAGTGATGTGATCCTCTGAAGGGTGTGATCTCAGACATATCCCCTTCCCCATAAAAAGGGTACTGAGGATCTGAGCTTCATATAAATAACAGTGCTGTGCCCTATGCCTAATGCTGCTGGAGGAGACTCTTTGGTCTCTGAGAACTTGGATCCCATGAGGAAAAGTTTGCTGTTTGGCTTAGAGCCAATGCCAGTCAAGTTCAAACAGTCTGGAATGAATCTGGCACGGCTTGTGACTGACCCTGAAGTGGGAGATTATTGCCTAGGAAAGGGTGCTGCTTTGGGCCAATGATGCATGGCAAAGTCTGATGAATTAATAGGATGAGTATTTGAGACTCTCTGGAATATTTTCATGCTGCAAACTAAGGTAGTTGCTTTTCCTGATGCACTAAGACTGTAAATTCCTTCTGGCCTGATTATTATTATTATTTTTGATTGTGTAGACTAAACATGATCTATACATCTTAGAGCTGCCCAATGAACTGTGTTTGGAAAACAGAGCCCTTTGGATTATTTATAGCCAGCTATGTGCTTTAGATGGCTGACTTTGCAGGATCTCTCCTGTTTTTGATGACACATGGAAGGTGGAAAGCAGGTCACTGCACCTCCAACTTGCTCTGCTTTAGTGTTAGCGACTTGAAAGAATGCTACATGTGCTTAGCTGGGATAGCTAGTCTATGAACAGTTTCCTATATTACCCTGAGTGGAGGAAATCCAGAGTCAGTTCACTTGAAATCAACAGAATTATTCTGGATTGAGACTGCTGTCACCAAAGAGGATGTAACCTTAGGCCATAATCTGAGATGGAGAGAACTTGGAAGCCTCAGATTTTGGATAATATTTACTCTACATGAATATATTCAAAACTGAGTTGCTTGATTTGACATAGTGGTAGGCTTCTCCAATTCCATAGCTCCTTTCTGGCAAGGGGCTTGCAGGCCTCTCTGACTCATCAGGGAACACACCAATCAGTTCACCTTTCTCCAATAATTCTCATACTTCCACAGGGTCATTGGATCATTTCATTTTCTTGTTATACTAGGGGGAACAAGTATAGAACATGTTCAGTGATGGATAGGCAGAACTTTAGGTAAACAGACATAGACTGAATATGGACGAAGGAATGAAAAGTCATAGGGTGAGTGTGTGTGTGAAGAGGCACGGAAAGAACAAAAGAGAAATCAATCCCTTCCGCAATGTCTCTTCATCCTTCAGGTAGATCTTCCCTGCATAAAGATGATGCTTACGCCCCTCCCCACCAAACAAAAAATGGAGGAAAGGATCTTCAATTCTGAGATAGCATCTTTTTGATACAAGGATTAGAAACATCAACTAAGTTTCACCTGAACAGTATTATTCCCTACCAGGTACTTTTTTATTTGCCACAAAGTCATCTGTAAAGGGCTCTGTACAAGATTCACTGCTGTTTATGTAAATTCTGGGTATTCCCAGCTGTATAGCTAGGAACGCTTCCATATTTTTTTTGGCTTTTGCAGCAGAAGCCTTAACTTGCATTCAGATATACCTCTTACCAAATTTTGTCCTAGTTCAGGCAATGTTTTCTGGGATGTAACAAAATTTCTTCCTTCTTGATGTGAGCTTGAATATTTAACTGAATATCACCCTGCTATGACATGTGAAAAGAACTTCCAGGAATGCAACTTCCACAGTTTTTCTTTTGCAATATTGAGTTGAGGGTTGATGAAATTCTTGAGACTTGAACTGTTTCTTTCCTGAAAAAGGACATGCATACCATTCCCACCCAAAAGCCTCAAGAAGCTACAGCTGCAGGGTAATATCTTGAGTATCAATACTGGCCCTCAGCTATCTCGTTTTCTCTGTGCTTTTGAGCCTCAAAGAGTTCAGAGAGATCTGACTCTACTCATTATATTTAGTTCAAGAGGTAACTCTGGGAGGATTGGCAGAGGAAATTCATCAGAAAAGAGGGTTTGGAAGCTGATATTGTGAGTCTAAAGGACTCCAGTGGATAAAATATGGCAGAGACAGAAAGATGATAGAAAATGTGGCATAAGCAGCTGGAGGGATACACACTCAAATGGATGATGTTACGTAGCGAAACAGCCACAAGGTTCTTTCTAGGGCTACAGTGTGTGGTGGATTCTTGGAGAGCAGAGAAGATTTGAGTTGTCCAAAGTAAATGGTTTACTGTGTTTCCTGGGAAAGTATTTGGTAGCAAAAAGCCAGATCTAAGCTCTCTTTATATTGAGTTCTCACATTTTCTTTTATTCATAGCTGTGAGGGCCAGAGAGGCAAGTATCCTCCATCCTTGTTTGGATTGCCTTCAATTACCTATAGAAACTTACAGCTATTTAGGACTTTTTTTTTTTTTTTTTTTTTTCGCCAGGTAGATCAAACCGGTTCTTCTGCTCTCCATCTTCTCCATTATTTCTCCATCTTCTCCATTATTTTTTATTAATCACTTTTATTAATCACCCAAAGACTTGTCCTGGACAAGATAAAGACTCTTCTATTCTTTGCATGTATGGAAGAAAATAAAAATAAAAATAAAAATAAATATATATAATATATAAATATAGAAGATGACCTATTATGATCCTGGAATAATCATAGTACTAGATCTATCCCTCTTTGTCACAATAAATAGTCCCAAACTATTTGAAATCAGTGGAGAAGCTGGTCGGTAGAAAGTACAGTGCATAGGTGCACACACTCAATTTGATTAACAGAAAATGGTACACTAATTAAACTATAGAACACCAATTCCTTCTCAATAACACTAGCTCAAACATGTCTTCTCCTTCAGCACAGATGATTTTGCCCTTTAAGCTTAGCCTTGATATTCCAGAAATCTTAGATCAGAGCTCTGTCAGAGATTTACCAAAAGACCTCAGACAAATGTACATATAATCTACAGGGATCTGTTTCCTCATCTGTAATGCTTACCCCCAGCATCTTGGGAGGTTTGCCAGGATGCTGGCTGGTGAGAGGTATTTCGTTTTTGTACCAGCGCAGGCTGCAGTGATCACAGTGACACAAACCTTCCCAGGGCTTTGCAGGTGAATCTTGGCTGCATTCAAATCTCATCTGGAAACTGATGGATGGGATGAGATTAGGTAAATTTTGAGACCAGAACTGGATGGCAAAAGGGTTTCCTTCCTATTATCCATTGCACATCCTACTGCGCTCACTCCTACATTTTCCAGAGTTGTTTACAGATGTTTATGTAAATCCCATGAAGTGGAAAGTGACGCAGAAAAGCTGGCTGAATGACTCCATTTTAAAAGCCCATTTACAACTCTGTTGCATGCTAGAAACAGTCAGCAAGACAAAAATACAGAAAAATTTTAAAGCTTTTTTTCCCCTCTCCCTCCCCGCCATTATCAGTAACCACTCTTTCTTGGATATTAACTCTTTGTAATCCATGGAAGCCTGGGCTGGAAATTTATTGACGGGAAAACAGAGATATTTTAGGGCATGAAGCATTTGGTGGAGTCAGACCAAGAGGCTTTCGCATAATGTATCTGCCTTTTCCAAAATTAAAACAAAATAGATCGTCTACTTTTTAAGCAAAATATTTTGAATGATCAGAAACTATCCTGAAAAACAATGTTCAAAACATCAAGAGTAATAGTTAATTGCTAAAGATTAAAAAAAAAGAAAAACCACAATGCTGACCTTTTCATTTTAATTTAGAAATTAAAAGTAATCAAGACATTTTCATTCAATAGAAAGCCATTCTTTTTCCTGTTCTCCTGGTGAAGTTTGGTTTGGATGCTTATGGCATTTCAATGAATCCAAATTAGTTCAGATCCAAATCTTCTTTTCATTTTCAGTTTGGGAAAATTCTTAATGGCTTAATAAAAGGAAATATTAAAAAAGACTTAAATGGAAACAGGCTTCATTAGCACGTAAATATCAAGTCTCTACATTTTGGCCCAGTTATTCAAAACCAAATGCTTGCAGCTTGATTCCTAGATTCATATCAAAGGATATGAATCAAACACATTCAGAACTCATATCAGCAGATGTTGTATCTTTGCATCTTTTGTTGTATCTTTGTTCCGTAGGCATTCAAATATGGACAAGAATGCCTACTGGAAACACACATCTTAAAAACCTTGACTGTATTGCTGTAATCAAGCTTAATAATAATTTCCTAGAGTTCATGTGAAAGAAAAAAGAAGTTTTCTCTTTCATACCACTTAGGAGAAAAATAATAAAATAAAATTGAAATAAATCAGGGCAGAGGGGTGATTTATGTTGGTTTTAGAAGGGCCAACAAGTAAAGATTGAAGTCCACAGCAGATATTTGGTAGATATTTTATATCAAAGGTAAAGATAAGATTGATACAGCTTTGCTTAAAAATTAGTATTTATTTTTAATAAAATTTGTTCACTCCCTGGCCTGTTGGGTTGGCAGCCACTACTTTATGCTGTCAACTGGAACATCGGATTTGGGAATAAACTCAAGTTCCCAGGACCTAGGCTGGCAGAGGGTAAGTGAGTTTGGAGATGCTGCGTTTTGAGTCCCTGGAGGAGAGAAAATGACTGTAAAACTCTTCAAGACTTGGAGATTCATGGGGTCTTTTTACAGGAGGCTCCCTTAAGACTCATTTGTCTGCCTTCCTGGATAGGGAAAAGGCATGAGTGGATGGGACTGTGAAGAAAGTTGAGGGCAGGGAACTAGGTTTTATTCTGGTCGACAGAGATCAAATTTTAGACACTGGGCATTTTCAGCCAGACTATAGAAAAGAAAAGAAAAGAAAAGAAAAAAAAAAACAGTTCTTCAAAGAGACAAAAAACAAATAGGGCTATAAATAGCCAAAAGATGACTGGTGCACTAACCCTTTGGGTGCTGTTGGTATTGGAAATGCCTGACTCAGACATAGGTCCTGCTTTCTGTGACCAAAGATAGGGGAAAAGTTATTCTACCATAGTATGACATTAATATTCATGACCTAAGTCTTAAGAAATTTAGCCTGTTGAATGACACTTTGTGTTATGCGTTTAGCCATTCCATAGGAACCCAATCAAGATTCACTACCTCATTATGTTGAGGGCTCCCTGGAGTCCTTGGGTGGAAATGTGATTGGCTTACATGAAGTGCAGGACTAATGTGAAACATTGCATTAAATTCAGTCAGATTGTAATGAACGGCTTTTCAGTAAGCTGTGAAATTCTTGCTGGATTCTTCTCATGAATAGGACTTTGGTCCAACCACAAGAAACTCTCTGAAAAGAGGAGCTCTGTCTCCCTTTTTCTAGGTCATCCAGCTAATTGCATTAATTTTCAACCATGGCCATGTCTGCAAAGAGGCAGCTAAGACAGAGAGTGCCCTTTTTTTTTTTTTTGCCAGAAAGAAGCCAGGAAAGAGCCAAGATGGCCTTTTCAGGAGAGCCATCTGAACATCAGTTCGTATTCTCGGTGCCATTTCCCTGGACATTCCTACCTCTCCTTACTCTTGGGTTTCCAAAGCAGTGAAAATCTCTGGCATGACTCTCATAATGTTAATGTTAAACCCATCAATTGTACTTGGGGTAACCCACATGTCTTCCTTTTTGATGCTAATTTGATTTCCTTCCTAGCAGCCTGAACTATCAAAGCCAGGGCTACGTGCAGTTCTAACAGAACAGTCCTTCCCACCTTTTTTCCTCAGAAGACAGATAGAATCTTTAAAATGAAAGAATAAAAGAGTCCAAATATCCTTTGGTGTCACATTTTAAAAATGAAATCTACTTGAATTCAGACATTTCTTTTCCTTTTTCATCCACAGTCTCCTTTCTGCAAAGATCTGCTCTTGCCCTCTCTGTTTCTGTATTTGTAACCCACAATTACAGCCTCTGACCTCAGGCCACTCAAGAGAAGTGATGCCAGAAGGGGATTCTTGCCTGAAACTTGGTATTGCTGGGGTTGGTGGCTTGAGGCCTTATCAGAATTTCTCAAAAACATTTTGTCTATTTAATGGCAAGAATGAAGTTCAAGGAGCAGTGTGCAAAATGAAAGTCAGCCTCTCAGGCAGGAATCTGAACATGGGCTGGATCCTTTGCAGGATTGTGCTGTGGGATTTGGTTGAGTTACCCAGAGGGAATTGGCTTCAGAATTGGCCTCGTGCTTCTCACAGCAAGATTTCGCCACTAACACTTTGCAGAATTGCATCTACGAAGTAATTGGCAGATATTTGCTAGTATTTCTCAGCAGAAGTAATTTGTACTTGTTTTTTCCTTTTCTAAAAAATGAGGAAAATCCATCACCTTTCTGAGGCAACAGTGGATTGTTTAACAAATAAAGCAGTTTCCTTTCTTCAAGGGAAAAAAATCCTTCTATTTCATATGGATTTTAGATGGAGGTGCAATGCTCTTCTAACCTTTCCAGGTTTAGGCTACAGAGAGTGCATCCTGCTATATTAAAGCTGATTTGCACCCTAGAGTAAACGAAAATATGTCAAATTAAGAGCTTTGAAAGTTTTCATTGGTATCATTGAAGTTAATGGAGTTCATCGCCTTAGTGTCAGATCAAGGATACCTCAGGGGGAAAAAGAATACATCAAAACTGAATAAATAACAGGGAGAGTGACACTTAGTGGTGCTTGGAGACAAATATCAGAACCTGCCCTTTGCTATACATGCCATGCCGTTCCTTCAATTTGTTCTGAGTAACTACTGGACTAAGATTTTCTGTGCTCAGCCATAACGGTAGATCAAGGCTCCCTGTAAAACCTGTGTTCAAATCCCCACAGCAACTGCAGTTCTGTGAGTTCACAGAGGATTTTGATAAAAGGATGAAGCCAAAAAAAAAGCATCAGTTCTTCTGATATGAACACAAATTCTACCAGCAATGGAACTCAGAAATGAGGATTTTACTTAAAAAAACCTTGGTAGAGACTCTAGGCATTTGGAGTGAACATGGTATTAGAACTGGTGGTTAGCTCTACTGAGGTCCACTACCAGGGAACAAGCAATCTGGACATTGGGAGGTCGTGGGTTTTGAGTACTCTGCAGGTTGCATTCTTTCATCATAGCTAAATAGGAATAGCTATGTAGGGAGGAAGCTTGTAAAATTAAGCAGTGTAAAGGAGGAGTTGTCCCAACATTTTCCACAAAGCCTCAATAGATGACTGGAACCAGGTTGCTCTGGATACTTGAAGAGAGAGATGATTGTCAGTTTCTTTCCCAAGACATTCCTCCTAATTTTCACTTTACAATGAACAAGCTGGATTTAGCCAGGGCCTCGTTCTTTCTTGGATGAGTCACACACACGGATTTTTGTGCACACACTTTTGGATTAATCAGCAATTTCACTTTGACTCATTCCATCTCCGTTCGCTTCTCATTAAGTGTTCCAACAACTGACTTTGGGTTCAGTCCTCTGCTTATCCAATCACACAGATTTTGGCTTTATATTATATGGTGAAAAGATTAAACCCATTTCAGCCTAGAAACAAATGAATTTAGACAGAACACTTGTGGAAAGTGAATTTAAAATGAATCGTGTGACCAAGTTGCCCAATCAGAATGGACAAATCCAAGCAACAAATTGTCCATGAACAAACTATTTATTTGAATTACTTCACAGCTAGACTCACATAATATGTACATCTGAAAGCAAAAAATGAACTGCAAGTCATCCAAGAAACAACCTGTTATGAATCATTGACAAAGAAATGCATTTGAAACAAGGAATCTCAAATAGCAAGATTCTTGCATGATGCAGTGTGTTTTAGGTCCAAATCTTACATTGGACCAACACTTCTGCATGCACCCCAAATTTGAAATATAGAAAATATTCCTATACCATTAGCTGTGTTATTTTTTGTAACAAGACATGGATATTAACTCCTTTCTTTCCTGACTTGTCCAGCAATGCTTTTTGGAGTATTGGAGCATTGGCCACATCAATGGCATTTTGTCCTTTTGGGAAGCAGAACAGGGAAGTCTGGGCCATGGTGACTGAAGGGGTCCAAGAGCTGGAAACAGTATGACTAAAGTTCTGTACTTAGCTCTGAACACGTAATCTGGACTCTAGGTTACACTGGCTTGCCAAAAAGACACAAATGTAAACCAGCCTTAGTTCCTGCTCGTGACAAGCTGGGAAGAAAGATGATCTCTTTAAGTCTACTATCTTCCCTTGGACAGTCCCTTGTTCAAAATAAAAGCTAAAATAATATTGCTGTGCCAATATGTTTACTCAATAGCCATGTACAGCAGTGAGGCACAAACACTGTACATTCCAGGTGACTGACTGTTCTAGCGAGTGCATTCCTTCAGCCTTTCCCTATACAGTTCCTGAACTGCGTCTATCTGTCTCATGCACTGAGAGTTTTTTTGGATTGATGAGAAGTCAGAAGGGCATGTTCTTAGTCTAAATTCACTTATCAACCTTAAGAGCAGACTGACATTGCTCTTGTAGCCCGGTGCTGCCTTTCAAACCATTCTCTTGCACCTACTATTCAGGCAAAGGAGTCCCATATCTTTGCCAGGTACCTTATTGCTCTTCGAACACCATATTCTCTTTACACAATCCTCCTTCAGAGGACACTGTAGCTCAGCAAACTTCCATCCTCCTATACAAATGTCCTTAATGGTCTGAAATATTCCAGTTTAGATTTCAGTCAAACATATTTCTCCTCTAAAATGGAAAGTGGGGAGTTATTCACACCCACTTTATCCCTCTTACTTCATTTTAAGGAAACAATCTCTCTGTGACATGTACAACACAGTTCACCTTGCAGGACGGTGAGGGCTGGGGCTGAGCCTCATTTCAGATCCACTTCTAAAATCTCATGGTCACTAGGAAGTTCAGTATGCATTATCTGCAATGCGAGAATGCAATGATTTTTTTCCCAGCAGCTTAGAAGAGGGCATTGAGGTGAAATGTTACAGCTCTAATGGCAAGTAACCCAGGTTTTCTTTGTTAGGGATAGGTGATATATTTGCTTGTCTATGGAATATTTACCATTCTCTACCATGAGGCATTGAAGCCAGGCTTTCAAATGCTGAGTAAATCTTTATTCTTTTTTCATGCCCAGTTTAATTTATTCCATCAACACTGGCTACACAGAGACATAAATCTTCCCATGGAACAGTACAAAATAGCCAGCATCAATTTGTAATTTCTAATGATTGAGCTAGAACTGGCAAATGGCCAGGAATTAGGGTACTTCATCTTTTCCTTAGGTTTCATATAATACAGTGAAATAATTGGGGTAATCAATTTTGAAAAAAGAAAAAAAAAAAAGCTGCACCTGTTTTGCTCACAGCAGAATTTGGAGAGCGGAACCTGCCAATTAGATACTATGAAATCCTGGTCAGTAAAATGTCTTGATTCAGGTGGAACCAACGAGAGGTCCTGAAGTTCATGGGGAAAATAAACACCTTGAATGTTCGGTGATGTTTCCAGAGTTGTCTACATTCATTTGTCACTGTGGATCTGTGGAAGGACAAGGTCTCTTACAAGGTGTCCAGCTGCAACAACGGAGAAGTGCAGCAAAACATATGGAGAGAGTGTCTTTTTTTTTTCTAGTCTCTGATTTTCAAACTGTACACATTGACTTCTACAGATCTGAACATTTTCTTCAGCTGAGGATGATATCTGAAGAATTTAGGCGATTCAGGAGAAAAGATACTTATAAAATAAGCCTCTTCTTAATATAAGTGCACTTGAAGTAGTCTGGATTATTGTTTTCCCTCCATGTTTCCTGCCTCCACGTAAGAAAATACACTGGATGGAATAAGCTTCTATTGTGAGTGGCTTCCTGATGGTTTTCGGATGGTGGCTGTGGGTAAGCAGTAGCTTGAAACAGAGGAGCTCATGGATAACACGCTGAGGAACTAATCCAGGAGTGATGTCAGAGCATACTCAGATCCTCATCTTCCACACTGAGTGGCAGACCTAACAAATTGGAACAAATTCTGCAGTGAACTTAGGTCTTTAATTCCTCAAGGTAAGTATATACTAGTGAGTGGAAAGGGGGGCATGAATGTCCAGAATCAGTCAGAGAGCCCACTGCCTGTGAACACACGTTACATGTCTCCTGCATAACTAAAGGAGCAACTGGCAGAGGTAGTGTGTTGTTACTGTATGAGAACAGATGGTCACAGAGAGACGTGATACATACATGTCTCTTTGCAAGCCAGCAAAAATATATAGATATTCATATTTCTGGCTTGTTTTCCTCATTCTGTGAGGAAATGTGGCCTAAGTCAGTACATTCAACACAATGAATCACTTAGATTTAGTATGTAATCTTTCCAAAATGAAGATTGTCATACAAGAGATCTTCATAATCTGCATAATTTTCAGTTGAAACCTTTCTATGAAGTCATTTGTAAAATGTATAAAAATGGTCCTTATCTGTCTCTTCAGGCAGTATTATAAGGCTGCCTTTACTGGGAAAAGTGAAGAAATGAAGAGTTAGGACTAAAATTAGGCTTTTTCCTAGATTGCCACCTTACTGGCCTTTTCCTGTGGGCCCCCTATATTATCACTACCTGTATCACTGATGTTTACTGTTTTGCCTTTCTATTAAGGATTTCAATTTATCTGCTTGACACATTTTCAGATATGCACTATTACAAGTTCTCATGGTCACATGCGTTTTACTATGTCCAGGTATTATCCCCAGTATAACAGCACCTTCCTCTTTCACAGTTCATTCCTTCTCAAGTTTTTCCTGAAAGCATTAAGATTTCAGAATATTTCAAGAAAATGTTAGAAAAAAATGCCTAGTTTAGAAAAGTAATTTATTTTCCTCTCTCTCTATTTCAGAAATGACCAGACTGTTAAAACCTTATTGGAAAAAAAAAAAAAAAAGAAGCAGAGCATGAACATGGAAAGTTTCAGTCCAAATGATTAAAATTTGACAAAGCTGTAAATCCACAAAGTGAAGAGCTTACTCTGGAGAGTGTTAACAGAAGTTAAACATGCATCTTGTTATTCTCAACGTTAATTACCTAATGCATTAATAAATGGGTAGGGGTTGTTTTTCACAATGGTGCATTTGGCCAGTACTGCACTTAGTGCCCCTTAGGAATTCAGTCTCTCACAACAGCTGCTGGAAGAAATGTTATCTGCTGGGCTGACACTGCTGTGTTGTTTGGAACTGCAAGAAAGGAGTAAGATCCCATGTAAGGTTATGAACCCCTTTTCACCTTGCATTATGCATCATCAATCTTTAAACACAGTGTTCCTGTTCACATTTAAGCAAATACCATACTGCTATAAAATTTTCTTTCAAAAATCATCAAACTAGCTATAATGGTAGCAAACAGAGAGGCTGATTTGTTGTAATAAGCTCAAATGTGAGATAATGATCTAAATACCTCCACATTTTAGGAAAATGTGCACCTGGAATCTACCCAGGACTTTCACAATGGGCTGAACCAGCTCCTTCAAACTCTGGGAAAGTTCAGACCCACATTCCCACTCTCTGGCTCGGAACCATCTCAGCTTTGATCTTGTATATATTTCATCAAGTTGCACACCACTAGTTCCCAATTGTGGGTTAGATGAATTGCATCAGTAAGAAAAATGCTAAGAAAGGTGTGTAGAAAACAACCATTTTTGGTCCAGACTCACCAAAGAAAGAAAGAAAGAGAAAAAGAAAAAAAGAAAGAGAGAAAGAGAGAGGACATGGCTGGTGATATCATCAATGTAAGTCATTTTCACTAACCCACAAGAGTGAAATGCTGCCATCAGAAGACTTATTCATTCCCAGATAGATAGAAGTTAAATGTTTAAACAGGGGATTTCCCGGTGTAATTGTGTGAAATTCTAAGACCCTATGAGTCTTTATAGTCCCAAAAAACTTTACAAACATTTCAGCATGCTTTCAGGTTTCACACATTGGAGTTTCACTGAACATGCAATTACAATTAAACAGATCCCAGCTGATGGATAATTTCCATTGGCTTCACATTTGCTTGGGCAAAAATCAAAGCTTGGGCTCCTAATTCCTGCCTCAAATTAGAATCACTTTGAGTTTGTGGTGATATTTCCAACAGCAAATTTGTTTGTTTTTCTCCATGAGCTCAGCCTGAATCCTAGTGATTTGGAAAAATTAGCTAGAACAAACAGCCTAGCTTGGGAGTGTTTCTTAAGTGCCGATATGACACATCGAAGCAGGAGTTTGCATGCCCAGAGAAGCATTGGCTCTCTAAGACATCTCTCGGTAAATCTGCTATAGCATAGAGTGCCTCAGAGTCCTTTATCTATTTAGGGCTTTGAGATTATGTTCCACAGGGCTCCGGTCATATCCTCTCAATTGCCTGGTTAACCTGGATTTAATCCCACCAGACAAAAACAAAAATGAACAAAAATAAAACCAAACAAAAACCATACAGCCATAAAATCCTTCAATTCAAATATTTCACATGTTGAATGTAAAAGGGGGGGAAACAAAATCCCAAAGAAGTCAAGGCTAGTCACAGCAACCCAGCTTACAAGGTCACTTTAAGAAATGCTTTGGGTCAGCATTTTCAACAGAAAAGAAGGGCTGTTAACTGGTGAGTGCTGAGCAAAACCAAAACAGCTGTAGTTGTCTTGTACCCTTGTTCCTCCAAATGAGGCCATAAAGGCTTACTAACCTCTAAGGAGCTTACACAAGGAAAGGCCAAGTGAGTAAGGGACCTCATCTTCTTCATTTCATTCATCTTGATCCCATCGCAGAGAAATAACCTAGGGCAGTCTGCTCCTTCAAAGGAAGGTAGCCCTGTGTCCATAGCACAACTCAGCTCTAATGACTCCTTGGTAAAAATGCAATGGGAGTTTCTTAGTGGGAAACAGTATTAACCAACACCTCCCATTGGTGCAGCCTATTAAGAAGCGATTAAAGACTGTTTACAATGAAGGAGGGAGGGTGTCATGGGAGTGGTATTTGTTTTGACAACCATCCATTTCCCAAAATCCCTGGGAACCATGTTCCTAGTTTAACTACATCGAAATCTCTGAGGTCAAAGAACAGAGGCAAAGCATGATTTCTTTCTGACTCCCTTGTACCACGATCTCCTTTCTCTCCTGCTGCCTCCATCTCTGTCAGCCAGTGTCAAAAAATGACACTGTCTGCCAAAATCCTGAGCTTTCCTCAGAGGGTTGTCTCCCTCCTCTGCTGGGACCCTGTGGCCCATGAGAAGCTACTGAAGCTAAGTTGAACAATTGGCTTCATCCAGAACTGCCTAAGTCTGTTTAATTCTGTTTGTTTGGGGGATATTTTTGTATAAGTGCTATCATCCTTCTATTAAAACATTTTGAGGCAGTTTCTTTACAGAAAAAAAAAAAGAAGTGAAAAAAGAAAAAAAAGAAGAAGAAAAAAGCATGCAAAACTGCAGGTTGGTTGCTTCATGCCTGGCAATCGTCCAATAGCTAGCTCTGTCCTATTCATTTTCCAGGAATCTTCCTCAAGTAAAATTAATGTTTAGGTGAATTTCTATTATCAAGTCAAATATATAGGGATAATACAGGTTGGCTATTAAATCAGTTCCACTATCCTTGTACAATCTCTGATTGCTACAATACTTAAATGAAAGGGACTTCCCACGTTTCCTACCAGCATTTACATTTACCAAGTTGCAAATGTTTTAGTCCTGTAGTTTATTAAAAAATTCTTAAAAGCACAATCTTGAATTTTGCTTCTTCTTCATATTTTAATTTTGTCATCTTGAGTGCGGTGGCATTGGGTACCTTCACAGAGTTTTGGAAGTAGCAGTACTTACTGGTATTTGCAAACCACTTGGTGTAACGAAGACTCTGTATGAAAGCTGTCCACTCTGGTGCTTGCTGCATATATTCACAGTAAGAAATCACTCACTATGCAGAAGAGATCATCTTAATAGGCATACTAGAGGGGAAAAAAAAAGAGACAGGAGAGACAGAAAGGCTATTTTCATCTCACAGAACGACTCACAGAATGACAAACAAGACAGAAATGTGATATAAGATGTCTGAAACAGGGCTTAAAAATCACAATGAGAACTCATGAAATATAGGAAAAGGCATAATCCTCACAAGTATTCTTCCTCTGGGATCTCCTGCCGACAGCAGGAGTTGCGAATAGTCAGCACATTGCAGGATTTAGCTCAGACTCTCTCTTCCAGCAAAGTAGTTTGATTTTGAGATTTGTAATACAAGTTCTGCTGTTGCAAGAAAAGTGCTTTGAGGGAAGTGCAGTGCTAGGTCAATTCTGGACCTTGCGGAGAGCTCAGGCATCTCAACTGTACAAGGAAAAATGTGGCTGTGAATAGGTGCAATATGCAGTATCTGGAATAATTAACTGCAGGTACAAGATTTAATGGCTTTTAAAAGTTTCCATCACTCAGTCATAGGGAGGTTTTTCTAACATAAACCAGTGACAAATTGCTGGTGAGAACAGAGCCAAAGGAATGGTTCTGTTTCAACATCAGGAGTTAATCGACCCAGCATAATCACACACTTAGGTTATATTTATCTAATATAATTCACTGAGAAAAATTCTTGAGTCAAAATAGCAGGTTTCCAGAGTCAGTCAGGGAGCCTGTTAAATAAATACCATGTTTTGAGGGAAAATATATCAAAAGGAAGTTTCACGTTTCTAAAGTGAAAGGCCTGAGCCCTGGCATTTTTCTCTTTGCTGTTCAATTCCACAAATGTCTGAAATAAGACAGTCTGTTTGCTACTGAAAGCTCCCAATTAAACCAGAAACTGAGGGAATATCCCACAAGGAAAAGATGGATGCTCTGCTTTGAAAATCTGTCTCCAGCTTGAGGGACAGCACAAAGTCAGCCCTTCGCATGGCCTAGTGGTAACTTTCCTCTCTGGAGTAAATTTTAGTTCCTAATTAGTGAATTTAGCAGTCATCTTCACTCAAGCTAGGCCAAACTAGGGACATGAAAAACCTCCAAGGATCAGGTGATCACAATCACAAAAGAGTATCCTTTAGCTATTTTACTGGTATGATTTATGCTCTCAAACAATCAGCTGTCATCGTGTCTGCATCTAGAGCAAACTTGAGCTGTTTGTGAGGAAATCTGATCAGATACTGTGAGAATTATAGCAGGTGATATAAGAAATTCTGCATGATAATTTACACTCTTTTTCTCAGGCATCTGAGCTAGCATGAATATCTCATTCCTGCCTTAGATGAATATGTCAGCTTTGATTTTCTGAAGTAGAGATATATGAGCCCTTTTCCACGAAACACCATAATTTTCAGACAAATACACCTTCAAGCACTGCTATCAAAAGATGAAAAAAAAAATCTCTGGACAATGTTAATTTAGGAGAGCTGTATTTATTCTGAGATTGTTTTTGGTCTTCCTAGCATTCAAATTTACAAACTAGTCCACTGAAACTGGCCTGTCCACATAACTGCTTTATAAGTCCCTATGCTACTGATGGCTGAAAGGGCACATCCAAGGACAGAAATGCTCCATATGACTCTCTCACTCCTTTGATAAACCTTAGTTTACAGTCAATTTCAGAGATGGGATTTAGGGATCTTAAATCTTTAACCTGAGACAGGCAGTGAAGGACAACTCCTCTCCTGCAATTTTTGAGCTAGGACTACATTCAGGGAGGATATGTCTGAAACTGAGATGTTTTTACATAGGTATTAATGGAAAGATTCCTTGAAAGATCTCTCCTTCACCCTGAACTCAAGGAAGTGCCTTAAATTACAAAACATCTTGCTCTGCTAGAAGGGATTTACATTCAGGATAAATATGATCACTCTTCTAGGAGTAATGCAAATGTAAGATGAGCAGATGATTATTTCCAATAGCGGCTTAGATCTTGTACAAAACAGAATAACAGAGTGAAAGGAATTTTGGAGAGATTAGGGAAGAGGTATCGCTAGAGGCTCCGAATGAAGACAAATGGAGTGGGGAAGAATGCTATCTGGGAGACTGACAAGTATACCAGAGGGGATGGAAAACAAGAGAGACAGCCAAATCAAGTAACAAAGAGAGTGTGCGACTGATGATCCAAGGACTTTGTTACACGGCTGCCAAAGTCAGAGAGACCTGGAACAATGGGACCCAGGGAAGACCCCTCCAAAGTGCTGACAAGGAAGGAAAGAGGTCAGTGAATGGAGACATTGCCGGGAACCTTGCCTTGGACCCTGCAGGGAGAAATCTAAATGATGTCCGGGTTATTTGAAGAGATGCAAAAAAATGTCCTGATGGGAGAAGAGTAAAAAAGGTTTATGTGAAAAATGAAGGAAAAAGAGAAGTGTTTTTGTCAGATGGGCCCCTTGACAAACTTGCTTTTTAGAAAGATCCACAAACACTATTTTATCTCTCCCAGATTCTTATAAAATATATTCTGCCTAGGAAGTTCTTTGCAAACCATCAGTGTCTCCATGATGTTGTTCATATTCTTACACTTTCTGTGGCTTTATTCCCCAACACACAGCTGAGGCACAGGCTGGAGGACGGAGCAAAGAAACAGTGTAATATGGGCTTATTCCTCAAGCTCAGATGTGGATTAATCATTCTGCCAGGCCCATGCAGCCAATGCAAAACAAACACAATACATTGATCTGTGCTCAGAGAGATTGGTGCATTTGACACTAATGCCTTTTGGTTTAAAATTCTTTATACTGTGGAAGAGGTGTGTGTGTTTTGTCAAAACTGAGAAACACACCGCAGATCGTAAAAAGCACTGGGTCACCCTACAACAGGCAATCTCTATTTAACCAAAGCTTCTATAGATCTTGAAGTGTTTTCCTTTCCCTTAAATCTTCCAAATGTTAATCCACCCCTTTACTTGGAAGATCTCTGCACTACTGCCTAATGTTTATGTTTCTGGAGAAAGACTTAGGGGGTTTTGCACCATTACTGGGCAGCAACTAATATGAGCAGGTACCTTCATGCCTCTTGCCAGTAGGCCTGCTCATCGTCTTTGGCAATACATGCGTCTTTCAGTAGAAATATGATATATGCCCCCCTCCTTGCTGCATTCTAGCTCTCTCAGTAGGTTTATAACTATCAGGGGACTGAAACGCACGACTTTTCAACTTCTGCTTATTTCTGCATTGGGAGCTTGTTCCACAGATACATGTCTGAGACCTGGAAGGCTTGACCTTGGTTAGGTACGTTGATCTTTATGCCTTTGGTGGAGATCTGCACAGAGCACAAAAGGTTACTTGAGAGAGGTCTCTTGCTGACACAACCTCCTCCCTTAGTAAATGCTGCAGAGGGTTAAATACATAATAAACCCAGTGGGGAATGAGAAAGAAGAGAGGGTTAGCCAAGCTGTTCCTTGTGCAGCACTGCCAAACTGGTTATTTATAGCATCCTGGACCAGAGGCTGCCATTTTCCCTTCTCTAGCTCCCTGTGAGGTGAGAGGCATTTTCACTCTTCCCTGCTCCCTCTCTCATAATTTTGGCAGCTCTTCTCCTTGAACTTGACCAAACGCAGCCAACCTCAACACAGCTGTTTGATAAACAGAAACAGGGGCAGCAGGCCGGGCTTTGAAGAGGGTTTTGCAGAGCAATAACTGAAGGTTTGAATAATGGTACGCAGTTGGCTGAGGGCTTTTCTTATTTGGAAGGACATCAGGCAAAGCGAGAGTTTGTCAAATAATTAACAAAAATGGAAAGGAGAAAGATGCCAAGATAAACAGGGGCCTTTGAAATGGTGCTCACTACACAGCCTCTCTTCTAAAGTTCGGTTATACACATGTGCGCACACACACATACTAAAGGGAACACCTCATACGTGCATGTTTAAACAAGGTCGGTACCATCGTAAGACTGCTCAGGAAGTATCTTGACTGATCCAGGCAGAAAGCATGAAACCATTGATATAAATAGGCTCTTTACCAAGAAATCTCAACATTTCACCCACCCTTTTTGCTTCCACCTTTTGCAATCACATATACAAGCTACAGAAACAAAATGTAGCAATGAAGATGAGAAAAAGACAAGAATAAAATATTTAAAGGTAGAGGAAAATGAAAAATACAAGGAAAAAAAACCCTCTGTGTGCTACAATCTGCAAAACCCTCAAAAATATGAAAGACTGCCAAGAGGATTTGCAGCCTATCTTGGTAACACAAGATTCTGTCCTCTTATGGAGCATACATGGAAATATAACTTCTTCCAGAGAGATGGGCAGCATAAGAATTTTGTTATTATTATTATTTTAAACAGAGACATTCTTTTCCTTACCTGGGCTTTTAGGACTATACAAGGACATTTGTTTAAGAGGAAAGACTTATGCTGTCCAGATGAATCAATACCCACATTTTTGAGCCTCTGAGGCCTCTTAGGTTTTGGGTTTAATTTGCTAAATTGGTCTTTTGGGCTGCACTTTGTCTTGGAGATCTTTTGGTAAATGAGTTTCAGTCCTACTCATTTACACATCATCCCTTAAAGGAGAGAAAGATCTAATGAAAGCTGAAGCTCATGTTAAGCCATAAAGACCCAATGAAAGCTTGTTTGTTAAGCATGCTTGTACATTGCTAGGTCATGTTTTCAGTATCTCAGGAAGAGAGTTTCCATTCTCCCCTTTATTAGAGTTTCCCACTAATCTGGAGCCTCTGCATCAGCATCTTCTGGCAGACTGTTCTTTGCTCAGTTGTAATTTTTGTCACTGGGGGGCAGGGAAGGAATGTAGGACTGTCCCTTGGCTATTTTTTTTTCTCAGCTTCTAGCACATGCAGGACTTCAAAATTCTATAAGCAATTAGAACAAATGGCTTCTGTGAACTGAACAGGGGATTAATTTTGTGCAAGGTGTTTCTGATGGCTTGCAAATAGTTCCTGAATTTCAATGTCAGTGAGTGCCTCTGGCAATAGGTTAACTAGAATGTTAAAGACAGAAGGCTTGTCTTTCTTTCACCAAACTGACAGAGTATGGTTGTTAGCAGTCCCTGCTCTCCACCTAGCCAGTTTTGGCCTTTAGTTCTGTCTCCACCACCTGGCCAGCCCCAGGCTCTTCGAAGGATTTTTCTACATTCTTGCTGGTACACTCCAGATCCAGGCTCTGCTCTGGGCTGCACTGAATACTTTCCTTGCTGTGGAGGTGTAGGCACATGTTAATGTGTAGTGGGACCTGGGATTAGGCCCCACACTGGTGAGAACTATGTGTCTAGGCTCCCATCTGCTCCAAGACATTTGGAGATGTGATCAGACCTTGAAAATGTTTGGGACACAAGGGCATTCTGGAAGAGCACTCCAGCACTGTTTGGACTGGCAGGCAAAATGTGGCATCTGCCATCTGTGCTGGTGGAATGGGGTTAGGTTTTCTGGGGTGGTGCTTAACAGAAAGTTTCAACCCCTCCCATGCTTCAGCACTGAATGTGGGCACAGGTTGTGCTGACAGAAGGCAGCCTTTACTGGCACAACAGGCAGCACAGACCAGACCTAACACTGGCAGGAGAAATCCTAATTTCTGCCAGCAACAATGGTGTGTTTTTGGACACTCATCTCAAAGGAAGGGGATTGGGCACCTCTGATTTGCTGAACAGCCCTCAGATGCTAACCACTTTTAGTCCCTCTAGACATGAGCTGTATTTAATCTGGAAACTTCTGAAGTAAAGCACTCCAAAACCTATTACCTCCTTCTGTTCATGGTCCCACCTATAAACTGTAACTAGAGGTGCTACCCAGAGTGAGAGAACAAGATGGCAACATGCAAGAAGGGGCCATTTAAGAATCATGACAAGTCCAGAGGTGCCATGTTCTTGGATTGTCTCAGTGAATTGATAGGGGACTAGCAAAAAGGATGCCTGGGTATGTTGCCTTTCTCCAAGATTTATGCTGGGAGCAAATTCTTTCGTTCACGAGGTCCTTATATGTGAAAAGAAGTGAAATGTTTGTGTCATTTCTGTCTTTTACCTCTTCTTATTCAATCTACCTCACTGTATTCTGGCAATTGCCTTTTTATGCATTTGGAAAACACTGGGTGCAATTATTTAGCACCACTTTTTAAAGCAGCTTTGCCTTCCAGAGCAGGTGCCATAAAGTGCAGAATTTTCAATGTGATTTCTTTCCCCTTATTAGAAGGAACACTAAGCTCCAAGCATCCTCAGACTTGGGTATCTAAAACTACCAAATTACAAAGTAATTGTCTGTATAGAACTTAAAGTATTTGCTGAATGCTGATTCACAACTTCATTCCCCTGTTGACAAAGCAATGACATACTGTTATTTATGTCATGATATTTGGGTAATCCATTCCCTGCTCTAGAAGATGTGATAGATATATTCTGTAACCTTTTTTCTTAAAAACCAAAACCAAACCAAACAAACAGGCAACCCCCCAAAACCTGTTATAGGTAATTGCTCCAGTCACCTACCAGGATAAAAGGGGTATACTAAGAATTTGGTAGGGAAGTGAAGACCTATGAAGACATTGCAACTCATGGAGGAGATGACGACTCACTCTGGAGCCTTGGCTAGTCTAGCAGAGATAATGTCATTTTTCAGACATGACCAGCACTTCTGTCTAGCAGACAAGGCCTGCAGCATTGGAGTCAGAAGGGATGAGTTGCTCTCCTAGCTCTGGTGTTAGCATGCTGCTGGATTCTGGACAAGATTTGCTTCTCAATTTGGAATGAAGAAGAGCAAGGTCAGTAACAGCATGGCTATGGAGAGCTTGGAAATGATGATAAAGCAAAAGGAGCTATGTGTAAGAACACCCTAGCTGCTATAGAGCAGTATCTATGGAAGCCCTGTGGTATGTTTGCATAAGCCCAAGCCACCAGTGTGGACATGGACATAGGCTGACTTGGTGAAGGAACACGCTTCTTGTCTTAAATTGGGTGCAGGTTCCTGTCTGCATGAATCTGCCAGATGGATGCTGGAGATGATGACTCAATTTACAGACTATCCCATCAAGAGTTTAGCCCTTCATAAGCACAGCATAAGCCTCTTGAGTCTGAACTACAGCCAACAGACTGATGAAGGACTATAAGGTATAGGGTGCTTAAATCTGCTCTCAACACACTCTTCACCCTGTAGTTTAGACCTAATGTAATCGGGGGTGGTTGTCTCGGTGCCTCTGAGGCATGCATGGGCTCCCACGCATACAGCCCAGGCATGGATGGGCTGAAGAAAACGTAAGTCAAGGTATGTGTGTGGTTCGGGACCTATGGTGCAACCCTCACCAGAGTAGTGTATCCTTTTGGCCAGTATAGCTAAAGGTGGCTTCAATGTGTGTTGGGGACCCACCAGTGAAGGTGTTAAGTCATCCAGCCAGGTGTCTGGTCCTCCGGCCTGTGAATCCAAAGGATCTGTAGCATTAGTCACACCACTTCGCTGTGGGGCTGCTGGCCACAGAAACCAGCTAGCCTCAGGCACAGTCATACAACTGGCTGTTTGGCACAGCCAGCTCTTGGAACAGAGGTTTCCTCACAGTACTACCATAGCTGGGGAAGTTTATCTGATAATGCTTGTTCTGGATAACCACGGAGCCTGGATTTCAGGTTGGATGACTGGTTTCCCATTATATTTGTTCTGTCTTGTGCTTTCCTACATGAATGACACTGCAAAAGGCACTTCTTTCTCTTAAATCCCTTTCCAAATTTACACCCTCCCAGCCCTACAGGCAGGCTGCCCACTCATATTTAAAGGCACAGTACACGGATACCAGAATTATAGCTGCACAGCCCACACACTCATGTCTGCAGGACAAACGTGCATTGGTAAAGTACTACAGGCAATACACTTTTTTCCTTCCTTTCCTTTTTTTTTTTTTTTTGAGGTGCTATATGATGAAATGAAGATATGTAAGAACCACAGGAAGTATTTATTTTTAAGTATAGGCTAATGCCATGAATGTTATTTGCATTATATGACAGCCCAATGAACCACAATATGAATAAGGAAAGAAAAAAATAGCGTTTTCCTAACCAGTAAATCTCTCTGTTGCCTTCTCAGGTTTCCCCTCAGTGCTACTTTGCATTTCCTTGTGGACCTGTAGAATTAGTGATGTCAACAGGTAACAGACAGCATTAGAGAAGGTTCAGAGTTGTATGAGGACTTGCAAGTAGATGTTGACATATTTCTGAGGAGAAAAGGGTGGGTGGATGTGAGAACTGGGAAAGAAGGTGTTGGTCTGGCTGATGTCTTTCCCTTGATATACAGTTGGTAATTTAAGCCCATCAAAGTGAACTCAGTTTTGATATTCCTGAAACAATACTTTCTTTGTTCAGCTGCAAAAGAAAGAGAAGCAAAATATTCTAGCACAAATATCCTGCTGGATATCAGGCTGATAGAGAGAATCAGGAGCATGGATAACCTCAGTTTAAATGGTCAATGTCCTGGCACATATCCACCTGGATAATGAGAGTTCATCAGTCTGTACTGAGAAGCAGATACAGAACACCCTATGCAGACACAGAGGACAACTGCATTGGTTGTTGCAACTCTCAACCAACTTAGTACCTCAGATCAAGTGTGATTAAGTGCCCTGCTGACCAGCAGTGCCTGCTCCATCCATCTGAGAGTAGGCTACTTTTAGTGGGCAAAATCCCTTTGATGTAATATCAAGTTGGCATACTGCCAAGAAGCAGAAGCCAACCATCCCTCCTTTTACTGAATGAGTCACAAATCCTCTTGCAGCACTTATGACTAGTAGAATCACTTGGTTTTTCTTCTCATCTGAAAGCTGCTGCCTCATAGCAGTCATCCAGGAATGTTACCAGCTCATTTGGTTATGAACTCTTATTCTTACTCTCTTGGTTTTACATTAAGTAAAGTTTGGTTTTCTGCTCACATCATTTGCTGACTTCACCCAGCATGTACTGGCGGAGGAGATTTGGGAAGATCCCAAGGGGTTGATCTGTCTGTGCTGAGCATGGAGAAACTGAGGCAGGAATGGTCACAAACTCTGCTAGCTTGTCCACAGCTGAAGGCTTGCTGGAAGGTACCTTCAGCAGTGTAGTATCATGTAAAAGACCAGGAAGTGGGTTGGCCCTGCGGAGGATAGGCACATAAAGAAGGAAAAGGTGATCCACTGAAAAAATGCAGTGTTCGTCAAGTTGGACAAGTTTCTTCCGTATCTTAAATTACTGAAAGGATGTAACTTCTGGAGAAATTATATTATGATCTCCCCACCCCATTTCTCACACATTTTTTTTTCCAGGAAGGGATGACAGCAACATGCACCATTTGTTAACAGCAATAGCCACAGCTGTATGAACATGGTTTCTCTGTCATGAGAGAAGATGCCCAGCTAGATTCAAGCCAGAGTCAATATGACTCATTGGCTAGCACATCCTTCACTGCATGGCTCAGGAGGTCACTGCAGGTTCAGATCTTATACTGGGACTTGGACTAGTGCTTCATGCTTGAGGAAGGGAAGGAGATGCCGAGCTCCTGGAGGTGCTTCCTATTGGAGGAGAGAGAGATTTTAATCTGAGATCTCAACTCTTCCAAAGGTGAGCCAATTATTCTAGGCCAAGTTCAGCTCTGGTGGGGGCTCCTTTAGCTTTAC
Organism: Tinamus guttatus; assembly: GCF_000705375.1. The sequence goes on along the minus strand of NW_010583719.1, from coordinate 31,962 downwards.
TGGGGTTGTACTGGGGATGTCTTTGTTAGTAATTTGGAGGAGTGTTTTGGGTTCTGTTTTCTTGTTTTGTTTTTTTTTGGGTGACCTGGTCTTCTGGATCATGTCCCTTCTGGCAGCCAAACAGGTTCCTGCAGCCAAAGGTGTGTGTATTTGTATAAGCCCTTGCAGAGCTGCAGAAGCTTCTGGCCAGGCCAAAGCACTTTTCTGCTTTGTAAACTTCTTTCCCTCACTGTTCTGCTAGGACTAGGGGTGGTGGGGAATGGGGTTTACTTTTCATCTGTATCTATCCACATTACTCAGCCATGAAACTCCCTGAGACAGATTAAGTGACAGGAGAGCTACATCTGTCCCTCTTTTCTTGGACAGTTAGCTCTTTGCTGTCTTTCCATCATCAGTTCTGCTTTTAACACTGTTTTCTCCCCAGACAATGGCTGAAGCTGCAGCAACTTGGGGAACTTGGGGCTATGAGCTCAGCAGGGGACGATGACTGAGCAGGTAGACCTCTCCCTCCTGTCATATTAAGCATCTTTCTGGAGCTTGGCTAAATGGTTTTTCAAAAGGTGATGACAGCTGAAGAATACATAAAAGACAGCACTCTTCTCCACATCCAACTTCTGACTGCTTAAGCCCCTCTTGCCTGATGATGAAGCAGAAGAGAGTATTCAGCACTCTGGATCAGTTGAGCTGGCAGCAGAGTACAGTCACCTCTGGGGTGAAACTCAGGACTATGCACAAGGAGGGGAGAAGATTCCTCATCTCTGAGCAAAACCAGCAGAAAATGAAGGTGAATGTGAATGTGAGTCTTTTCTGAGCACAGCTGGGATACCTCTGCTCTGGAAAAGGGGCCTCTATCAGGTCTTTAATTACAAAAAGTGCACAGCACCTGGTCTTAGGGCATCATCTAAAAGATGAGAGAAGAGTGGAAGCTGTCAGGGGCTCTGTCTGTGGAAATATGCTGAGGTATGAAACGGGGCTCCTTACAGACACAACAGCTGGGTATAGAGTAACCACTGAAAAGTATCCAGCCCTTAATTCCTGCCACTTCTCCCTCCCAAGTGTACATAGTCCCTTTTAATTATTGACTCTAAATAAGTGAATTGCTTCTTTGATTACTTTGAAATTTCTTTCTTCTTGTTTTTTAAGCAAACAGGAATTACTTCTCACTTTATCTGTCATTCACCCACTAACAACCTTGAAGCTATCTGTTAGTTCAAATTGACAGTGAGGTGAAAGTGTTCAGAAATATTGTGTTCTTACAGATATCATGAAAATAGGCAACTAGGGTAGAGGGAAGAGAAACCTTCTGAAGGGAGAGTTACAGCAGGGGAAAAATCTATTTTTAAACCCCAGAGAATCCAGCCAAATGATATTATGCACCAGAGTCCACACTCAGTCCTGCTCTGCTCAGAATGGATTGTTTCTGCATCAGTAAAACAGCAGATTTGACTGGTTGCTGCCTGCCTGTCTCATTCTTCATCTTCCTTCTAAAAATCACCATTGCAGAATGAAGGCAACAGAAATCATTCAAAAGAGCAATCCCAGGCACTACCATTTTGGGAGAAACCTTGTCTAAGCTGGCTGCCAGTTCATTTCAAAGGGAAAAGAAATGGGTCAAAGTCCTCTGAGGACATTTGAATGGGGAGGAGCAAAGATGGACCAAGTAATCTGTTTACAAGCACGTAAAGGTGTTGCTCATTGGGCATTTTTAAAGCCTCCTAAATCACCAGAATTGAGGCCGGATAGGAGGACTGATTGTCAGACTTTGTCTAGGCTCTGCTCTGCTGTCTGACTGCCTGACTGCGGTATGGATCAAGAAAGAACTTTTGCAGGGACTGCTCTGAAAGAGTTAATGTATTTTACAAGGAAAGCTGCCATCCCTCAAGGTCATTTTATCTTTTAGTTACATGAATTCTAGGAAAGCAAAGATTCCTTCCAAGTAAGTTGCTGGTTTATCCAAGTGATGCTGTTACAAAAATTGTTGTAAAAGATCCAGGTTTTTCCAGGGTATAGCAAGTGTGTGTGGTGTTTAGATTTAGACTGCCTCATGCCAAGTTACTGACTCCCCTTTCTTTTTTCGTTTTATTCCTCCCACCCGCTCTCCCCCGAATCACAAGCCTAATAATAATTAATAAGAATAATAAACAGGTGAATGTGGAAACATTCCCAAAAGCTGTTATCACAAAAGCAATGTCAGTCCAGACGATGCTAGTTTCACATCAAGCCTTGGAATTGTCAATTCTCATTATTTCCCAGTGTTGAGTGCAGGAGGAGAGAATTGCAATCTCTGTTTTGCAGAATCAAGCCCTCTGTTTAATGCAGTGGGGAAACTGAGATGAAATATACGTCTCAGGGGACTCTCCCTGTGTGAAAGCTTATTACAGCTGTAACAAAACCTTCTAATCTGAACGGATTCTGTTACATACATGATATTCTGGTCTTGGGTAAGGGGGAGGGGAATAAGAGAAAGAAGACAAAAAGTTTTAAAAGAAAAAAAATAAAAAGAAGACCTGCATTCAATCCCTCCTTCTCTCCCCCTGCCCTTATTGCCTGTATTTGTTGTTTATACAGTATGTGTTCTTTTCTGCATTTTGACAAAGATCTTCTGAGATCTGTAGGAGTTTTGCTGGGTCAGGGTGTTGATGCAAAGCAAAAGTTACAAACTTGGATGTGCTACATGAGTGGAAAACTGTTTAGTGGTGCTTGGAATATAGAATCCATATTACCAAAGCAGGAGAGCCTAATAAGCCATCTAAAAACAATATTGAGCTGCAGCTGAAGACAGAGAACCATTTAAAATGTGTCATGTTGTCCAATACAATAATAAAGTAGCAGACAGAAGATACCCAAAGGCACAGTCCCTGCCTGAACAAACTGTCTCTGGATCTGTGCTAATGACATATAATGAATTCACTAAAGCAACTGAGAAATAAATTAGTGCCAGGTCTTAATGTACACAGGGAAGTTGTTTCTTTTTATTCAACTTCATTGAGTTAGAATCTATATAAAAGAGACAGAGAGAAGGGGTGAGGGAAGAAAAAGAAAAGTGTGGAAAGATGAAGTGCCTTGCCAAAGGTCAGGGATTAAGTCACTATTCAGTGCCATGTCCACTGAGCCCCACTGCTTTAGGCCATCTGTTTCTTGTTCCTTGTGATGGCTTAATAGGATGGTGTCCACCCAACAGGTGCTTTTGTACATCTTACCACCCCACAGATACTCTGAGGCAGCATAGTCCAGAGATCAGAGACCACATCCATCCACCCAAGGGAGCACAGAAAGAGACTGGGCCATTCAGTGGCTTCATTTTAAAAATTGAAGAAAAGACTTGTGAGACCAGCTCCTGGGTTCTGAAACCCTCCCTGCCCATCGTTTGCTGGAGGAGGCGGGGTGCACTCCTGCTTGCTAGTGATAACTACTCAGTGGTCACAATCCAGGTACTGGGAGGTTTCAGTCCTCTTTTACTTGTTTTAAAGAGATCTTTATTTGACTCTGTAGAATGCCAGAGCGTTCTGCGGAAATTCCATCTCCCTACCCTTTCTATATCTAAACATGTACTTGGGGAAAACATACTACAAGCATGTAGCACCAGTGATGTTAAAACTTCTGAACTGTATGTAGGTGAAAAGGAAAGAAACTTCCTTCCTCCTGATATTTGTATTCCCAGGTGATCCTATTACTTTGTCTATTGAAGCTCTTCTGGATATGGATCATCCCTTGATTCACATAGTTGGCATGAAGCTGGGGAAAGAGAAGGAAGCTCCCTCTCCAAGTACTAGTTTAGCACTACTGAAATAACAACAGCAAATGCCCTGGTGTTCAGAAGGAATTCTGCAATGACAACGATCTGAAGAGATCAGAAATCACCTGATCCTCCCTGCAGTTCATGTGAAGTGCTCTCTACATGCTGCAGCTTGAAGGAATTAATCCTGTTTTAGTTCAGCTCTCCCATGATTAGCTCCCACTTCTCTCTCCTCTCCCCAAGAAATACAGGGTGGAGATGGCAAAATTATAGGGACTATTATGAAGAGCTTTCCTTTAAAAGCTGCACCATGCTGTGAAATGAAACGCAAATAATGAATGTTTCCAGCTCAGCCAGAGCACTCTCCAAGGTATATTTTTATCTCCATGGTGTCAGAGATTAACTGTACATTTGTCTTAATGGTATCACCCTTTAGTGTTAATGGAAGCTATGTGTGTAAATCCCTGACCATCCAAATGAGAATACACTTTGAATGATCACAATAAATCAGAGTAAGTGGAAGACCCCTGCAGGCCAAATTCATCCCTAGAGCAACTCCTGGGGCTTTTAGGAAGCTCATGCCAAGAAGGCAGTGTAGTATAGCAAAGGACAAATGCAATAAATTGTATCACCTGCTTTATGATTTCAAGGTAGTCATGATGATGACATTTCTAATTGAAACAGAGCAACTTTTCCTTCAAAAATTACTTGAAAAAAAAAAAACTGGGCTTGATCATTTTGGGATCTTTGTGGTGCATACAGGAGCAGATTCAGGCTCATGCCAAGAAGGCAGTGTAGTATAGCAAAGGACAAATGCAATAAATTGTATCACCTGCTTTATGATTTCAAGGTAGTCATGATGATGACATTTCTAATTGAAACAGAGCAACTTTTCCTTCAAAAATTACTTGAAAAAAAAAAAACTGGGCTTGGTCATTTTGGGATCTTTGTGGTGCATACAGGAGCAGATTGAGTTATTTATTCTTGAAGAAAATTTTGCACTTCATTTAGCCACTGCAGAAGTTAAAGACAGACAAACCATTGTCCGTGTTTAATTTGCAGGTCATTTTTTTTTAGGTGATGGAAAGTGCACCTTAAAATACTCTGATGAAAATGGAATAAGTTTCAAACAAGAGAAGGTTTCCTCTTAAAAGATCCTGCAACTATCTGTTGTAGAAATGACCCAAAATTATGTTTCAAGCATCACCAGCAACTCTGCCTTTCTTGAAAAGTACATGAATTCCTATTGCCCAGAGTTCCCAAATAAAGCTGTTTGAGCAGAAAGAATTGAGAAGTGGGAAAAGAAATGGACTTGCTTGTTTTCACTGTAAAACACAGCAATATGCAAAACGGAAGACACTGGTAGCTAAAAAGTAAAATATCAGTACTGAAGTTGTTCGATGGGAAAAAAGTTGAAATTGTCTAAAAAGTAAAATATCAGTACTGAAGTTGTTCGATGGGAAAAAAGTTGAAATTGTCTTTTCTTGAACAAATTGCTCTGGAGTCTTCCCTCAAACTGGCTAGTGGAGTGACCTCTCCCTTTCTAAGTCACTGACTTTGAAGGTTGTCGTCTGTCTTCTAGGTGACAAAGACAATGCTCAGCACCAACCTTTCCCTTCTGTGAAGCATACATCCAGCTTGGTGGCAACACCCTTAACTTCTCATTACAACTTTTCAAGGAAGAAAGAAAAAACAAGTCTGGAATGACTACATCAAAGGTCTCTGTGCTTTTCATAGACCAGAAATAATTCAGATGTCTACTCAGTTTGGAAATCACCTGGTCATCTCTGATCATTTCAATGGACCCAGTGTTTCTGCACTGGGTAAGTCTCAGCTAGAATAAGGCAGCTATTGTCAAGCTGTTTTCAGCAGGCAGAAATGGTTGTGCAGACTGCTTGTTCCTTTGCTGGATATTGGTAGACTGATGAAGGGGGACCATCCTCCCCTCTGCCCACCAAACACTTGCTTTTGTCACCTAGTAGATTTCACAGAATGACAGGAACCACCACAGCTCTCCCTTGAAACAGCAGGTCTTGTTTGGCCAACCCTAGATGGGATGAAGACCCCTCTGCTGAAAGCTTTTTATTTGGAGACATGTTCTCTTTCAAATTCTTTTCCTCTGGTAGATGGGAATGGGACTTGAAAACTGGTTTTCAGACCTACTACTTTGCATTAAATAGAAATCCCTCCCTCCAATATCTATTTCTGGAACTCAAAACTTTTTATTGGTTTGTAGTTGTTCCTGTTCTCCTTCTTGACTCCCCCTGTACGACCAAGGCTGAAAAGCCAAGTACCAAGAATGAAAAGGGGCAGGAAATATTGGGATTGTCCTAAAACTTATTAAATTTCCAACCTGTTTCTGCAATGTGAGAGATTATAAAAGTCAGCTGGGAATTTGAGAGAGATCTGCATCTAAATAGAAAGAGGCCGTTCCAGAAACCAAGCCAGGCAATTGCTGTTAGTATCTCTCCATTGACTTCGGTGGCACTGAACTGAAAAAAAAAAAAAAAAAAGACTTACACAAACCTGAATAATCCAAGACCTTGGGGACAATGCCAGGAAAGTGAACAAATGGGGCTTTTTTGTTTCCTCCTCTGAGGAGGGCCTGCTGCTAAAAGCAGCTCTTCCGTCCTGCCCTCCCTTCTTTGAGCTGGCAGTTCCACCTGTTATGAGCCAGGAGTAATCAGAGAGACGAATGGCACAAGCGGTATTTTTACAGGATGAACCCACCAGGTCAGCTGGAGGCCTGCTGTAATCCAATACCGGGTTGTGACTGCACACAGGCCCCGTGCAAGGCTTGGGGGAGGAAGGTGGTGAAGGATGGGCAAAGGGAAAGCGTGGCAGTCCCAAAGGAGGCAGAATTTAGCTTAGGAGACTTCGATTTCCCTGCGGTGCCCCTGAAAAATGAATAGTGGGGATTGTTGATGAAATGTGTGAGCCAGGGCTTGTTTAAGGGGGAGGACAGGGGAGAGGGATGGGGCAGAGACAGGGGCAGTGGGAACACCACTCAGATGAACAAAGAGCACATGTGTGTGCAGGCAGCCTGTGCCCGCTCCACATGGGAAGGGGGTCACGGAGAGATATCTGTTTCTTCATTCACCTGCTTCTCTCTCTCTCCTTTTGTGTATAGTAAATGAGACCCCTATTGCTTCAAACTCCCCCGTCCCCACTCCTCCTGGTACCACCAGCTCTGGGTCAGCCCAGTTCTCCTAGGGCAGCCTATTGTCTGGGTGCTGACAGAGTCCCCCTGCGCCTCCTGTGTGGAATCAGAAACTTGTTGCTGGAGAGGCTGCCTGAGGAAGAAACACCTGCAAGGAGCCACAGCTGTGGTGGGAGCTGCTCTCCTAATGCTCTGTTTAGGATTACAGCACTCCAGAGCATCACATTACCCCAGTGGCTACACTGAAACCTGGTATTAATTCACATTAGCAAGGATCACATTTAGCATGTTGAGAGGGGGAGTACTGTTATTATTGTTTCTGAAACTGCTGGAGTGAACTCTTGGGATGGGCCTTTTGTTAATCCTGGCAGTGGCCAGAGGATCTTCTCTGTTCCTGCTTGCCACTGGCCACCAACCCTGTGTCCTCTTGCATGAATGACTTTAAACGCAGCAAGTCACTTTCACAGCAGGGGAACTTTCTTTCTTTCTCTCTCTCTCTTCTTTTTTTTTTTTTTTTCCTGATGTGCCAAAGTCAGTAACTTTAAAGAAAACTTCTGCACGCCATGGAATGTCTTTGGATTGCACAGCAACAGAATGGGATCTTCTAACACTGGGAGGGCAGCTATAGGGCGGTGAAGAATCAGATCTTGCCATTCCCATGATGGATTGTGCCAAGATGAGAAAGAGGG
>NW_010583719.1:0-16155 GCF_000705375.1 Tinamus guttatus | reverse complement strand
AAGTGTTCCAGGTTTCTTTGTTGCTAGCTAAAAACACCTACAAAGTGTGTGCAAGCTTCAAATCCCACTTGTACTGCATGGAAGCAGTTGCCACACTAAAGGAGTTCAGGGTTATTCAGTGCACATCCCAAGGTGCAAATCATCTGAAATTCAACCTTAATCACTATGAGTAATCAGGGGTTAGCTCTCAGTTCCTGCTACAAGAGAAAAAACCAGAAAATCTGAAAATACCAAAGCTTTATAAAGATAGAAAGTCCAAGTCAGGGATGAAAACCTCCTATTTCAGAAAAAGACAAGATGTTCAGATTATATAGTACTCAGACATGCTTATATGAGAAGTGGCTTTGTCTTTCAAAGTAGGATACATATGTTTCCATCTTTCTGCTTGCAGATGAAAGAGACAATTTCAATCTAGTAAGTCTGATTTTAAAAGAATGAAGATGCCAAATCCTCTTTCCAAAAAGAATCGCTGAGTATGAGAGCTGAATAGCAAAACATTACAACTAAAATGCCTGCTTGTCTCCTTCAATATTAGTATCTTTAGAGATTTAGAGTTGCTGTATGCAGAAAGGAAAAACATTATTTACCAGTTCTTTCAAAAAATGGTGAAGAAAGGTAGAGACTGGAGTGTGCTCTTTTGCAACTGGAGTCCAGGGCAGATGGAAAAGTCATGGTCTGCACCTCCTGCACCAGAGCTGAAGTGTACTCCCACCAATGTCATGACTGCTAGTACAGGGCCATCAAAGGAAATGAGCCACTAATCCTGAACCCACACCATTTTATCTCTCTGGATTCACAGCCTACTTCCTCCAAGGTCATATAGGATCCCTGTAGAATTTTTGTCTTACTAATAAGGTCTCACTCATGCTCCTGATTCTCCAGCTTTTGAATGCAGGTAATGGATGTCTTTTGACTCCTGCATGTGTGAAGATTTGAGTACATGATTCAGAAAACCTGACCATAGACAATTCAAATCTTAGAATTTTGAAGGACTCTTTTCTATACCTGTCTTTTAGTTGGAGTCCTAGGAGATAAAAAACACATGAAGCACTTTCCAAGGAAACCACAAGTATCTCAAGCTGTCCCATAAAATGGGCCATTTTTCTTATTCCCAGACTTGGGGAAAGACAGTGAGCACATCCTGACAAGTGCTGAGGTCTCTGCAGGGACCGAGTCCCTCCCAATTAGCTCGCTTCCCAAGAAGTTGTATTCTGGCTGGGTGAGACCTTCAGACCACGCAGGAGTGAAACTGCTGAAAGGAGGAGGTGTGTGAGGGGGATGTGTTTCTTGCATTGTTTCTGGGAAAAGTCATAAATCTCCACACATTAAGATCTTCCATATGCTGCTTTTTCAATATCAGCTTGTCACCTCAAGCTGTCTGACATGGACTGTCGGAGGAGTCTGCTTTGCTCTGAATATTTCATTCACATCCCACCAGACTTCAAAAAAGGTTGAAAAGAACAGTAGAAAATACAACACAGAAGGACAAAAACAGACTGTGAATCAGCATTAGGGATGAAACACTGCCATAAGAAGGAAATAAATAACCTAAAATCAAATCAAACACAGATTACTTTGCTGTATATTTAAAGCAGCCAGTTACTTTCCCTAGTTCCTCCAAATTTCCTTAGACATCTAGCATCCGCCTAACACTTGGAGATTTGAGACTTGGTACCTTGTTGTTCAGCAGAGAAGCTAGCATCTAGCAGATGCATTATCAGCACATTTATTTTTCAGGTGGACAATATGACTATGCATAGGTCTAAGCCATTCTGCTCTTACTGTGACATGGTCCTAGCTATCTGTTAATGCTCAAATGTAAAAGTTACCAAAGTGGGAGGCAACAGAGCCAGCAATGGGAGAAAAGCAGCACTAAAAGTTGAGATGGGTGATGGATTCAACTCATATGTCTCAGAAGCATTGCAAGTTCATACCTGAAGCTCAAGTTACAGGTGCATTGGATGCTAAAACTGGGCATTGGTTCTGCTTTTGGATCCCAGCCCACATCTTGGGTTGCTCTAAGCTCTTGGGTTTGATGGATGAGACTATTGGAGATGCAGATACCTTATGATTTATAAGCAATGGGCATCACCAGAAATTTTTTTTTTCTTGCTTTCTCCATTTTTCTGACTTTCTGAAGAACAAATGTTTTATAATGTTGGGAATGAACGTGCACTACAAACCTGCATGTGCCGGATATTTAATGAAGATTTTACCAGCTCTACTTTCTCTGGAATTTGGAAAGGAACTCAAACAAAAAGTGAAATATGTGTTGGTTTCCCTTTAAAATGTCCTCCCAGAAGATATGTGGTTGAAACTGTGGTCTAGTCCAGTTCAAACTGGAAAGTTAAGGTTTTCCTTCCTCCAGATAGCTATATTTAGGGGTAAAGACAAATGAGCGCGGCCTTCTGAGGGAGTTTTGTTATCTTGATATTTGCATGCACCACTGCTGTAATATCTCAGAACCTATGGCTCCTGCAACTGGATCCATCTGTGAAAGTGATTATATGCAGTAATTGCTAGAAGTATCAGGGCACTGGGCTGCAGTGACTCAACAGCCTCTTCTGGTCTGCGGTTGCTTTTTCAAATATAGCTAAGGAATTCCTTGCCTATGACAAGGAATTATAATCAGAGATATCCACTTGATATGGAGCCCTTTGTACTTATCAGGGGTACAGCACAGGATTTGTCCCCAGGTACAAGGGCATGGACATATAAGCCAAACTCTTTTGTACATGGAGGGCTTATTTTTCTGATGTGGTGCAGATTCTGAATTCTCCTCAGCCCTTGGCCTCTGCCAGCTACCACTGGGAAGAAAAAAAAAAAAAAAAAAAAGAAAAGAAGAAAACTTCTACTTTGCTCCACTTGGCTTAGCCCACCAAACCGTTCCACATGGAGTCAAAACCAGCTGTCAAGCAGTAATGGATTTTTTTTTTTTAACTTTCCATGATCATTCCTGAGCTGAAGCTGAACTGATAACCTTAGAAACTGTCTTTTAGGGCTGGCTGTGGACCAAGAATGTCATTTCACAAAGAAGTGCTGAGGGTTCAGAAACAAGGTTTCACTCCAATGTGGAATGAAGCTGGGACATTTTAAATGCTGTCAAGAGACTGTGCGTGCCCGTGCTGCCTCCAGCTCCTCCCCAGATTCCCCACCTTCCTCCTGGAGAGCAACGGTCTGTGGTGTGCCAAACACCAAGCTCCGGAGCTGGTTCCCTCTTGCTCTGCAAGTCTGTACACCCAGAAATTGATTTGATTTGATTTGGGGATAGATGATTAAAAAGCAGTCCAATTTCTTGCATCCCAGGCAGAGGTTTTCACTCTTTGGAGCGGCAGAGAGACCATCCAGCACAACCTCCCTTTGGTAAAAGGGGTGAGTCCAAGAGGGTTATCCTCAAGGGAGTTACCAGCTAAACCACTTTAGTTGTCTACAGTCCCTAAAATTCATGTTATCCCTGTGGTACAGAGTCCTGCCTCCTCTGGTGACCCACACATTGAGCCTACTTTTTATGTGGCCTTGTCCAGACAAGGGGCAGAGCCATCTAGCAGGCAGTGAGCAGACAGTGCACAAGCGCTTCTTAAAAGAGTGGCAAGGTGAGTTAACTCTGGTTTGCACACAGAAAACTGGTGGAATAGTTGGAATACAGCCAGAACCTGAGGCTGAACCTCCCCATTTCAAATCATCATCTACCATCCTCCCTCTTTTGACCAGAGCTGCCACTGGGGTAAGAGACACTTATCTCTGAAACCAACACATTACTATGAAGCCTCTGTTCTGATAACAGCAAACAGCAATTATTATCAGAAGAACTTGAGCAAACTCCATTGTCAATCATGACAAGATGGTTCCATGAGTTCCCTGGCAGCTACTGCTGCCAAAACATACTCACTCTGATGAATAGTTAGTAACATGGCCAGTTGGGTCCTGTTACAAAGCAACTCAGCCTAACAATAGAAGAGCCAGTTTTAATGCTAATATCCTTCCAGGAAACATTCAGGAAATCCACAGTGATGCCATATTGCTCTGAAGCTCAAATGTCCCCCTCACTCCCATGGCATTTTATGTTTTATCTTGAAATTCTTGAGATTCCCTTAAATCCCTCAAAAAATGGTCTTTTTTTAAGGAAGATGCAAACTTGCAGCAGACCACAGCACAACCTGCTTCTGTGTTCATTCACCTTCCCCCGTTTCTCCTCACAAGTGTCAAGAGAAAAGGCAAAAAAGCAGAAGACTTCAGATTACCCGCTTCATCAAACAGCCAGGGTTCTGCTAAGAGTTTCTGTGCCCTCCCAAGTATGTGCAGCTGAAGAAAGGGCTGCTAGAAAGCAAAGCATTAAAGGGCTTCCATATTTATCTGGACGCATTGCTGAGTGGCTTGCATATGTTCCCCATTGCTGATCTGCACTCTATTAGGCTTCTTGATGGATCTGTACAACAATACCCAGCCTTGCGTGGTATTGCCACATTTCCAGACAAGTAAAAATTCAATTAAAACTTTGAAGGTTTGTTTATAGCTTGAACCTTCCCTCAGTGCATTTGTTCCTTCGCTTACGTGCATGAGAATGAGTGTCGAGGGCGGCAGTAATGTATTTCCTAAAAGAAGTACAAATTTGCAGAATCATTTCTGCTGACTTATCTGACAGTAGCTCATTACCCTGCAAGGGAGAAACGCAGGTCTAGACTGCAGGATATACGTGTGGGGCGTGCAAAGGAGAGGCAGAAAAGAGAAAAAGTGCAATATTGTTCTTTAAGTGACTTATTTCCTTCCTCTCAGATAGCAAACAGAATTTTAACGATGAAACCTGCTAACAGCTGGGCCTAATTTGGAGGTTATTTTTATGGCAAGAGCAACAAGACAATAAAAGGCCAGCCCCAAGTGTGGCTCAGTTCAAGCCTTTGTCCCAGCAGACCCTCTAAAATAGTTGCGATTCGACCTCCGCTATCCCATTGCGTCACCTCTGCCTAGTAGGCGCGTGTGTCACACGGACGTGGTCACGCGCTACGCCTCTCCTCCAAGCAACGTGGCGACCTCTCTAGCTCCCAGCTTAGAAAACGACAAGGAGGGGCCAGGGCCTGTGAGGTTCATTTGGGGACTTTCTGGAAAATATGTCAGCAACTACATTTATACGCCACTGGGTTTTGAAAACTTTTCCTTTCTGCCACTGTTCTGTGCTTCTCCATCTCCATCCCCAGTGCGCTCCTATCTCAATAGGAGGGTTATCCACTGTCCTGGGGCTGTTCATGGCTGAGGGGAGTTTCACAGATATGTGTTACCACAGGATGCACGGCACTTGCTGTGAAGAGTTTCAGTCTGCTGGGACTTTCAGAAGGACTAAGCCCTACTCAATGGACTCTTTTATGGGATTACTTCCATGTGGACCAGAGCTCAGAGGGGTTGATAAAGTTGCATGGCTTGGAAAACCTAACTTCATAGTCCTGGCAATTTTTATAAAAACGTGTGTTTGGATCCCACCCCTGCCCCACAACACATAAACAGCCTTTCACAAATATCATAACGTCACATAACTTTTACAGTTTGCACAACCAGAAAGCACTGCAGAAAAGATGTCAACAGCATTCCTCATCTTTCTGCCTCCATTTCTCCCTCCAACACAATCTGCGCTGCGCCAGTATGTGCTACTTGTGCATATAGCCAGGATGGCCCCAGAGAGCCAGCAGTGGGGCACAGCGCAGAGCAGGAGTCCCACTTGCCAAAACAGGGTCTCACACCATGGATGCAGCCTCCAGCAGAGGGAAGGAACGTGACAGACACAAGCTTAGCATCCTGGCGCTGCTTCTAGCTTAAACAACCACCACAGGTCATTAAACTAAAGCCATCGGCTCCGGGGATAGAGGGGAGCACCAGCTGAAGGGCAAAGAAAGCCTCCTTTCATGAGCGAGAACCAGCGCCTCTTGCGACGCTGCCATATAAAATCATGCAGCACCTGTTAGATCTTTTCTCGCTTCACTCTCAAGGCACAGGAACAGCTTGGCTCTATAAAAGCCCCGATGTGTTTGTTTTCATTTTGAAGAGCTAATCCAAACCCCTCTCCTCCCAAAGGATATGGAAGGAGGGGCTGGAGGGGGTATTTTTATTTTTTTCCTTCTGCTGGGGAAACAGGTTGGAGCTGTTAAAATAATTGGCAGCAGTAGATTCCTGCAGATTTCTTTGGCTGCATTTTAAAATGGAGAGGTTTTCTTCTTCTCCCTCTCTCCCCTTGTTTTTTTGTCTTCTGATTTAGCCATAAAATTGCCACTTATGACATTAACAGTTGCAGAAGGCAGGAGTTTTCCTCATTAAAGCAGCTCCACTCATGGGCTCTGGTAATGTCATTTAGTGGGAAGGACTTTGCCAAAAGGCTATTAAACCAGCTGAAGACTCACACAGCAGTGTCAGGAGGTTGCTTTCTTGGTTACTTTGGTAACACACAAGCAAAAGCTTCCCTCTCTTTTCAGAACAGGGTGACAGGTCCAGTTTCAGATCTGTCCCCATGCCCCCATGCTAGTCTTGTGAGGGAGTCTGCAAAGCAGCAGGGGAGGATGGCAAAAGGTCGACAGACTGTGTCAAGCCTGTTTCCAAAGCGTATGGCTTGCTGGGTAGCTCAGCCCTGCCTGGCTCCTCCTGAATTCAGCCAAGGCCTGGCAGTGTGCAAGTATGCAGCTTTACCAGCCCTCAGGGCCCACATGTCACTTAGGCCATCCTCAGGGACCTGGTTTTCATGTGGTTTTCCCAGCAGTCTCATTGCTCTGTTTCTTTAACAGAAAAGATTTCAAAGGGCTCCTCTGTCCCCAGCAAATTAGAAGCAGTGGTGTCAGATCAGGTAGTGGCTGCTGCCATATCACTTTGCTTCCGTCCCCTGGTGCATGCACTGCTCTGACAACACCTTGTGCTGAGTTGAGCAAGTCCTCCCTACAACAAGTCCTCTCAACTGTACAACATGACTGAGGAAAAGAGGAGAGTGAGGAAAGAGTTCTTCCCAAGTGCACCACCAGCCTGCTCAAACTCCTCTTGGGGAATTAAACACACTATGAATGCCTAAGTGAAAAAAAAAAAAAAAAAAAAAAGGAAGCTGTTATGGCATGACAACTCAAAAGATGTGTCATTATCAGAACTGTTTGGACTCCCTTGACTGAAGAACATTGCTGGCCAGACCAGAGTCACTGGCATTTCTGCTTGTTTTCCCCTCCATGGAGCTCAATATAACAATTGTACAAACATGCTGGTGAGCCGGACCTGAATTTAGCTCTGGGAGCTGAACATGTTCTGCTTTGGGGCAGTGCATGGGTGAAGAGCTGTGCTCCTTGGCTGGGCCCGCTCTTTAGCGAAACACAGCAGCTGTGAGCGGTCAGAGCTGCAAAGCCAGGAGCGCAGCCTCCTAGACCTTTGCTTTGAAACTCTAGCAAATCTCTTATAGAGAAGAAAAATGTCTGCGAGCACTGCTTTAAAGAACAGTGAGATACTTGTTCATCACTGTAGAGGGGACATTATGTTCAGTGGAGGCGTTTAGAGCACAATAAGCAGATGAGGGACAGACATGAACAGTTGGCATGTGTAGTCCTGAGAGTCAACCCTCTCTCCCACAAAAACAGTACCAGACAAAATCGTATTAGACAATGTAAAACTGAATGAAGCTTTCATTCTGATTCTCCATCCATCTAGGCCTCTGCTTTGTTACAGCCTCATTAGGAGTCCTCACACCCTGTCTGTCAGATCATCCATCCAGGCAACCTTCTGAAAATCAGGCTCCCATACTCACAGCAAAGGAGGTCAGAAATGCTGGAGGGTCCTCTGCTGTCTCCTCCATCATCAGCTCCTCCTACTCATCCTTTGAACTTTCCTCCTCTTTGGCAAGAAATTTTGAAAGTCAGTTCCGTGCCTTTATGGACAGATCTATATAAAATAGTGACTCAGGGTGCGCTCAGTTGCTGGCAGAAATGCATCAGCTACAAGCCAGTTAAAAATCATGAAATAGAATAGTAATAATTAAATAGAAAAAGAAAACATTCTGGACTAAAACTTTTGGATTAAAGTCTTCCAGACATGTAAGCAGTTTCTGACATGTTAATTTCAGAGATAGCCCCAAAGAGTTTCCTTATGGATCTGTTGTCCCCCAAATCCCCAAAAGGGACTCGAGTCAGAATTTCTCTGTTTTTCCAGGATGCCATTATCTACCTACTTTTTGTAGCAAAGCTGATTTTAAAATAAAAGGTAGCAGGGATAGGGAGGGTGAAGATGAAATATATTCAATAGTTATTTCTCAGCACCAAATTCACAGCTGCAAGCAGGGATTTTAATTCCATGGTTTCAAGATGGTCCAGAAAGCTTCCTGTTCTGAATGCCTGGAGGACATTTCTCTGCTCATTGTCAAAAAATGCAATTATTTTGGTCACTTTAAGTTACAAGTCTGGGGAAAAAAGAAAATTGTGATTTCAGATGCTTTTTTCTCCTCCCAGAAATTAAAACCAGGGTCTGGACTGGTGCGTTTGAATTTATTTATCTTTTTTAAAATTAAAAGAACCACTTAAAAAAAAAAAGTAGCAGCTACTGACTTTTATTTTAGCTAAAAGTTTTTGGCAAGTGCAATGCTAGGTTTTTTTTTTTTTTTTTTTTTTTTTTTAAGTATGGGAACTTAGGGGCAACTTGGTGTGAGAAACTTTCCCAAAGAATCTGTGTAAACCACACCAAAACCTCACAAACTGAACCAGTCTGGAAAGGTCCGGGAGTGAAAGGAAGACGCATCTGCAGGCAGGCAGGGGACACTCTGTGGTCTTCAGCTGTCTGAAAGCAGATGCAGAAGCTCCTGCACCCCTGCAGGTGACAGAGGTTTGGTGCAGGACCTGCCACCGTTTTGGGGGTGTGCAGTTCGGCATTTTGCAGCTTCCCAGGGAGTGTGCAGGGAATCTGGGGAAGTGCAGAGCTCCCTCCTTGCAGGCAGGCTGGGCACCTGGCTCCTCCAGGCTGCCGGGGAAAGTGCCAACCAGGTCCTGTTAATATTGCAGGGAGACGTCTAAACCTTTAGGCCAGAGGGCAAGTGAACCTGTGAAACTTCTGTGTGGACACCAAAGAAATATCCGTGGATGACGTGCCTGGAATATCTCAGCAGCTAGCTGTGACTGGGCAGGCTCCAGAGGCCAAAGGACAAACCAGGACAGCTTTATAGGAGCATCTTCAGTGATGTGAATCGGGAAGCACCTCTGAGAGGCACGCGTCAAGGAATGGTCAGCGCAACCTCTCTGCTAAGGCAAGGCTTTTGTGGGGGAATTCGTAAGAACATGAAATTCTTGTTGCAGCTCTGCTCATTGCAAGGCTCCAGATAAACTCCCTGCTGTCTGGCCCAGGCTCCCATATACTCATCACCGGAACAGGGGCGTTTTCCTGACAGTGCTTCAGGTCTATGCGGGATCCTGAATGCCTCAGTCTCCCTGGAGGGAGTTTTGGAGCCTAAATACACCAAATATTAGCCTTCTAGACACTGTCACACATCTTTCCCCTCCTTGCTCTAGGCAGGACTGCAGCACAACCTGCCTGTTCATGCTCCTGCAAGTCCCAGATCACCACACCTCTCTCGGTGATGCTGGCACCTATCTCAAAAGCAAATCTCTCATCTGGCTGCCGTTATTTTCTCCTCTGACGACCTTCAACTTGTTTCCTGTTCTGAAGAATTTTCAACAAATATGTCTTTCTTGCTTTGTCCTGTAAATTCCCTGTGACCATGGGAATGGTTCCTGACCCAGCTGGCAGCTCATATGCTCTTCTCATTAAACTTTGGCTCGCATCTCAACTGGATCTTTAGGCAACATCCAGGTGAGCACGGCTGGGAAGGCGCTTTTACCCATCTCGAAGATGCAGATGGCATTGCTTCCCAGCCTATCTTTTACTGGGCTAATATCCCGTGTCTCTGCTAAAACAACACCCCTCCCTACTGTCTCTCCTTGAATCAGTTCCATTTATATGAATGCCTCTCCAAACCCCTTTTTTTTCGTTCTGGGGACACACACAGAGGCAGAACACAACCTGAGGAGGTCTGCAAAGTGGCTAGTGAGGGGAAGTCTGCACCAAATGACAGAAAGCTAGAATTTACAGCAGAGATTATTTTAGGGAGCCTGAGCTTCTGATGCAACCTGTTAGAGCATCTGGAATATTTTAGCCACTCAGAACCAGTTCTGCTTTGAGTCCCATCCTAGATTTGTGCAACAGCCTTCAAAGGACCCTGTGTCATATGGCTGAATGGGTCACATCTGTTTTGCGGCCCAGAAGGTTTGCTTAGCATTCCTTGCATGCCTCTCTGCACCAGCTGGAATCACAATACTGACTGCAGCCTGTGTCCACCTCATGCATGTGCACCTTGATGGAGCCACAATATCACCAAAACATTGTTTGATGGAAGCTGCTGGGCAATCTGCAACCGTTCCTGCAAGATGGAACAAAATCAGGGAGACTAGCAGAGGGGACCAGCACCAGGTCTCCTGTGGACCAAGTTTTGCCTTCTTACGGAACTGAACATCCCTGTGAATTCTGCAGGTACCCGTTATCACTCAGAGCCCTAAAGCACTGGGAGATTGTGGCCTGTGAAGTCAAGAGGATAGACCACTTGAGAGCCTTTGCTTTCTGGCAAAAGCTTACAAAACTCTCATTAAATGCCCAGGAGAGCAAGTGTTGTATCTCCCTGTCCTTCCAAGCCTACATGGTGTGTCCAGACTAGAGCTGCAGTGAATAAAACAGGGTGGAAGATGACACAGAAGCAACAGCTCTGACCACAGAAATGGGCATCTCTGCTGCTACTTAAAGGTACCAGTGTTAGCCCAGAGGGACGATAAGAAGGCAAAGGGGGGCTGGGAGAGCCATTTTTAACCACTGAATAGAGTCACTACAGAAAAAACTTTTACGGCTGCTCCTGGGGATGACTGGAGTGGAGGGGTGAGAAGCAAGTTGCTGTGTGCATGTGCACGCAAGTGCTTCAAACAGAGTGCACTGCAAAGTGTTGACTGCATTTCGAAGAATGCGGTTCAAGGCCATTCTGGGGATTTCCCTGCTCTCATGAAGAATTTAATTTCCCTCTGCAGGGCAGGAAGAGTCAGCAAGGAGTCACTCAGGACACTGAGCAGAGCAACTACAATGTGGATGCAGCAGCTTTGTTGTGTCCAGCTACACCAAGGTATTTAGGCACACCGAGTGTACTTAGGACCCTGACTTCTGCAGGTTGCACCTTTGTGAATGTAGTCCTAACAGAACTAGAATTGGGCATCTCTGCTAGATGTGCAGTGACAGGCCCCAAATCTCATGCGAGGGAGGGGGGAGAGGTAAAAGGTCGTCTTTGTGGATTAAGGTAGACAGGCAAGAGCTTTCACTAACAGGGCAGATGGCAAGGCCAAGCTTGCCAGACCTCTACCCGTTTCTAACAGAAGAGAAAATATGCTTTTCAAATCAGAGATCTTCCAGATTTAAAGTGAAAAAAAGCAGAAACAGAAAATATGCACAAAAAAGACTGTATCCAAGCTCTGTGAAAGATTACTTCCCAGAAAAAAAAAAACAAAAATCAAAAAATCCCAAAAAGCCCCATTCTGAATATGAAAGAAATCTTGGCACCAGTTCTTACAGTCCAGTTCATAGGGTGAGTTCTGAAAAAAATTTCACCTCAGTTGTGGAGTGAAGAGATAATTGGAGAGGCTTTGAAGAGCAGGGTGAGTCCTGCTCAGTGCATCTTAACTCAGTAGCCCAGGACTGGGAGATCTCCATTCAGTTCTCTGTTACCAGTGCCCTGCATGACCTTAGGTAAGGAATTTACTGCATCTCTGCCATAATCTTCATTTATGCCACAGGTGATAACAGTATTCAAAAAGCTCTGAGTTCATTAGCCAAACTTAAAAATCTACTTAAAAAATATGTAGTTTGGGATCCAGCTGAAATGTTTCTAGTAAAGGGTGAACAACAATAAAAATGTTTGTTTTATTTTGAGATCAAAGATAAATGCTACATCCAGTCCAAAAGAAGCTATTTTGTTTAACTTTTAAGGTTTGGAAAAAGGTGAGGGTAAAAGAAAAGTATTATCTTTAATTAATAAAAGTTAAATATAGCCACAACTATGTAACATTTCAGAACAAAAACAGAAATCATTTTTGAGATGTCGGACTTTTTTTTTTTTTACTATATAAAAATAGGCAAACTCAGGGAAATAATTTGACAAAATTCAACATGAGCTGTGTTAGTTGAAGTTAATAAGCATTTTTTTGGAGGAAAAGAATAAAACAGCATACACACTGAAAAGAAATCATCAGTGCAAAATGAGTATCACCTCAAATTTGAAGGAGTTTAGGGAAGGTAAGTGCAAGTCAGATCTATGAAATCTTCAGAAACTAAGTGACGAGATGCCAGATAAGTGTCTCAGAAAGACAGGATTTGATTGTCAGGGCCCTGTTCTCACGGAAAATAAAAGGCTCCAGTTTCTGTACAATTATGTACAGACAAGACATGTGTTTTCACTGCATGGCACCAAGCCTGGAGTATATTTTTTGCTCCTGATTTACAAGGAAAACTTGGCATGAGGGTGACCCACACAGCAAGAAGCAGGCAGATTTAAGACAGATGCAGGGAATATTCTTTCAGATTCATAAACCTTCTGTGGCAAGCATAGCCATTTTTGCTCCAATCTGCCTACACGATACCCGATGCAGTGGGGTTCACAGCTTGGCCTGGGGTTCGTACGTGTTACACCTGTGGACTTATACATGAAAAGCAGTTTGTGCCATTCCACCTGTGCTGAGAGTTTTCAATAGCAGAGCTTTTGGATTCTTATGCTCTATGAGAAAACATGAAATTTGGTTAAGGGTGAGTTCTTGATTGCAGCAACTGCTGAGGTTTCTGTTTTGGGTATTTTTGTCTCATTGCGTTGTCTCCATGTTCTTCCTTTCAAGGCTGCAGGGCTAGGATGCTGGGAAATACTCCCTACCTCAGTTCTGTTCTGGACAATGGAAATTCAGAGGGGTGGAGGCTAATTCTACTTCTCAGCTGGTCTGAGTCTGGCAGTGCGGGGCCTGCAGTGACTCAGAGCAGCCACCAGACCCAGAGACTGTCAGAAACAGAGGGTTTGCACTTCTCCCTGCTGGTCCTGCCTTTCCCACCTTCAATGCTCAATCCCTCAGGACCATTTTGCCACTAAGTTAGCCACATCACAGGCAGTACATGAGCAACAACACATGATGGCTCTGATTCCTCGCAGAGGATGGTTCAATCCCTTGGTTCTTCAAGATACGTTGTTTGCACCATTAGTCTTCATGTCTGTGGACCTCCACTGGCAAACAGCCCATTCACCATCTTTCATGAGCAATAACATAACCAACACAGAGAATTAATGTTGCTCATTTAAAAAGGAGGTTGGCAGTTAGTACCAGGAACAGCTGTGCCCCTTTTGAGATTTAACCAAGGTCTACAAACAAGCCAGAGATGCTTTGAGAAAAAGCTGACTAGTCTGACTGACATTTTTTTTCTGTGTTCCCAAGGAAGACCCTCCCCTCAGGAAAATAAACAGGCATAATTACTCAATACTAGTACCATTTCAAACTATAAAAACTGAAAGCAGTTTTTTTTTTTTTTCAAGCAGGTCTCCAGGTAGTCTAAACATGTGATTGTTTCTCAAAACTGTACCTCAGAGATCTGTCCTTTCTTAGTTAAAAAATCAAGTCTATCACATTGAGGAGGGAAAAAAATATATTTTTGTCCCCAAACTTCACTAATACTAGCAAAGCTCTGTGCTGTCATTTGAAGTTTTCAAGTAACAACAAAAGAAGTTTACTTCTGTGCATTCAGGGTGGCCATGTCTGTGAAGTACCACACTCACAGAAACATATATGTGTGTGTGTGTGCATACGAATATAAAAAGTTTATGCATACAGAAACTTACACCTAAGTATACATTCCCTCTCTATATATTATATATATATGTACATATATATACACTGCAACTGCAATGGGCTGAAAATTCAGGCTCTCAATATTTATAACTTTGGCTCATATCCCAAACAAAGCAGCCCTATTGCAGAATCGCTATTTGTGGCAATGGGATCTATGCACTCCGTTTTAGTTCTAATCCTAGGCTAGCTGGCAGACATAAGGTTTTATAGGAAGCAGAACAACTAATCCATGCTGAAGTGCAATGCAGAAAGTTTCCTAAGTATAACGTCCCCTCAAAAATATGAGGGCTCAAATTAAACCCCTAAATCCTCTTTATCAAAGTCAGCCAAGCTTGGAGATGTTAAATTGATTATGTGGCCAACCTCTGCGGCACAGCCTCTTAAAACAGTTGGAAAGCTTTTGGGAAGGGGCTATCAAGGAAGTGAAAAAACAGCACAGAATAAGTAAAACTACTGATGTGGAATTCTTCCAGAGCTCAAAGCTGGAGTCAAATTCTCAGAGATGGGCTGAATCCACACAATCCAATCCAGAATTTGAGGAGACTTGGCTCTTGCAGTGAGACTCTGAACCATCTGTGAGGAAAGGAAAGGGTGAGTCCCTAGCTGAGGCATATCTTTGGGTTTTCTCTGAATCTAAACTGCCATGACACTGAATTCTTGTTCCTTGTCCCCTCAGCAATATCCCCTAATGTGGTGTGTACTCTTTGGTCAAGGATACTTCCATCCCTGCTCTTCCTTCCGAAGCCATGGCTGCATCTAGCTCTACTCTAGTTCCTGGGCTATATTAAACAATCAAAGAAGGGTTTCATTACGTTCTGTGAATATTGGCTTAGGGCCAAGTTTAGACTTGAGATCTGCTTACAAAACTTTCTTCATACAGAGAAGTGTGGCCAGATCCAGGCCTTATATTTGGACACATTTCTCCCAATCAGGGAGAAACTTCCAGTGGTTTAGATGATGAGTCAGCAGAAATATTGGGAATTAGCAAGGGTTCTTTGTTTTTCTTGCCCTTTGAACTTTGAAACAGGCTCAATTTTTTTTGCAGCCTTAGACAGTGTCTCACGTGGCCTCTCAGCTGAGATTTCTAACAAGAGGTTGCAAACTGTGCTGGGAGTTTTCTGTGACTTTGACAATTGGCCCAGAAAGAAGGACGCTGAGACCTATCACACCCTTTCCATACAGGATCCTGAACGGACTTGCAAGCAGAGGTCCTTCTTACTGAAGTGCAGCTCCTAGAGTCAAGGCAGTAAAGCAGGGAGAACCCCATGAACACATCCTCTGTAGACAAGTTCTTTGATAATATTTCTCTGCTGAACAATCAGTAGTCCAAGGGTTTTTATTTTTTCTTTAATAATTCTGAGGGAATTAATTATCTGGAGAGAGATAAGAGATTACAAAAGTTCACATTTGTGAACCCTAAAGTAGGAACGAGTTCACCAGTTTTTGCCTTGCTAAAGCCCATATAGTGAAGAAGAAAGACCACAGAGCTGCAAATTGAAAATCTAAAATCTTTCTACAAATGTTGGCTCTCATGGTACCTTCTGCTTCTATAGAACTGATCAAAACCTGAAGTTCTGATCCCACATGCTAAATACCTGTATACTGACAAATATGCCCACCTATCTAGACCTGCTTCTGACTTAGAACCTCAGTGAAGACTCAAAGTAGTCCCTAAGTAAGATCATTGTCATTTGAAAGCTAGAGAAAAGATGCTTGAGAGAAATTAGTAGTCTATCTGGAGGTCTACATTAAAAAAAAAAAAAAAAGTATTGCTTGGAGAAGATTCTCTTTTTGTACTGATGCCCTCATGTCCCCTCATGTCCTTGTCACTGATAGTTCAGCACCTAAGACTTGGCTGTAATTTCCTCCCAATTCAGAGTATCAGATGAAAATGATAAAAACAGGGATTCCTTTTACATTCTTCTCTGTGTCCTGACTTTCTTTCTCCTTTTTTTTTTCTTACATGGGACTTTTTAGGAGAAAGCGGTGTCTTTCTTGCATCTCTGATGGGGCATAAATTCTGTGAACTGCAGTCTAAGCAGCTTTCATGCACCCTCAGAAACCTATAAATGGTTTTAATGAATATTTACTAACAACCTTTTCACTAACATTTGCCAAACTCATTTGAAAAAGAGAATGAATTTTCTGTTAGAGGAACAATTCCTAGCAAGGAAGCCACAAGCCCCTTTGTGCTGTCTTAAAAAAATAAAAATAAAGAAGGAAAGACAAAGAAGAAGAAGAAGAAGAA
>NW_010583718.1:319219-338213 GCF_000705375.1 Tinamus guttatus | reverse complement strand
TTATTTCCATAGAGAATATAGCTATAATATTATAAATTTGTTTCCAGCCTCTCTGTGCTCCTTCCAGTCCATCAACTGCAGCTGGAATAGGGGGTCCCTCTCTGACAGCATGAGGCACCCCACTGAGGCCACCTGATTCACATAAGCTGCCATGAAGTTGCAGAGAGATAACGTGTCATTACCTCTGGGCACATCTCATCTACTAATTTAATTCTAACATCAGACAGCAGGTTTTCAATTAACTGAGGTGTAGTACAAGGTACTGAACAAGGAATTACTCGTTCCGTGAAGGCTCTACCATGTGAACAGACAGCACCAACAAAAGGCTGGAAGCATCGGGACAAGAGCAGACTTGCTGATGGATTCGGGAGCCTGGTGTTAGCTTCTTTCAGGCACTTCTATTTGGTGAGTGTCAGGTCTTTGCAAGCCATTTGAGGACATGGAGCCCAGGAAGCCAGAAAGGGAGCAGAAAGGGAGATTACATCCTCTGCTGTCCAGTTCAGTGCTTACTCAACAGGTCTTCTAGGTAAGGGCCAGTGTTGTAAGGATACATGTGGTACATCCTCTCAAAGCACATTGTTGTTATCTGCTTGTGTTGCTTGGTCCGCTGAAATGTTGTGGCTCAGTCTGGTCTCGCTTGCCCGTGTGCTACATACAGTTGCTACTCAGTAAGTGCACTCCCTTTTAAGTCTACTTGACATCCTCATTGCAAAAGTAAAACTTTGCCTGCATCAGTTCCTCTCACAAAATAAAGAAAGAAAAACAGAATTACATGGCTTTTATCATTAGTTTTTTTTCTGCTGCATCATCACTTCAAAAATAGAAAGCATGGAAGTACACAGGGGTTAAAAAAAATCTGTGGCTGCTGCAAGCACTGCTGAACATTAGCTAGAATATCAAAGATTTTGAAAGGTGATGTGTCCCCTGTTTTTTTTTTCTTTTTTTTTTACATTTTTTCTATAAATTCTGTCTGATTTGTACCTTAGTTTATGTCTCTGTGAGGAGAAAGGATCATTAATTAAGTTCATGATGAGAAGATCATCTTTGTGCATTAACCTGAATTAATTAACATGAAGTGAGAATATATTTCACTTTCTATTGACAGTAAACCTGGAATACATAAGACCAGGAATAATGTACCTTTCAATTGGGAGACAGTGTAATCGTTGTTTATTTCAATTTCTTAAGTGAAATGATGGGAGTGTAGAATTTTAACAGAACCTTGATGATTGATAAAGAACTTGAAATGCTGAAATTAAAAAGGCGATAGCAAGAGTAAACAAAAATATTTTAAGCAAACATATTAAATTCTTCTTTCTTTGTAATACTTCATTTTCTTGTCTCTTGTGAAGTCATGGCTGCGTTAGTATTGCTGGAAAAAAAATCAACCAGTCTCTACAGTATCTGCATTCTTGAAGACAGACAAATAGGAAAGGAAAAATTAGGTGGCCTTGTACATTAGGCAGCCTAACTTTGGTGCAGCCATAGAGAGCATCTGGAATGTAAATATAGAATTATACAGAATTCTTAAAGCCAGCATTCTTTTTCTGTTTTTTTTTTCCATCCAATAGATTTAAATATTTAGCTTTATCTTTTTTGAAGCGAAGAACTCTCTTCTGCAGTGTCACTGAAACACATTGCTTTTGGTGATGATGTCCAAACAGCAAATTTCTTCTGTAGTGTAATGAAAATTTTCCAGGTCAGACTTCTGTATACCAGCCAACTATAAAGCTACCAATGAATCAATTAAGGAGACATTTCCATGTCATATATGACAAATTATTATTGATAATAAAAGGGAAGGAAATGTGAGGGAGAACTGCCATTTTGTGATTCATCAGGTTTCTGACTTTCCTCCTGCTTCCTATGCATCTTACTGCAAGTAACTATTTTGTTGATACAGATGCATTCTATAATCTCAGTATTTACTTACAGACATGCACATTTTATTTTCATATTTTCTGCACTGCCTTAGAGGTCAGGAGACCGTTTACAGATTTACATGCTTTGCTCTGTTACAGAAAACAGGAAAATTCACTAGTAAAGACAGTCTACAAAAAAGAAGAGACAGCCTTGTAACTCTCATGCAGATAAAAGGAACTGGATTCTTCTACATTAATTACACTAGTATTTGAGGGTGAGAAGTCTCCATGGCAACCTCATTGTCATATGGCACATCTAAAGCTCCAAATATGCTATGAAACTAGTATTTACCTTTCAAAAACGCTGAAGGACGGGGGAAAAGAAATATTAAGGCGTGCTTCAGTAAACATCAATACATAGCTCTGTCTGTAAATAACCAGAAGAAATCTAATGTCCCTACAGGTTATTTTCTTTAATCACTCTTTAACGGTGTAAAACTTTTATTTGTGTCAGTGTTGTTTAGGCTCTGCACGAGAACTGCAAAATCAGACATGTTTCTCCATGCAGAGCTTCCTCATCCTGCTCACTCTCTGCACCTCTGAATAGCACGGCAAAGGGAGAGTGGCTGTGGTAGGGCTCTACCATGCATCACAGCAGGGAGTAGGCCTGCTGAGACAGGGAACTGGCAGAGATGGGTCAGTGCAGGAAGCAAAAGGTGGCTGCTTCTTTCCTTAGCAACCTTTAGCAGCATTAGTTTCTCCTTATATGATCTGAAGGTTTTGAGCAGACTGGCAGAATTATAGAATCATTATGGTTGGAAAGGACTTTTGAGATCATCAAGTCCAGCCACAATCCCATCAATGCCATGCCTGCTAAACCATGTCCCCAGGTGGCTCATGTACATATTTCTCGAACACTGCCAGGGACAGTGACTCCACCACTTTCCTGGGCAGCCTGTTCTGGCTGTGCTGAAGACTCTAATAAACATGTAGTCAGATGTGACACTGGGGAAGATCACATTGTTTTTAGCAGAAGAAGTCACACCTCACAAGTTCTCTGCAGTGGATTCGGTGGACTGAGCACACAGACCAGCACCACAGTCTCATGGTCTGCTTGATCTCCAGGAGGCTTTTGGCAAGACTCTCCTCCCCCTCTGCAAAGGTGAAGAGATTGCAGAAACTCATGCTGAGACCTATGTCTAACATATCCTTAATGATCTAAAAATGGGCAGGGAATGCAATGACAGTTTATAGATGATAATAAATTATTCAGGGTAAAGTTCAAAAGAAAAGGAAAAGGTAACTATGACAAGCTGCAGAAGGATCTTACAAGAATGATGGGTGAATAAAATGGCAGATGTTTGTTAGGTGATTCACAAGAGTGAAAACTACCTCACTTTACATACCAAATGATGTGCTCTGAACTAGCAACTATCATTCAGGAAAGGGATCCTAAAATTATAAAAAATAGTTCTATGAAAATGTCAGCTCAAAACTTGACAGCGGTCAAAGAAGCAAATAGAATAGAGAACAAAAGAGCAAGCGCCATTAGGCTGTTGTATAGATCTACAGTGCAGCTGCATCCTCTGTAGGATGTACAGCTCTCATCCTCGGTCTCAAGAGAATACAGTAGTACTAGCAGAGGTATAGCAGAAGGCAACAAGGATGCTAAGGTGCGGGACTGACCAAAAAGAAAGAGAGAGAGAGAGAGAGAGGGATTAAACAGACTAGAACCTTTCCGCCTGGAAAACAAATGACTTCTGTGGTATCTATAGAATCATGATAATACACAGGGGAATAAGTGATGATTATTCACTGCTTCCGATTATAAGGAGGAAGGGGTGTCAAAGAAAAATGGAAGTAACAGATTAAAAAGAAAAAAAAAGGAGTTTATCCTTTTATACAACACAGAGCTCAGGTGTAGAATTACCACTAGAGTCTGAGTACCCTAAGATTTCTCAAGGGTTCAAAAGAAACTCAGATAAATTCATACAAAAAAAAAGCCTTCAAAGGTTGTGAAAGAAAGTAAGTCTGAATTTCAAACTGAAGTAATATCATGTTTTTGGTTTTGTTTTGTCTCTTTTTTATGCGCCTTCCTATGCATCCACTGTTAGCTGCTATCACTATCACTGTTAGCCACAGTGCTGAGCAAGACAGAGCTCCAGCCTGGCCTGGAAGAGGCATTCTCAGGATAAGCTGTTTTTCCACCCCATTAGAAGTATTTCGTGCATTCCTTTTTTTTTCTATGGCATGGGTCAGTGCTTCCTATACAGACAAGTAATTAGGCCATATCCATCTCTGCTCTGTACATGCTTGCTCTTAAGAGGTAACAATCTTAAAAGAGCCTTGGCCCTCAGGCTGTGAATCCAATCTATGCCCTTCCTGTCTGATGAAGGATATCCTGGAGCAATCCATAACTAATACAAGAGAAGGGGGCTTGCCTTTCAGCTCACGTCCTCAGCTGAGAGTGGAGAAGTCCATTCTTCATGCATTTCCTCTAAATAGCTACTGTCAGTGTTTTACACAATATTCCAAAGAAAAATCTTGGGAGAAGAATAGACAAAAGTCAACTGCAAATGCACACCTTGGGAGAAGAATAGACAAAAGTCAACTGCACACCTTATATTCTCTGAACGTAGAATTAGCACAATCTGGGTTTGCGCAGAAAGATGGAATAAAAAGAAAAATTCAAGCGCATGCTTTCCTGGCAGCACCCGTTTTCTTCTTCTGAAACAACTTTTCAGGAACCCACCTTCTTGGTTATATAATAATGTAGCTATTCATCAGAGAAATTGCATATATACAAGAGTGAGCACTAAAATGGAGAAATGTGCTAATGCATAGTGAGGGTAGGAAGCTGCTTTATGCAGTTACGGATTTCTACAAGGATCAGTTCATTCTCTCCTCATTCAGCATCTGTATGAAGTTATGGAAGAGGCTCAGATCCTGATAATGTGTAAAAAATACTAATTATTTTTCTACCCAATTGAATATCCCCAGGATAGGACAAGAACGACTATGCAAAGGTGAACTGTAGTAAAAAATGAATGGTAGTAAAAATGAACTGTAGTGAAAATAACTTTGTTGACTGAGGCCATTGTGCAGCTCTTCCTCATGGAGAAGGTGAGCAAGTGAATCAACTGTATGAAGCAGACCAAACCATTAAATTTACTAAAAGAAACTTTGAGATTATGATAAAGATTTTTGAATGAAGTACATTGCATATCCATCATTTCTAATATACCTTTACAATGTTTTGTATACATGGCAAGATGACAACTAAGCTGAGTATGAATTTGCTCAAGGCAGATCCTGCTACCCCATCACTCTTTTTCTACTCCTCTTTCCTCCACCTCTGCTCTACTACACCATCCAGCCCATTCAGTTCACTAGCCTGGCAGAAAACTTTTCACCTCTCATGCCCCGAAGGCAGTTTATGCTTTTCTAGTAAACTGGACTGCCTCTCTGGGTAGTCAAGCCAATTACAGGTATGACAGAAATAAGTGCACCCAGGTATAAGTGAGCTATTACGAGAGCTCAGATCATCTTATCTGACTGCAGCATTAGCAGAACATGCACTACACTAGAGAACTGTATTATTTTTCTCTCTCTCAAAAAAAAGTAAGATCCAATAAACAAATAAGAATAAAGAGATGACACTCTGAAGCAGAAATGAATAAATAAATAAATAAATAAATAAATAAAAACACTTTTCCTACTTTCCAATAACACTTCTCAGCTTAATATTTGGGCTGAAAAACAAAAGTGAATTGCAATTGAAGACTGAAAAATATATAGCCATAAGTTAAATACTGTCTCACAGTGGAAAAGACTACAGTCATCTTAACCAGCTTTGCTGAAAATAGGAAAGGTGTCTTCAAAATCAGTCCGAAACAAAAAAGTTGATAATTGAAATTCACTTTTGGACTATTTAGGCTTAATATTTTCAAACAGTTTTTTTTTTCTTGACTAAATTTTCCCTCTAAGCTCTTCAGCTACATTTTTTTTCTGTGCGCGTGTTTGTTTGTTTTGTCTTGTTTTTTCCATAATGAGGTTCAGAGAAAATACATTGCTGGACTCATGAGTAAAAAAAAGTCAGGATCTTTGAGAAACTTTCCATAGCAGAGAGTTAATTTTCTTATCCCACCAAACTTCCCTAAATTATCATGTGGCATAAAGAAAAAAAAGAAAATCTGTGAAATCTTCTTTTGTAAGCACTCAGTATAAATGCCTTTGGCTGTTCAATAGCTATTCCTAAAGGTCCTGTCTTTTCAAACCTAGAATTAACAGGATGTCCCCTGCAAAATATTTCCTTTTTGTATTTAATTCTTCCTATAGCACCAGGTCAAAGACATTGAAGCCAGAAGAAGCTCTGGTCTTTATTTGTTGAATCTCCTGTTCTAGTGATGAGACTTCTTGGAAAGACAGCTGATTGCAGACAAATGTGGATGTAGAGAAGATGGGATTTGAAATCCATCGGTGGCAGAATTTGTGAAAATGGTGAGATGTGAAAGATGAAAGCAGGGATGGGCTACCAGAAAGGAAATGTGTCTCCCAGGCATGCAGGGATGAAAATAGAAAAGACAACGGCCAGCTGAAGTTGAAATTGCTGAGAGATGCGAGACTGACTAAAGGGGACTTCAGTAAGAATATTGGTAGCAAAAAGAAGACCAAGGAAATGGGCCCACTGCTAAATGAGGCAGAGTGAGCTGTGAAAAAGGACAAAGAAAAAGGTCAATGCTTTCTTTGTCCTTGTCTTTTCTGTCAAGGACTGCTCTCAAGTTTCTTCAGTTTCTGCACCTAGGCAGCAGAAAGCACTGCTCATGGTGGAGGAGGATCAAGTTAGGGACTACTATAATAAACTGGGCATGTATTTGTACAATATTGCAGATGGGAGGAATCCAGAAGTGCAGAGGGAACTGGGTCACGTCATTGCAAAACCTCTATCAGGTTTCTTACTTCTTTTGCAGGATTATTCTAGTTGCATCAGGCACCCTTTCTGCCTTCTCTACTTTCTTGTTCTTATCTTGGAGATTTCACTGCTTACACATATTTTCCTGCACCTCATTTGGGCAACTCTGGCACAGATCTCCCTTATCCCATTGTGGTTACATGTTATTTACATATTTATGCCTAGCTGTGTTGCATAATATTGACTGGAAAGAGTCGGCATGATTTTACAAAGCAAATCATGCCTGGCTGACCAACATAATTTCCTTCTGTGCTGAAATGACTGGCTCTGAGGTTGAAGGTGGAGAGCCATTGAGGACTGAAGGTGGATGCCATTTACCTTGACAATCTCATGCAACAGCACGGGCTGAGAACTGACAGGTCAGCAGGCAGCTTTGCAAGAAAGGATCTGGGCTGGGGATCCAGGTGGACGTCAGGTCAAACACAAGCAGCAGGGCAATCTTGCAGCAATGCAGGCCTATCACATACTACTGGACTGAGTTAGTAAGAAGGTAGCCAGCACATCAAGAGAAGTGATATTTCCTCTGTAGGCAGCTCCTGTGAGAGTCCGGCAGGAAAACTGAGAGATAGCAACACACTGGAGTGAGTCCAAGGGCAGGACACTAAGATGCTGAGAGGTCAGAGCACATGATATACAAGAAGACACTGAGAGAACTGCATTTTTTTCAGTCTGGAGAAGAGACAACTTCAAATGGGTGGAAATTGCCTTCTTCAGCTATCTCCTGGGGGGTTCGAGAAGAGTCAACATGGGCTGGAAGTTCACAGCAAAAAGGCAAGAGGCAATTGTTCATGAGTCACAACCAAGGAAATCCCAGCTGTAAGAGAAAAGTATCACCATAGAAGTGCCTACACACTAGCAGAGGTTGCCCAGAGAAGTTGCAGAACCTCCACCCTTGAAGATGCTCAAATTTGAATGTACAAAGCCCTGAGCAGCCTGATCTGATTTTAAAATTAGCCCTGCTTGTCTTCTAAGGTTGGATTAGACTTACAAATACCAAACTTTATTGCAATGCAATAGGATGCTGGGCATTTCTCCGGTGTATACACAGAAAATTGCGTGCATTTCCTATGTGCTGTAGAGGTGGTAGTAAAGCTGCTTATGCAGCTGATGAGAGCATCTGGAAGGACTTTTTCCTCACAGCCTCTCTTCATATCTACCCAAACCCTAGAGAACTTTAATTCCTTCTAGCTGGCAGATCAGTATTTTCTGTGTGGCACAATTTGTCCTGCAGGGAAGGAAATTACTGTATAATGATGTAAAGGGAGTTTCTTTCTCACCTATGGATATTTATAGCTGAAAGAATGTATCAGGGGAGAGACTGGAAGACTGTTATTGTAAAGTTTTATTGTGTGAGAAATCTTTGTAAGGCATTTATTTTTATGCAGTTATTTAGTAGGTAAAAATACCTTATTTTGCACTTTTCTGTGTGTGTTTTTTTTTCAAAAAATCTTTCATGTTTGGCTAGAATGCAACAATTCTCACCATTCTCTCAGGAGAGCTGGGATGCTCCATCTTGGATAAATATATATTTATTCATATTTAATAGACCAAAAATACTCCCATCGGAGCTATTAGTCTATCAGCTAAGTATGTAATTAAGCTTTTTAAAGCATATTATGCACCCAGTAGACCAGAGTGACAATACAGAAGTTACAGTAGTCTATCCAGTAAATAGGCAATTACACCTTTTATTCAAATTTTTATTTACCATATAAGAGAGTAATTCAAATCCAATACTTTTTTTTACAGTCAATGCTCTTATTCATCTTTGTAGGTAACAACATTTTTCCTTTATTCAATTGAATTAAACATGCATTTTTGAGTTGTTAGTGGAGTATGCATGAGGAAATATATGGTTTTCAACATGTCATAAAAGTCTTAGTCAAATGAAAAAAATGCATTTAAGGTGAATCACCTTCTGTCAGCTGCTGCCATTCTTGAAGCTTCTCAGGCTCCCTAGTCCCCAGGGGAGAAGCATATTATTTTTTGAAAGC
Organism: Tinamus guttatus; assembly: GCF_000705375.1. Next base: position 329,385 of record NW_010583718.1, on the reverse strand, counting down.
TATAAAAATTAAAATAAATATAAATAAAATATAAAATTACAAGTTATAAACATTTGCCACAAAAGCTATTTGTCTCCACATAAGAGTGAGATATAAAACCCATAGAATTCCTTTTCTCACTAATGACAAACTAAATGTGCAATGCATAACAACTTACAGGAGCTGGATGTGAAAATTTCCTTACACAACAAAGGAATCATGCCATCTTTTCCACTGAGCTTTTCCATTTGTTTTCAGGATCATTTCATGGAAGCTTTTATGAATTAATCTCATCCTTGTTTAGCAAATACTTACACATATGTTTTCTTCTCTTGAAGTCATCCAACATTATGCATGGGTTTGAGTGCCCTGTCTAAGCAGGGACTCAGTTTACACTGAAGTTTCAAACGAGCACTGAAGAACAGCACTTTTAAACCATTTCTAGAGATTTCAAAATGTATTATTTATACTTTGTGTTGTGTAAAAGAACTGGTGCATAAAAAAACAATAATCTTCAAGAATAAATAAGCTAGAAGAGGTTACAGACTTAGATATTGATCTGGCAAGGCTTTTAAGCACAACTTAATTTTAAAGAAACAGGTAGTCCCACTCTTACTAGAGGAAGCAATGAAACCATCCCTAGAATTATATATAAAAAAGAGCTGTTTCTTCTTTTAAATTTTATATAGAGAAACCATATGGTCCAACCTGATGAATGTCCAGTTTCATCATATTTTAGATACCTGCAAATGGCTTATTATGGTTAGACATTTACTGTCTGTAGTACATGCCACACCAAAGATTTTGCTAATATGGATAACTCAGTTTTCTCTTATAGAGATTGCAGGAGGCTGTCTTTTTCTGGTTCATATTCGTCTTGATTTTAAAGGTTTTTTCCTTTGTTATTTTTTAAGCTTGCAGCTGTAAGTAACAAATAGAAGACTGTCTGAAGCAATGGTTGAGGCAGAGAGGCAAATATAAACCAGTCTTATGTATCTTATTTAGGGCAAGCAGTTACTTGTCACAAACAAGTAAAACACCATTGTAGATTTATAGTATTGCCCTCTCTCAGCATAATAGCTGCATTTCTATTGGAATTTTTAAGGCTTTTGTGGAGCTCAAAACTTAGGTGAGAAGTACCTCTGAAACTAGGAAGATTGGGATGGTGATCATTGTTATTATAGAATATGAAGAAGAGACAAAGTAGAAAAAAAGGACTTAAAGAAATCAACTTTTTTCTCTTTTTTTTTCAACTCAACAGGGAGAATAATAACAAGCTCTTGCAGGAAACAGACCTTCAAAATCCAAGCCTATTAGAATCTGTAAGATGGCCTCTATTCTGAAAAAAATGCGGATGCTGCCTGGTCTCTTTCTTCCTCCAAATAACAAATGACCTTGGATATATTCAGCAACATTCCAGCCTTCAGACATGGATGTTACCATGAACAATGCACTGACTTGCACAGTATATTAAAACAGACTTCTTTTTATCCAGGTGTAATAATGGAACAAACAAAACTTTTTTTTTAAGCCTCAATTCTACATTCTCTGTTCACAGAGGACCGTGATCTTTCTTCTCAGAATTTTGGTTAAGATTTTTCCTGCTACAGCACAAGTTCGTCAGTGATCTTTGTGCCATCAGCAAATCTTTCTTTCTTTTACTGCCATGCTGGTATTGTTAAACTGATACACATTTAAATGTATTACTTGTTGATTTATTATACCTGTAGAATATGAGCCCTAAAATACATCTTACCTTCTATGGCAGATTCTATTCATGGTTCAGGGGTGATAAAAGCACTCTGTGAATAGCTCTTATTGTCCAATTTAATTTATGGTCTGACAAACAAGGAATGCAAAAGCTAGGGAGCTCCCACTTCTGAGAACAGCTCTCATTTTTCGCTGACTTTGAGCCCTCTGTTCCTATTATTCTTTCCATTTCTCATTGCAGCTTCTAAAAAGTAATCAGGATTTGATCTTGTGGTTCAATGCCTTCTCAGTCTGAGTTTGCATTTCTGGCCTGCTGTAAGCTTTGGGCATAAACACCATGAGCCAGATTCTGACATGCGGCAGATTGGTCTAACTTTGGATTTCAGTGATGCTATAGCAGCTTAGAAAAGCAGAGTTTCTAGACATGAATTCCGAACACAACTGGAAGGTTTAAAATGTTTTTCATGGACTTAGTATTTTTTAAAATCTCACTGTTGAAATAGGATATATCTAGTTCTCGAGAACATTGATCTCTTACATGTATTTTGTATTTACTGGATTATCTCAGGTGCCATTAATCTTTTTAGGATATCTCTCTCGAAGAGGAGTTAGAATATCACTGTTTCCTGAAGAGGTCACTCCTTGACTGCGTGGCATATGGACACAGACATTGTTGACCAATAGTATTTCCTCTAGGAAGCCAAAATGGGATCTATTTAAAGAGAATGGCAGGTATGAATATGTTATGTGTATCATCAGAGGGGCCAACTTCTTTGTTATGCAATTCAGTAAAACTGCATTTACCTATCTGTTGTCATCCAAATTTTGTATAGGTAACATTTTCTGCTCTGAATAGAACAAATATCAGTCATTGTGCGATAACTGCCTGAAAAATCCTATTTTTCATTGATGATTACTTTATAGCAAGAATGACTTATAAACTTTTGCAGAAGCTGTGAAATATCTTTGAGATTACTTATATTCGTTGCTACTTTTTTTTTTAATCAGTGTTGCATTGCTAACTGAGTATACAACCAAAAATAGGAGGCATTTGGAGAAGATTTTTACCACAGAAACTGATTAAAAATGTCATTTTATTTTCCATCTGATATCCCTGAGGAGAGTCTTGCTGGTCATGAACTAGTTAAAATAATTACCTTTGGTCACCAAAAACAGCTGAACAGGATAAAGCTTGTGATTTATCACAGGAAGAGAAATCATGATTGCTGTGGAGAGGGCTAACATCACAGACAGATGGGAACTCCATATACAACAAAAAGAAATGGATAAGAATATGCTCATTATATAGGTTATGCATAGACATCTGGCTCCACTTTTGTATCTAAAAGTCAACCAGCTAAAAAAGTTAAAAAGAAAAAAGGAAGAAAAAAAAAAAGCAATAGTTAACTCAGAGCAGTTTCCCAATTGTCTTCAATAAGTGGCTCCACCAACACCTCAATTCCCATACCAGAACAAGAGAAGAATGAAGCATAAAGGAAGCAGGAACCCGTAAAGGGGTGGTTTATTTTGGAAGCAGCTGTAGTATATGCATGTGTGATATATGTGGTATACGTGGTAAGGTATACGCAAAACTGAGCTCAGTGTTAGCTGTCCACAGTGATGTAATTCCATTGTTTTTTTTACTGGAATCACCTCAGGCTAGTAGCAGAGTCTAGGCAGCTCTCCTGTAAGTTTAAGTGAAGTATACAATTGCACTGGCGCGTTCTCAGCGAGTAAATTCCAGTATCTAACAGTTTTGGTATAGGGATAAGGTGGATGCCTAAAATCTATACAGCCATGTTCTTTTTTTTTTGCCCAACAGAACAGATTTTCAGCATCTACACACAGAAATAGAATCATTTTATGCCCCTTTCCTCCCTCAGGATCCTAGATAAGCATGCACAGACTGTGCTCTCATGAGACACGGAGGACAAAGTCCTGTGCTGAAACAGTTTTCAGAAGCTGGCCCATTCTGGTATCTGAATAAGAACTTAAGTGAGAAGGTCTCTATTTTGAGGGTTGGAGATTAAGACTACTTGACCAGTGCAGGTGACTTGTATCATAGAAGAGCTTGCTCCTTCCTTACCTGTTATGAAAAACAGTTCCAAATCGTACACTAGCTAATCCATTGCGCAGTCCATTATAACAGGATAATTCTGAATAGATGCAATTAAATGAACACAGTGATGTCTTTTCTTCTGATTAAATTAGTAATCTCTTGGATTAACTCCTGCAATCCATTTTACTGAGTCTTTCATCACTCTGAAAAGATAATTTTTCAGTTCAGAACAGAATATATTTGGCTTGATTACAGCCGGCCCTATCCAGTTATGATTATATGCCTGTGCTGTTCCAGACCCTTGTTTTTCAGTTCCACATCTAGTGTCACCCCATGAGGAGCTCTGCAGAATACAATTAACAGCTGCTGTGCTGCTGGCAAGGGTGACATCACTTTCAAGCTGCCTCCCTACTCCAAAGAAAAGCCTTCAAAAATGGTAAGAGATTGAAAACCTTCTGCCCCCAAAGCTGAGGCATTGCATGAAAACTAGGCCACTGCTTGAAAACGAATCAGCTGGACTATTGTGGCTTGTGCTCCTCCTAGCTGGCAATGAAATCTCTAGAAAATGTGTTCCACTTGAAAAATCATTCTTTAAACAGAAGCCTATGAGCCTTGAACTGTGTAGGAGGGAGCAAAACCTGCAAAAACCCAAGTGTCTGGAAAGAATAAGGGAGGTACATTTGTCACTTTTTAGATACTTTGTTATTAACCATACCTTTAATTTGCATTAACAGCTCCTTGATTCCAGTAAGACCTTCTCGTGGCAAGAAATCACTGTGAGATGTCTTCAGTGCATTTCTCAGAAGGGAAGCTTTCATCTTCCATTTATTAGTCCTTGGCACCTACTCCCAAGTCCCTGCGTTGGTTCTCTCTCTCTCTCTAACCACCGGACTTGAAGACTTTCAGATCTCAGGGTTGGCAGAGGAAGTCTGTGGCCATTTTGCAGAAGGGCCAGAACATAGTGGCACAACAGCAAAGCCTGGGGAAAGTCTCTGACAACTGCAATTTCCTCTTCTGAACCCAGTGCCTCCTATGGATGTATGTACAAAAGCAGGGGGCCTCAATGACAGTACACACATCTACATCTTGTGCTACTATTGCTGCCAGGCAGCTCACAACTAGCTGGGAACATCCAACTGTCTTGCAATTACTACATGAGGGAGTTTGTGCTGGGTTGCTGCTTCCTTCCTCTAGCTTGTCTAAACTTGCAAATGGTTGGGCTTTTTTGTATGCTTGTTGCCTATATTTTATACATATACATACATATGTATGTGTGTGTGCATTTACTGTTTCATTTGGAAAAAAAGAGCAGGGAATTTATAGCTTTTTAAGGGTTGATAAAATCTCAATCTTCTGAACCATAATAAAGTAATAGTTCTTGAAGCAGATTTTTAGATTGATTTCTGTGACCATAGCTTTAATGGCAAGATATGGTAAGTTTTGTCTTAACTTTCTCACAGGAAGCTGTTGGTTAAATTGGGCTGCCTGATATATCTAATGCTGTAAAGAGTATCATTTATGAATATACTTGAAGGAGAAGCTCATTTAAGTTCAAATTCTGATTCTGCTGTTGACTTACACTGGATTGGAAAAGCCATGTTTCTTACAGACTGGGGAGCAGACCACCACTGCAACAATCTTTAAAATATTTTTATGCTAATGTCCTACATGTCATGGAGATTAATAGAATCATAGAATCACAGAATGCTTAAGGTTGGAAGGGACGTCTAGAGGTCGTCTAGTCCAACCCGCCTGCACACGCAGGGACACCTAGAGCACGTGGCACAGGACTGTGTCCAAGCGGGTTTTGAAGATCTCCAGAGAAGGAGACTCCACAACCTCTCTGGGCAGCCTGTGCCAGTGCTCTGTCACCCTCACTGTTAAGAAATTTTTCCTTAAGTTCATGTGGAACTTTTGGTGCTTCAGTTTGTGGCCATTACCTCTAGTTCTGTCAGTGGCCACCACTGAAAAGAGGCCAGCACCATCCTCCTCACTGCCTCCCTTGAGGTACTTATAGACACTGATTAGATCCCCTCTCAGCCTTCTCTTCTCCAGGCTGAACAGGCCCAGCTCCCTCAATCTCTCCTCATAGGGCAGATGTTCCAGGCCCCTGATCATCCTTGTAGCCCTGCGCTGGACTCTCTCCAGCAGCTCCACATCCCTCTTTAACTGTGGAGCCCAGAACTGGACACAATACTCCAGATGTGGCCTCACCAGGGCTGAGTAGAGGGGCAGGATCGGTGTCTGGGGTTATTTCTCCCCAGGTGCAGGACCCTGCACTTGGCCTTGTTGGATTTCATGAGGTTTTTCACCGCCCAGTTGTCCAGTCTGTCCAGGTCCCTCTGGATGGCAGCGCAGCCCTCTGGGGTATCGGCTACTCCTCCCGGTTTCGTGTCATCAGCAAACTTGCTGAGGGAGCACTCTGTGCCTTCATCCAGGTCATTGATGAATAAATTGAACAGGACTGGACCAAGGACTGACCCCTGGGGGACACCGCTAGCTACAGGCCTCCAAATAGACTCTACACCGCTGATCACCACTCTCTGAGCTCTGCCATCCAGCCAGTTCCTAATCCACCTCACTGTGCACTCATCTATCCCACACTTCTGGAGCTTGCCCAGGAGGATGTTGTGAGGGACGGTGTCAAAAGCCTTGGTGAAGTCGAGATAGACGACATCCACCGCTCTCCCCTCATCTATTCGGTCGGTCATTTCATCATAGAATGCTATCAGATAGCAAATACAAAGATGCTTGCATAGAGCATTGAAAATAGAAGGCACAAGTTGTTCAGCTGAGTATTTTTGGGAAGCTGAAAAACATTTAGCAATTGTGAGGATGTTTTTTTTTTTCCTGCAGTTTATTAATACAAACCACTTGTTTCCATTGCCAGTTCTAGTGAAGCAGCAAGCTGCCAAGGTGCTAATGAGTGCACAGTCTGAATAGCAATTCCAGTCTCACTGGCCATGATAAGTAGGAACATAAACTACTGAATATAGATGGTGCTGTCTTGACTCTTATCTCTGCCTCCAACTGGAATGAGTTTGACCCTGCTCTAAAAGATATGTTATCTCCTTTAACTGAAAAGTTTAGAAAGCTTTGTTTTGTTTCTCTAGCAGCAGTGCCATGCCACTGCTGAAAGCACCCTTATATAAGACATTCGCATCCACGTCCTGAAGGAACCATGGTCAAGGAAGAGCAACTGAACTGCGACTACAGTGATACAAGTCCTGGGGCACATACGAGTTGCTGCTTTCAGCCACGTGCCTTGGAGCCCTTCCGCAGTCACAGAATTGCGATTGTGGCAGAGGAGACCCTCTCTCCTCTCCTCCCCGCTCCCCAACTTCTCCTCTACCACTTCTGTCCCCCATACCCATTGCTGTAATGGGGTAAAGGCCAAAATGACTTTGAAAGGCAAGGCTCTTAGTACAGCTAACAGGGCTTGGATTCCTTCCTCTGTGCCAGTTTAGTAAAATACTGTTATTAAATACCCTCAGTTGATGGACAGGAGGCAATAATGCAGGACTCATTAGCACAGAGTGTCTGTTAGGTTATTGGAGACCCTCCGTCATTCCCATGAGCAGTGGGTCAGGCTGCCGTTCTTTCAGGTAAGCAATGTCTATATTCCCCCAGGCTTTGTGAGGAAAAAATAAGCTTTCCCCAATGCAATGATTGCTGTCAAGTCATGCAGTACTGACAACAGCAATGCATGCATTTTTTTTTCAACCATAAGCGTTAAAAAGATGTTATACAACAGATGACATATTGAACATAGCAAACAGCTCCATCAGCAGAGGCCCTAAGCACATGTTTTTACCCAAGAAAACAGATAAGAAGATAACTCTACAAAAGGCTACCATTCCAGCCCTTATAACCATATCCTGGGGATGAACAGCAAAATGATCAGCATAAACGATCCACAGAATAGCTATTCCCTCCCTGTTATATACAACAGGCTACTCGCTTCCTTGCGCTCCTCTGCATTTCCCACTCTTAGCTGTTTTAGTCTTTTTATTCACTATTTCATCTTCATCCAAGCAAATAAGTGTATTAATTTGTGAATCCATCTTAAAAAGAAACTGAAGTGAATGGTCCACAGTCTGGTGTTTGTTCACTTATGATTTCCATAAGACGGTTTCCTATACAAAACCGTTTAGCAGAGAGGAGGACTAAATGTAGCGATTTTCTTCCACACAGCCCAAATTCTCTGAAGGTCACAAATACCAGCCAAGCATCAATAATTACAACAGACACTGATACAGGAACTTGGGGATACTTGCCCTCCATGCTGAATGCTGCAGGAAAAGGTGATTTTTGCTGTTTGCACTGTACATTTCTTGAGGGAGGGAAAAAAAAGCATTTCTGTCAGTTCATTACATTACAGTGTGAAAAAAAAATCCTGCAAAAAACCAGAGATCTTCCTACCACCTCTTCATTCTGTTCTTATCACAGGTGCTAAATAACAAGGACAAACTAAGACAGTACATCATGTGTTGGGAAAACACAAGATATAGCAGACTTTGTAAGGGAAAATGTACTGTGCCAGACAGAGGTGGTTTTTAGGCACTAATGTATCCTTCACCAACAGTTGGTGATCCACTGAAACTTTCATCCATCTTTCCCCAGCATTAGCTTCTAAAATCTCACTCAGCTTTGAATGGCAGGGGCATCGTGGCTGTGCTCAGAATAATTCTGTTTAAAAGTGAAAAAAAGAATAAAATTAAATAAAATGATTGTTTGGAGCAGAAACCTGTAGGCCATTGAAATAACAGTTCATTTCTTTAAGTGAGGATATTCATCTGCTGCCGGTAATTTTTTTGTTTTTAATGTTAACCTCTGTCATGACTACAAGTTTTGCTTCCTCTGCATCAAATGTGATAGATGGTATCACTTTCTATGAAGCTTGCAGCACAGTATTATATACTGGTAAACAGTTGACTTTATTCAAGAGGAGAGAGTATTTTTTTTAGTATCTTTTAAATGCTTTTTACAAATACTCAATACAATTTAAAAATTAAAGGACAATTCTTAGGTCTGGGCATGTATCCCTGAATCAACCTAAGAAAGTGCTTTAAGTCATATTCATGCTTCCCTGAATCCTGGGCCACTGGATTTGCCCAAAGACATAAAAGGAAGTAATTTTGCAGTTTAAAGTTTGTTGGCTATGAATTGCCCCTGACAGGATAGGGAGGTTGGGTTCCTCAGGTACATCACTGACTTCAGTCACTGAGATAAGTGACTAAAGGGCTCAATATTTTTGAGGTTCATAATTTTCCTGCGATTTTGATATTTACAGATTTAATGTTTTTCTGTGTAATTGGAGGTTTGGGTGGTCATTTAAAGGATAAATAACCAGAGTCCTTGCCACAAAACTTTAGTTTGGTAGTGGTCAACTGAGGTCTCCAGCTAGTTGTTCATCCCCTTACACATCTTCCTCATCATCTTTCTGATACTGCTCACACGAATATATCGTTGTTCCCTAGGAACATATGTAAGTACACAATTAGGGCAAAATTTTACAAATTTACAAACCCTAAGAAAAACAGAGGATTATTATCTTAAAAATTAATTCACCAAACAGCTTAGTCACCTCCACATTTAACTCACCTCAGCAGACTTTATATCACAGATGAATATTTAACAGATAATGTTTAATTTCAAAATGAATTAACTGTCTAGTTTGGATTAACTCCTTATATTCTTGATATTGGTGTAGCTGAAACATACCTCAAGGCAATGTAGATATAATTCAGAATAGACTCCATAGTGGGTAGTTCAGAACTCAGATTCTGAATTCTCATGTTGAATTGTGAAAAATCTTGATTGCTTGGGAGAAAAGCAGGGCGGGGAAAGACTAAAAATCAGTTAGGGTTAAAACCTAAACCCAAGATCATGGATGTTGTTACTGTTCGCTAAGCTTCACCAAGAACTACTGAATAAATAAATGTTTCATTAAGGAAGGCAATAAAGCACACAAGTGCCTGTATTTTTAAATAGTGCTTTATCAATCTTGAATGAAATTCAGCCTTTTCAGCAAATGCATACTGTCAGCACAGGTTTATAAATCACTGCCCAGTGCTATATCAGAAAGGATACAGCCTCTTGAAATACACCTTGCTCTTAATAGAAATAATTCCAAAGGTATTCCATTATTTTTTCTCCCTGTAAGTAAACGCTTGAAGGCTTGTAACAGCTGGTATCAGCAGGGAAATGTCTGCCTTGCAAACCATTAAAAAAATCCACATATCCTCTCTGCTGCCCTGAGTTTTTCTGTATTTAAAATGTAGGCAAAGGTTTCTTAGATGCAAGTCTGCAAAAACAAACAATGTAGAATACCTGTGGCATTATCCTTTACTGTAGAGCACAAGCACTACCTTGCAGCGGTCATTTCTATCTCAACATGGCAGACATAAGAGAAGAG
>NW_010583718.1:280267-309047 GCF_000705375.1 Tinamus guttatus | reverse complement strand
GTTACGAGACCTGCTGGAGAGGGAGCCGATACGCGAAATGTGACCTTTGCAGAGTGACGGAACCTCTGGTTGTTTTTTGTTCCATGCCTATTGTTCCATAGCATATCCCTCGCCGGGGAATGTGTGATCAGATTTATGACTAGAGCGGTATCTGCTCTTGGTGGCGGCTGCAGAGGAAACCTTTGTCAGCGCCAGAATTGAAACGCAGGGCGTTCCCGCTTTAGCCCTCCGTGTTTTTATTCCTGACCCTGTGTTGTGACAAGCTGAACATTGACTGTTAAGTGGAACAGCCAGCTCAAAATAGGGGAAAAAAAAAAAACCCCGCATTGCTTGCCAATGGTAATGAAGAGGGAGCTATCATTTTATAGTCACCAAGTTCCCACTTCCCGTTCGGATTTAAAAGCTCAAACTGGGATTTTTTTGGGGTGACTGACTAATTATTTTGAAATGTTTGGGACCAAGGGATTTTTTTTTCCACATTTTGGAATCGTGGATTTTAGTGTTCAGAAAGTAGCTGAGAACTGGGTCTTTTTCTTAGGAAAATTGAAAGTCTTTTTAAGGCCTGTGAGGCCTGTTGATCATAAAAGAAAAAGTTAACATGTTTTTTCTTCTGCTAAAATTTGAGTTGTTGATGTCTCTGTGGATCATCTGATCATCTGCTTTTCATCATTTTCGAGATTGTTAAAATTTGGCCTGAGAATGGAAGCATTAAGGTATAAATCACTGTGAAATGCTCTTTGTGGCTCACAGAAGATTCAAGGAAGGGGTGGGGAAATAAACATTCATAAGGGACTCACTGAAATTACCTTGTTTATACGCAACCATCATGAGAAGACTATTCAGTAAAAGAGAGAGTTGACTTGGAATTTGTCATTTGCAATGATCTGCCTTAGTAGCTGGTAAGATTTTCCCATGTGATGTGGTCGCATGAAAGATAAATGTTTTCTCCCTGAATAGTAGAAGATTGGCATAAAGACAGAGTCTGGGAATTATGGTGATCACAAGATGGCCATCCTTTCTTCACAAGGATTTTGCCTTCTGCCTTTTATTACCCACTGTCTTCCTTTTCTTTCGTTGAGCAGAGGGAAGGCCTGTGTGTGTGTGTATATATATATATATATATATATATATATGTGTGTGTGTGCTTGTGTGTGTGTGTGTAACTTCAGGGTTACAAGAAGACTCAGTGGATAGAGTCCTGATCATGCTGAAATCAGTAAACTACTGCAGGGGGAAGTCATGCACTGGCTCTAATAGAGCACTTTGTAAGCCCAAGGACCTTGTTGAATCTAAGTGCTAGAGCAACAATTTCTTCCCCTTTTCTTTCTTTTTCTTTTCTTTTTTTTTCTTTTTTTTTTTTTAATCACAGTGGTACCTTCCATGCCACTTTATGCTCTCCTGCTTCCAGTTCGAGTGCTGCTTCCTTAGGAGCATCCCCCTTGGAGATGAGGAGGTGCGTAGGACAGATCCCATCTCAGCTGGCTCGTGCGCTCCTTGCAGCAGCTCCTTGTTTCTCTCGGCAGCATCGTCCCTGCCACCAGCTGGAAAATTTCTGCTTTATTGGCTAATTCGGAGCTCTCACTGAGCTCACGGGATTCTCAGAGGACTAGTCCATTGCGTTTTGCACTCGTTGCTGTATAATAAGGAGTATCACAGTAACTCGGAGCACAGTTATTCATGAAGGCACTTTGGGGTCAAAAGCTGTGCGAGAGGGCCATTTCATGCTTGCACTGTGTAATTACAGCCAGGCCAAATAAAAACCTGTAGCATTAAGTCAATATTGGAACAATATTTTCCTAGAAATATAAACTCTAGCTCTAATCATAATGGGCCTCCTTAAGGGACAGAAACAAAGTTTGGAGTATATAAGTGAATTATTGAAAATTAAAGAAAGTGAACTATTAATTCACAGGGCAGCTGCAGGTTCTTTTGAGGTGTATAACCACAAGTAGATATAAGTTCCACATTAGTTAATACCATCTTTACATTTTGGCAATAATTTTTCTCTATTAAAAAAACAAAAAATTGTGACATTTACTTTCTGAATCGTTCACACTTTAAAAACAAACCATCTTTTTGCTGTAATTATTTATTATTGTAGAACTTGAGATTTGCCCTGGGGCATATTCTTTACATAAGTTTTTAATATGGGGCAGTGAGGCACTAATACTGCAAAGGTTGCTGGCATGTTTCATTGCAGTCTCTCCCTCAGACAGCTCATCCGCGCAGAGGAGAGATTTTTACAGCCCACAGTAACTGGAGTTATTCCTTGTGTTCACAAGGGAGGCCTGCTTTAATGCTGAATGTTCCCACTGCTCTCTTCACTGAGGACCACAGTACAGTTTGTTATGAGCACAGGAGGTCCTGAAGACCTGCAGCTATTGCCCTGGCGTTGGTTCCCCAGCCAGGACACGCTGAGCCTGGCTTTTTCTGTGCCTTGTGCTACTTGAGTACAGAGGGGCTGTATAAAGCGTCGCTGCCTCGCTCCTTCAGGCAGTGCGGAGTCAAGATATAATCATGGGATAGTCACGGAGCTGCTGCCAGGTACCTCTTTGCACTGATGCTAAGCAGACATTAGTGTTAATAGGCTGTGAGTAACATATAAAATGCAGCACAAAATGTGGGCACTGATTCCCTCATATAAAGTGCAGCTTTAATCTGCTCAAAATCTGCTATGGGTTGCCTGGCCCTAACCTGCTCCCTAGGTGCCTGTGTGCTTGGTTTACATTATATATATATAATTATTATTTTATAATTTCTTTCCTTTTGAAACTGTGTTCCCATTTCTGTGCAAGACTGAGGCTGTCTAGCTGTAAATTGCTGGCATTACAGCCCGTTTTTGGTATTAATAACATCAAAATGTCGAATGGGTGGTGCCAGTCAGCAGGCAGCAAGCAGTGCTGGGTATTCAGGGCTGTGCGATGTCCACAAGTCCCTGTGGCCTTGAGCATTCAAGACCAGCGCTGTGGCCTGGCCCTGACGCGACTGGGGAGAGAGGAGGAACGTAGCTGAGCTCTTCTTCACGTGTCCTGCGCCTTCCCCTCGACACCTCTGCAATGGGCCGGAGATACGGAAAGGTGTGGAGAAGTATGGGATTCTAGGTATGGTGAGGAAGGGAAGCACAAATTTTCTGATGGCAGTTGGAGGAGAATTCAGGGATAGAAGTCCAGTTTTGGAGAGACCCAAAATTAACCACTCACAAGCAGTACTTGTAATATGGTGCTGTTTAAACGATACATGACAGCAGCTCTTAATTCTTTTGTTCAGATCAAATCCTTCAGCAAGTCCCTGAGCTTTAGGGCCTCTCTTCATCTGCTGCTTTGGAAATGTAAACCAATGGGAGAGAAAATAAGCAGCCAGCATAAATTTAAGTCTTACTTCTCATTGTTGGGACTAAAGCAACGCTAACAACATTTTGTTGAAACCTTGTTGAAATATCTCTCTTGGAATCTTTGAGATTTTTCCTGGAAGAAGAACAAGAATTTTGTTAGTGCGATGTTTATTGTTGTACAAAAACACTCGCTTTTATATAACCACCTTTGCTTTCCACTTGTATAGCAAATTATGCTCCAAGGGTTTCAAAACCTCATGTGTCAGTTATTTCAGTCTTATTTTCATAATGTCCTGTCAGGCCCAGAAATGATGCCTGGGGATTACCTGTCTGCCATGCGAGCAGTGTGCGCTCGTGCTGATGATGGGCTGGTCAATTCTGAATGCGGTATCAGCTGTCACAAATAAAGATAGATTATTTGGGTTCTAGGCAGGATTTTGGTTAACTGGAGGAAAGTTTGACATACAAATACGGACACTGAAAATGTCATGATCAGCACATTCAGATGGAAATGCCTTTGGGCAGAGGCTTTCACCTTCCCTGTGAAGGGTTTTTGTGCTGTGTCCAGTACAAGACCTTTCCCTCAGTTGTGAATGATGTGCCTTGGTATTAATCTAATCTAAGTAACTAGGAACCTTCTCATAAAAATATGGAGTCAGAGCATCTCACATGCAAATGTTGCCCTCTTTTTAAGACCACAGTTATTTTTCTCTGCCTTCCTGTGTGCTGGAACGGTGCCCTGGGACAGGGCTTCTCCTGCACTGCAGCGTGATGAGTTGCTCTGCTGTGTGGTTCTCATCCCCAGGGAACGCAGTGGGACCGCGTGTGATGATAGCTAATATATTTACATGCCTGGAAGCTAATATTCAGTCAGCTGTGGTTACCCTGTGTTTGGCTTGGAAATAGATGGCCTATTTACATAAACTGAAATTATGGAAATAGATTGCGGAATCACCAATCTGCTTAGCTTGCATTGGTTTCCTCTCCTGGCTCCTTACAGAGATAATTTCGTATTAAATTCTGGTGGAGAGCGAAAAAATGAAGCTTCAAGGGGATGGGGACTGATGGAAACTTATGGCCCTCATTTTGTGTTTAACAACACAAAAATTGTCTTAAGCAAAGCTCGGTGCATTTTTATGCTTGAGCCTTCATGAGTCTTGAATGAAACTTAATGATTGATCTTGCGTATTCCCAGAAATGTAATAAAGTGTCAGCTTGACAATAATGCTTTCAAAATTGCTGTGTGGCAGTTAAACTCCGAACACTGTGGCATACAACTGCTATATGTTTCCAGTAATACATTGCGTTCAGATAATCAGCTGAAATTAAGCGGGGAGCCGTGGTAATTAACACCTGCATTTGGCAAGTTGTCGTTGCTGCTGTGTTAAAATTGTGGACCAAGCAAGGAAATTTGTCCTGCTTTGTCCTCATACCCTGCCCCAGTGATTTTTGTTTCCCCCAGAGATGTGGCATGCTCATGAAATGGGTTATACAGCATGGTTGCCTGCATGAGCAAAGCCCTGATTTTGCATCACACTGATTTAGCGAGCTATAAAGCAGCTTTGGTTTGTTTTCAGAGCCCTGCTTCCCTCTTTAAGGAAGGATTTTTGTTGTTGTTTTTTTCCCACCTCCAGGGGAGATTTTGCATGAGTAATTAGCCAAAGGGATGCTACAGGGATGCATCTGAGGAAGCCACAGGCCTCACCTAAGTGCTGGGGAGCCGTCCTGTGGGATCTCATGCAGGCAGAGTGGGAATGGAAAGCTGCAGAGAGACCACTGTTATTGCAAGCCAAAGAAAACTCTGTGGGCCTGGGTCTGAGGGGTTTTTCGATTCTCTATTATTTTAATGAGTTTAGAAAAATAATACTGATTGTGTATCCCCTTGTAATTTGAAATCTGTCTTAGATTACAGTAAGGTACTTCTGAGATGGCATCAATTAAGTTTCCCTGTAGTTCTGCCTTATTTTCCTTCCAAAGAGTTGTTGTCATCACAGACCTACTTAAAAACCCAAATGAGTCTAGGAACTTTTAATGACTAGATTAGACTCTCATTAAAGGTCGACTCATTTCTTCTGTGATAAGCTGCATAGGCTGCATTACTTGGAAGTTCTCGTTACTAAAAATGGGGGCGGGGTGGGGGTTATTCCCTGCTCAGGAACTTGCTGGCCCAGCCAGAAAATCATTGGGATTTTCTTTAAGGAGTTTCTAGCTCCCTAGACTGGACATGGAAAATGAGGAAGCGCAGATTGGAGGGGAGATGGAAGCAGCCTGTGCTTGGCCTTCGTGTCACAGAGACCAGGCAGCTGTGACATGAGGAGTCGTGACATTGCATCTTCAGGTGTAATTGCTAAGCTGCCCTGATGAGCATACAGCCCTCGTATTGGGAGAGAAAGTACCTCTTTTTAGCTACTGTAAAAGTAATTACTGCTCTGGAGTCTGGAAAGCAAGCTATCAGTTAACAGATGCTGTTCAAACCTAAAGGAGCTAATGCCTCAAGTGAGGGTTTTCGCTCTGGATTAATTACGTGTTGATAATTTAATCTATGTTTTGATTGTTGATATGGCTTTGTAAGGAGTTGTCTTTTTTTTTTTTCCTACACTGAATACTTACTGTATTCACATTAAAAAAAAAAAAAAAAAGCCCTGGATGCTTGGATTTGTGAAACAAGTCAGTTGATTTATTACTGTTATCTGTCACTTGCACTGGATGGTTTTAATAACTACCAGAACTAACAGCTTCATAACCACCAGTAGATCAGTTTTAGCTGTTGCTATTTTTTTTTTCTTTAGTCACTCCTTCATTTTTTAACTTGCGTCAGGAGATGCAGTCAATTAGCTGGGCAAAATCCTGAAGTCGATGGAGTTTTGCTGGAAAACAGCGCCTGCATGTATGGCCCGGTGTGAGAAGAGCAGGCAAATTTTCCTCCAAAACTGGCAAATGAAATCCATCCTGTCCAGAAAAAGTTTTGCTTGGTCCACAACACTGGTCTACATTCCAGGAGTAGCGCTTTTAGTAGCATTGACAAAATCCTCATATTGGCTTCACAGGAGCAGCCCAAACTGTCCCATTCAGGGGCCTGTTCCATAAAGTGAGGAATGGAGGTTCCTCCCCCAAGGAAATCGGTTGTGAGCTTTGCATTTTTTTCCTCTGACCTACTTAGGAAGTTGCCTGAAGCCAAACTTCAGACTGGTCTTCTAGGCATTTTTTTCATTCCTGTTTTGTTCTTTTGTTTTTAGCTGCTGCTTCTTCAGAAAACAACTGGCTTATCCACATTTTTGCTCTGTCCTGTCCAACTGGTCCATTGGTGGATTTGGAAGATCCTCGTGACTGCAGGCAAACAAGAGCTTTGATTGTGATTACATTGACAGCAGAGTTTTGTTCTTGTGTAGTAGCAGCTCCCGGCAGGCCCCAAAGCCAAAATATAAAGAGTTTGGGCTAGAAAGAACAGCTTATCCATGGCAGCTCAGGAGCTGTGCGGGAGGAGAAAGCTTCTCCTTTGTGTTATTCCTGCAGGTTGAGCATCCTGGCTGTAGCCCCCCTGCCTCTTGCACTGTTGGAGGTACTGTAGGTGTAGATGAGCTGTCCAAAGGCAAGTCTGCTGTCATTGCTGCATTGTGAGCTGCCATTGTCTTGACTGCCACCTTGGAATCCAAGCTGGAAACAGAAAAATTTCCTCTTTTGAGGAAATTATGCAGTGCAGCTGTGCAGCTCCTTTGCTCACTGTTGCTCCTCCCCTTCGAACGGTTTTTGTTGCAGAGCTGCCCATCCTCTGCTACCAGGACACGTCTGAGTCGGACACCTTTTCTCCCTACCATGTTCCAAGGCAGCTCCCTGTATAGCCGAAACTTGGGGACGGATCAGTGACCTTCCACGGTACGACGCCGTTGTGCAGCTCCTACTTCATTAAAAAGTTAAAAGGATTAAGAACTGGCTGACATCTCAAAACGCGGATGCAACAAAGAATTAGCGTGTAATGAGGGTTGTTTGCAGTGAAGTTCTTTGGGGATTAGTACTCACACCGAAAATTTTTCAACACCAATCGGATCCTAGGGTGTGAATGCAAAATCCCTAGTCATAAATGTGTGTGTGTGGCAGAGATACATTTTAAATGAATGCACACTGCAAGTTCTGAGATGCTAGATTAAAGGGGGGTTCTGTGACCTTGATTTGTTCTCTTTTTTATACTTTGTGGTAAAGTAAATCACATGATCTTTGGAGAGCAAAACAGGGTTGTAACATACCTAGACATCTTCCACAGAGATGCTTTCCATCTGTGGGGGATGTACATCTGTATTGAGTTTGAAATTTGGACCCATAATGCATGTTACTCATAAGGAAGCACAGGAGCCCCTCTCTGATCTTGGTCTGGAGCATTTCACATCTAGAAAGGGCTCTGTTGCTGATGGCCAAAGCTCCTTGCTAGACCTTGGCACCATTGCATTAGCCAGTTTGTCTGCAATATGCTGGAGGCCTTAATCCAGCTGTTACTGACTACAGCAAAATTTGTCACAGGTAGTGCCAGATGAAACTTTAGTTGAACAGCTCTGATTAGAAGCCAAGGGGGTGAAGACTAGATTGACACTCCTTGCAGAAGTAGCACCTCCTGGGCAGTCCAACAACTCCTGACGAGACAGTGAAAGGAAGCTATTTTCTTGATCTCTGGGACATGACTTTTTTGAACACAAGCATGAGTTCTTTCTCCTATGGTGTTACCACATTAGCAAAAGACAATAAATTTTTCAACATTCTAATTAAATGCCATTGTTACTGTGTGGTTTCAGAAATCCAGCAACAGTAAAATCAGAGATGATCTATGCGACCTAATTAAAACAAAAACAAATTAGAGCCCCTGCTTTCAAAACTGTTTAGAGATCCCAGATCCCATTTTGATGCATCTGGCAAGAGGGAAGGCGCTGGGAATCCTTCAAAGATTCAGTCTTCCTGCAAGGCATCTGGTGCAGACAAGGGCATCCAGAGCCACTGTTTGCTTCTGGAACAGTTGTTGTGCTAGAACAGTGCTAGAAAGTTGAATGGTTTTGGTCTGGGCAGCATGACTCTTTCCTGATCATTAAAAAATAATAATAATAATAGTATGCTGCACGTGCAAGAGCACATGACAGTTATTCCCCAAAGCCCTTGCAATCTCTGCTTGGTGCATTACTCTGATTCTTCTTCCTTGCCGACTTTCCACTAACACAGTTACGTCATGTCTGTTAAACCATGAAATGCAATAAATGGACCCTTAATCAGATGTGACTGCATTTCTATTTCTGAAAGTCATCCAAGATGGCTAATTAGGGGAGGGGAAAGAGATTGCCCTGTGATCTCTGATAGTTGAATATAGGTTGAAAACTCTCTGAATTCATGCCATCAGATGTAATACAAAATACCTAGTGTTTCAGGCATCTTCTCAAATGAAGGTCAAGAAGAGTGAAGATAAGCCCTATCCTATTTGAAATAGGTTTCAGTAACAATATTCATTCCCTTAAGCCACTTAGCATATTTTTTGTAGCAGTGTTAAATTTAAGCTGTGAAACAGGATTTTTTAGTTGTATTTTTAGCAAGTTATTTTCAAGAGTCTCTTCAAAAAATAAAAAGTTAACCTGCCTTTATATGTCTGTCTCAAGCTTAATTTCTAGAGTCTGAAAACAGATTTGCAATGGTCTTGAAAATGCCAGCTTGATTTTCCTGAAGTCAGTAGGAATCTTCTTGAGAGTATAGAGGTGAACTAGTAATAAATGCTTCAGATCCATACACACCATGATAGTTAATGCATACTTCACGTGTTTAATCTCTGGAAAAATAATAGAAAAAAAAAATATTGTCGGAGTCCGTCCACCATCGCTTGCAGAACTGCAGCATCTTTGTGACATTTGTCCTTTGCCTCCTTTACCACTGGTACCATCTGTTCTGCCAATGCTGATGCATCCAACATCCTCCAGTAAGGGGCTGTAGGAAGGTGCCTAGGCAGTCTCATGCTAAAGAGGACTAATTTCCAGGTGCACACATCCAGTAACTTTTAACAGACATTGCCTGGATTTAAAGCCCTTTCCATCCTGACTAAGGGCAGATTTACTCTTTCACTTCTTTTTCAAGTTCTCAAAATGTTTAATTAGGACAAATGGGTTGTTTCCTGCCTCTGAGGGGGGATGGCAGAGTCTGTCTGCTCCATCTGCTGTGGTACTTTGGGTCTGAGAAGGAGAAGCAGGAAAGAGGTGGCAGAAGTTATAATGTTCTAGAGATAGAAGGCAGGTTCCCAGGGATGCTCCTTCTTTCGTGACCTGTGGAGTGTGGGAATTGAAAGAGGTGGTGGAGGAATGAAATCCAGCTAATGCTGGAAGCCCAGCCTGTTCTGGGGACATGAGGAACTGCTTAGAGACATTCCTATGCATCGTCTCCTCTGTGTGCCAGGTGAGGGTGCCTGGGCTGCTTGGGCTGCTTCGCTCGCCCGTGGTGCCCGTGTGCGTGTAGGTGAGCGCCCACCTGGGGCCTCCCAACGGGACCCTGTGCGAGTGGTGAGGAGGAGGAGGAGGGGGAGACTGCGTTCTGCTCTACCAGGGTCGGCAGCCAGGAGGGAAGTTGCTTTCAAACAGACCCTCTGGGTGGTTTTCACAAGCATTCATGAGCCAGAGTGCGTTATTCACGGCTGAATATGTAGTGATGTCTGAACCTGAATGCAAGCTTTCCAACAGTAGTAAAAGTTCATGTACAATCCTTCATGTTTAGTGGAAACCAAAATAGTTTTATGCTATGGTACGTTGTAACATTCCTTGAATGATGTTACAGGGGCCAGAGTGTTCAAAATAGTGTTTGTTTGGCAGATGATGATGCTGAGAGTGGATGGATTTGCGGCAAACCACATAGATTTGAACTCATGTAGTTTATAATGAACTTATTTTGAAAACTGCTTGTTTTGTAACCTGGACCTCAGCAGAAAGTTTCCTGCTGTATTTCCCAGGCTGTGGCTGAAGAGGTTGTAGAGCAGTCTCCCTACCAGGAGCACTGCCCTTTCCTCCTTCTCCACCCGGACAGAAAAGGCGGCCTGTGGAGATTGAAATTGCACTAGCCCCAAGATCACCTGCTCTTCTTGCCTTGCTGCAGAGTTGGCCGATCAGCAGCATCTCCTTGAATGGAGACAAGCGATTGCAGCCAGACCAGCAACCTTTAATAAAGCAAAAACAAGGTCTTTTTAGCAACAAACTGTATTACTCCCCCATCATCACTTCTGTACCGAGGTGCAAATGTTTAGTCTTCAGAGGATTTGAATCTGCTTACACCTGTGGTGTCTTTGTCCTTATGATTAAGCAGTGCCCTTACCAAGCCAGGAATTTTAAATTCCACAGATAATCCAAGGTAAAACTAATTTCCAATATTCTGTCGTTAGAACTGAGCTTTCTTTGTTATCTGTTGTGCCAAGGATTATTTGGCATTGTCCATTCTCTCTGAAATCTGTTCTATCCTGTCCACAGAGGTTGCGTGGTCCTTTCCCTTGCTTAGCTCCACACACATCCCTTGGCTTTTAGGGCAGATTACGCTGCTTTTGATATTAATTGGCAGCTCTGCACGTGCAACATCTCCATAGAAGTCTAGTTACAGTACAGGCTTGAAGGAAGCATAAAGTAACATGTAGGGCAGGTCACAGACACAGGGCATGATTTAGGAGTGAAAGGCAGGTCAGTTAACCTTTGTTTTGCCAAATAAGAAACTGTATGTGTATGTGTGTGTGTATCTATACATGTATGCATTTTCTGAAAAATAAAAGGAGCTGGTTCTTCTGTTATCAGCAGCTTGTTCTGTAATCAAATGTCTTCAGAAATCCTGAGTTGTTTTCCTGCTTGTGAGATGCTATATATCTGGAATTATTCTTCTGATGCTTTGGAGGAAGTAAAATTGGGTTTGTTCTCTTGAGAGTCAATTAGCTGTTTGCTGGTAAATACTTCTTTCTAAATAGGTAGAAAAGGTAGGCAGATAAAAAGATGAAAAAGAGTAAAACTTCATCTGTGCTGCACAGAGTAGGTCAATTGTGTAACTGCTTTCACAGTGTTTGTTCTCAGAGCAGCACATCAAAGCACAAGTGGGTGAATTTACACAGATTTGTGCTCCTCAGACCCAGGTTCTCCAACCTGTGTCAGCTGTTGCACTTGCTGAAGTCCTCAGTGCCACAGAGGGCCAAGTTGTCTCCTCTTTTGAAGTCCCAACTTCTGCTCTCCAATTAAAGCAGGAGTTGTATTTTGCAGGTGTGCTCTGGTAGGGTGAGGAGATCTGCCTCTCAGTGAGTTTTTCCACAAACTGCTTTGCATTATATAATCCAGGAATATCTGTTGAAGTTTAATTCTGAGAGAAATCAGTTAGGAGGTGAAATCTCAACTTCTTTGTATGGATGAGGAGTGGACACTGGGCAAATGCATCAAACACATTGCAAATTCTTTCAAATTATGCTCATATATTAAAAAAAATCATTACACTTTTTAAAGATGGAGTGTTCTCCAGTTTATGAATATTTCATGCTGAAATAATGTATGAGGTAGCAGAGCTCACACCACACAGCAGGGCTGGAGTTGCTCCCTTTTCTGATTCCAGTGGAAGTGGATCACTGGGGAACAAGCTTATGTGGAAGCCAGCATACCCAAACCTGTCTTTGCAGGATAAGGATATTAAGAAAAATAATCCATGAAATTCCCCTCCCTGAGCTTTGACACGGCACTCGAGGGATGATGCTCCCTTCGCGAAGCTGCTCTGGGGTCCCCAAAAATGGGGGCTGCTGCCTTTTGGGCAGGCTTTCAGGGGAGGTGGAATGAGATCCTGGGGTCGCTGGGCAGTGAATTCCCTCATGTCCGTTACAGCTCATCGTTTATCATGGAAATTGGGTGTACAGGGCACACCATATAGTATAATTTAATACTATTTATGTTCCCAAAGTCAGCTTACTTTATCTTTGTAAAAGCCTTAATTTCCTGTGCTCCATCTCTCCTAATACTTTTTTTTTTTTTTCCTCAGGGGCCCACAGAATAGATGGATTCTTGGAGGTCATATGTTTCTAGTTATCCGTGAGGGAAGGCTCAAAAGAACTGAAGCCAAAATAAACACTCAGGCAATTAAAATATAATATGCTTCCTTTTCTGAATCACTAGTCATTTGCATGATTTGGTGAGAAACTACTGGGATAAAATCCTCGGAGAAATATTACCAAACACCCAGTTGATTTGCATATTTAAACAGTTTACTTGCCAAGCTGTTAAGTCTTAAATGACCTGTTGAAAGAGAAAATAAAACTCGACCACTCTTTTAGTACAAATGAGTTTTCTTCATCAAAGGAGAAAACTTAATTGTACATTTGTGGTGATGTTTTAACAGGATCTTTTATTCTGTGAAACCTTTAATGGTTTCACTGCCACAGGCTTGCTGGACAGAAACAGGGAGATCCCTGTTTCTGATGTGATGGATGGACATGATCCAGCCATGCTGTAACTTTTGTGGTTCTACAGAATTAGTTCACCCAGTAGTGGGATTTCCTCTTGGTTCATTTTATGAAAATTTAAAAGACAGAATTTGGGTTAAATAGCTGGGTTAGAACCAGTAAACGTCACAGGTAAATTCTTGGCTCTGTCGCTGACTTCTTGGTTATCCTTGGGCAAACTGTGATGGGTTTGGTCCTGTAAACTCGTGGGAGGAATCGAGTGCTCCTTTACTCCGTGTGTGTAATTTTTTCCCCTGGCTCAGTAGAGTCATGGTCTTCTTGGTTGAAACACTGCTGTACTGTTAGCCGTAGTAAACTATATTCTCTATTTAATGGGCACACTTTGAAAGGATTTAGGAGGGCAATTAAATCAGAATTACCTCCACATTTTGTGGTGCCAGCAGTCCCAAAGCTGCTAGCAACCAGATATTGCTTATAGCTCCTTTTGGTAGTAACAGAACGATATTTCTTTTTTTTTTTTTTTCCCCAGTGTTTGCAATAGGTACAGTGAGATGAAGTGATTCATCTAATTTTTTTAAATATGCAAGGGACAAAGTGACATCACCCCTCTCAGCCCGGCCCTCTCTCCTGATAGTTGGTCTCTCATTCTGATAACTGCATCCCTGTGCAAATCTTTACCAGATAAACTGGCAGGCTCCGGCATAGCTAATACACTCAGTGTGTGTAAACTTAAATATCCCTCATCTCACTGTGCGGACAGTTAGTCCTGGAGTTGGAAACTGGTTTCCACAGAGGCAGTGTTCACTGCTTGAAAAGAAACAGGCCGTTCTAGATGTTGACACAGGAGACTTAGGAGCATATTGGCACATCTGAATGCAGAGAGCGGACACTGGTTAAAATCTAAGTGCATATGTGACACCAGTTGTTTTGAACGTTACTGTAATTAACAGGTTTCTTGTGGACTAATTAAATACTTGGAATTCTGTTGTCTTGCAGTAGCTGTTTCAGACATCAGGAATATGAAAATCAGGCTGTCTGCTGTTTTTCTCTAATAAAAATAAACTCATTATTAGGTAAACAAATGTATGCACTAACAGACTGACAAGGAGGAAGAACTACCTAAGATGTGAAACTTGAGTGCTGGAGAGAAGATGGCATTGACGCTGCTATCCCAGCAACCCAAATGTGCCCACATCTCCCACGGTTCAAAACCTAAATCTGTTTGGGATTTAAATTAATTTAGATGCCCAAAATAAGCCCCACAGAGACGACGCGGTACTGCTTCTGCATGCCGGGAGAGATGAGGTTTCAGGGACTAGCTGTGTCTTGGGCATGGGGATCCCTGACCCCTTGGGTGGATATAGTGGCTATAGTGTCAGTATTTGAGCGCTGGCCGAAGCGGCAGCCGCTCTGGCATGAGAGATGCAGCCAGGCCTTGCGGTGGAGATGCCACCCCACGGGATGTGGAGGAGAAACCCAGTGCAGCCCCAGCTTCGGGGGCTCATCGGGACCCCTGCGCTCGCCAACAGGCCGCTCCATGGGCAGCTGCCCCACGGCAGCAGCTCCCGCGCGTGCTGAGGCACCGCTGCCGGCACATGGGGATGCCAAGGAGGCCCCTCTGGCGTGCGAGACAAGCCTCTCCGTCTGCCTGGAAGAGGGACGAGGCTTTTTCCAGACAACCTTGCTCCGCAGCAGGGCCCCTCTTGCTATTCCAGACGCCTTCGCCACTGGGGACGTGATGCGGTTCAAAATTTGGGGGGGCAGGGTTGCATGATTTTTAATCACGAAATTAAAATTGCATTAATTGGATTTACCACACACACAAAAAAATCCTCAAAATCTTTTGTAAATGAGAAATTAGATTTACAAATCCTTGCCTTGACTCTACAGTACAAATCCTGCCAATAAATCCTAAAATACACTTTCATATATAAATCCTTTCTTTACCCTTGGGATGGAAGGCACTGATTTATGAATCAGAACAGTAAAAATCCTGAGGCTGTATCATGCTTACTAATCCTGGCGTAATTTTTTAATGGAACGTGTTGGCCTTGAGTTTGCGTGTCGCTTTATCCTGAGAAGAGCGAGCAGTTTACATCTGCTCCTACATGTGCTTGCCTTGGCATAGCTCCCGATGTTTTATTTCATCCGGGTCTGCAGCAAGGACCTGCCGCCCGCGCTCGTGGCTGCGGCGGGAGGGAGATCCTCGTGACGGAGACCCCGAAGGCGCATGGCTCCCGCCCGAGAAGCAGCGCTGCGAGCCGTGACCATGGCCCTTCCTGGCACCCACGTGGCTCCCTGGGCTGGTGCCCGTGGTGGTTGGCCTCCCCCAGGGCTAGCTCAGCAGAGCTCCTCGCCGTCTGCGCCCAGGCCACCCGCTCGCTGCAGAACCTGAGGTCAGAGACAGCCCCAGTGGAGACGCTGTGCACATCAGAGGGCTGCAGAGCTCAGCAGCAGCCCTTGGCCAAAGACCAGCCAGGCCAGATGTGGAAACCGGCAGGGTGAAAATAATCCCGAAGCAGAAAGGCTGCTGCTCAGAAGGGAAAGTCAGCCTTGCCAATACTGCAGGGGACATTGCTGCAAATGAAAAGTGACTTCTCATAGGAGACTGAGTTAACCCCTGAATAAAGAGGAGAGTAATGTCTGCATATAAGATGTTGACTGCTCTTCCTTTGGCAATCTTCTTTTTGCCTCCTTTGCACGTGTGTTACCCTGCTCTCTGCCTTCTCCACTGATTTTCTTCTTCCTTGGTTGGTGATGTGGGCCATTTATAGATGGGCAAAGCAAGAACAACACATAACCAGAGCAAATCATCACAGCTTTGCAGGAGGCTGTTCAGGGCTGCTGGCCATGGCTAGTCTTCTCCACGTGTCCATCACATTTAACTGTTTTCCTTTGAAAATTTTGATCCCCTCAGGCAAGGACACAACTGCAGCACAGGTAACAGGCCTTGGGGACGCCTGGCTCAGCAGCAGCAGCAGAAGGAGCTGCTAATGTGCTGTTTTGCACTTTGAAAAGCTAAGGGACTTTCTGGAGCAGATGCAGAGGCTGTTGGCATGAAGCTGCATTTCTGCAGGCATCAGAGAGGTAGCCGAGTAACTCCTGTGGAAGCCTTTCCAGTAGGGGAACAGCTGCTTTTGGATGCTCGTCTAGATGCCTTCCTGTTCGGTTGGATCGTGCTGCCCCGTGACCGTCCCCAAACTGCGCCCTGGGGCTGGTAGGAGGATGTGAGCGGTGGTGCCTGTCCACTCACTCTGCTGCTGCGGGGCTGCAAGGCTCTCCACCGCTGTGATACACCTGCCAAAGGTCGCCCCAAAGCGAGCCCGTGCCTTTTTGCATGGCCAGTGGCATCCTGTGCATACGGGACAGCTGGTTTGCTCCAGAGCTAACTTTCTGAGGAAAAGTTAATGTCAGCCTCTGATTATCTGTGCCTGTTTTCATGCAGCAAGGCCAAAAGGTCTGTACTATGTAAGCCTAATGTGCAGGCACTGTGTAATCAACATGCACAGATGCAGCTGGTCTAGCAGGGCTTGAAGGCTTGTTTTTTTCTGAATATCTGCAACCCAGCTGTGTCCAAGATGCACTACAAGTACATCTTGTATGCAACACAGAACATATACACATATTTCTTCCTGGGAACAAATGTTTGTTTTCAAGGCAGTTAATGAGACTTAGGCTCGTAAAGATCACAAAGCAGAGCTCAAATGTGACACCATGTTGCCTTAAAAAAGTTTGAAAACTATTAGTTTAGACTTACAGCTTTCAGAAGAAGATTACAGGCTTCACTCCGAGTTGCTGCTGCTTTTTTTTTTTTTGTTACAGATAGAATTGCATTAACAAATGACATGTACATCTTTTTATAACACATGCTATTACTGTGTTATGATTGTGCTAGTAGTAGAGTGTTTTTTCTCTTACCATCATTTCAAAATGAATTCAAAACCTTGTGAGATGGAAGAACAGACATATTTCTTATGCTGATGTCAGACTTTGAGGCAGTGCTCAGCACTGGTAAGTAAAAGCGTAATTGAGGGTTTTTTCTTTATGAGAGATGTAAGATTTTTTTTCCCCTGTTCGCTAGCATGACAAAGGAAATAGGGAGTCAAATAATGTTAGCAATCACATGGCCATTTCCAAAATATATATTATGCATGAATAATTCATTTCCTGTCAGGCAATGAATTTCAAAAAATAGATTGAGTTTATTCCACATAGATAGTACTGGCAGAGTTATTGCTGCCCGTGCCATCACGGCTCTCCCGAAGTGTTTTATGTTCATATAGAGGCAATACTGAGGGCAAGCAGCTGCTTTCAATCACCAACTCCTGAGCCAGGAGTCTGCCTGGTTCCTTAGATGAAAGAAAACACATCAGTAGTTTGGTTTATCTGACGCATGGAGAAGTTTACCCAAAGATTAAAAGTATTGAAATGTTGCAGGGGAATAACGCATTGCCAGGGATGTTGATCAGACTTGTTTTATGAAGTTTACGTGTATTTTCTTACCTACCTTCCTGACTTTTGTGCCTAGTTCATAAGTGCACAGCAGTAACATTAAGATTCCCATGGGATTCCTACTGTCTTCCTGGTTACATTTGTGCCACCATTTAACTTCTGCTTTTTTTAAGGTCAGAGCCTGTAATCATGACCTAACAAGTGCATATGCTTGTCAGATAACCCAGCCTTGGCTATAGCAGCAGCTGGGTGAGAGAAGGAGCATCGCCGAGATTGATGATCTCAGGGCACTGCATAGCCCATAGTGCCTGATGGGCTCCCAGCATGGGGAGCTCCCCATAGCCTGCTTCTGAAAGCCTCCTGCAGAATCTGCCATGAGGATATCTCAGGAGCATTACAATCTTTTCTTTTCCAACCAGTTCTTCTATGATGGCTAGTTTATAAAGAGATTTTTTTCCTCTGCTGCTTTTCATCTTGTCCATTCGTACATAGCAAAACAAGTGTAAACTCCTACTCTAATTTTCAGGCTTTTTATTGCAAATTCTTACTCTTTTACTATGTGAACGCCAGTAACCTCACTAAAGTGTAAAATACAAAGAATGGGATTTCTTCCTGTTTATTAGTAGAAGTGAATGGTTCACAGGGTCTATTCTTCCCATTCCTCCTTTATCAGGAAGAAAAGAATAACTCCATTCCACTCGCCCTCTTGCCCCATGCCTTTGTGCCAAAGGAACAAAGTATTCTGAATCTTCTGGACCACAGGAACACCAGAGGTCTCATTACTACACGACAATCAAATCTGCAGTGTAACTCTTCACCTTAGCCTAACTCCATTTATGCTTCAGTCAAGGGAGGACAAAAAGTCTCAGGGTTGCTGTTCGAAAGAAGGAAAGACGTCTGAAAAATGTACTTGTGTGAGTTACTCTCAGCGTGGTCCTCAGTGCTGATGTGTGGAGTTCAGCAAAGATTCGTGTTTCAGTAAGCATCCAGTTTGCCACAGTGCCTAAGGCAGGAGAAGTACCCAGTGAAGCCAAAGCCAATTTCCGAGTAGGGATACCTGCACCAGGCTGAAACTACAAGTAGCACATTCCAGGGCTGTATTTTACCATCTGTTATCTGCCTTGCTGTTACACATCTGTGCTCTGAAATGTGGCTTTTTCTTAAGTTCCCATTTTGCTCAGATCCAAACTGGTGAATCATGGAAATTTGCTCAAAACCACAAATTACTCGTCATTGAGTTATGAGCCTTCTTGGTTCAGGCACTCTTTGCAAACAGCGAAGGAATCACAGAATCACAGAATGGTTGAGGTTGGAAGGGACCTCTAGAGATCATCTAGTTCAACCCCCCTGCTCCAGCAGGGACACCTAGAGCACGTGGCACAGGGTGGCATTAGGTGGGTTTGGAAGATCTCCAGAGGAGACCCCACAACCTCTCTGGGCAGCCTGTTCCAGTGCTCTGTCACCCTCACAGTAAAGAAGTTCTTCCTCAGGAAGAAGGAAATTCAAGCTTAGGGTCAGGCTAAGTCACTGGGAGGCTCCTTGGCTTTGCATCCTCTTCTGGAGGAAGCTCTTCCCGCGTTAGGTCCTTTCCTCCCAGGGGAAGGGATTTGCCGGCCTGCATCACAGCCCGTGTTCCTACACAAATCCCTGGGCTCTGGATGCTGAGGAAGCCTCCAGCAGGGCTTTGCAACGTCTTCATGTCTTGTGCAGTAAAATGCTTGGAAGTTAAAAAGCTCATTTTGCAATAGGGAAATAGATGCCAGCGGGAAGATACTAGTGCTGAAAATCCCAGGTGCTTTTTTCAGGAACTGCTACAATTCAACCTTTTGTGCTTCCTTTTTTTCCTGTAAACTGGGGCTGCTTATTTTTATAAAACTAATTTACTGTCCCTAACCCAGTTAGGGACACAGGCATCAACTTGAACAATTTACAAAAATGTAGTTTCTATGTAGAAGTGAACGGATGAAGAATGCACGTGTCCTTTCTGACAGCGAAGAGAGGACTTGACAGTGAGAGCAGAATCCACGCTGTGGTGCCTGTTGTTTTCCCAGCCGCACTCCACCTTCCACTGCGACACCTCCATTACATATGATTAGTTCTGCCAAACGTACTCTGCTCCTGTCCCCAGGATGGGAGACGGGTAGGGTTAGAGGGAACAGATACCACTCGTCTCTCCCTGCCAACCCCAGGGCAGCAGCAGATCTTTCTGCCGCTGCTGTTGCTTCTGGGCTATGATTTTCTTGGCTGCATTTCCCAGTATTGCACTTCTGGCCCTGACCAATTTCTTAACAGCTCCACATAATGGGAGCTCTGCACACATCCTAAATAAAGCGCCCAAGGCCGCTCTGTGGGAGGTTAGTGGGGTGGGCACAGGTGCTTGAGCAAGGTGTAATTTAGCTTTTGTCTTCACAAATCTAGAAGATGCGCAGGTGTTTGCAGCGCTTAGCCTTGAACACAGAGAATGTGTTTCCTTTAGTTTGATAATACCTGGATTGTCTTAATGGCATGGCAACTTATTGATTTCTTTTCTAGAAATTATTGTTAAACAGCTAGGTTGCTGAACTGCTAGATAGGGTATTTTCTGTCTTTCTCTCTTTTTCTCTCTTTCTCTCTCTCTCTCTCTTTTTAGACCAGTGCTTCTTATCTTAAAAGTTTTTCTGTATGACATTTTAATGAATGGCCTGTTCCCTCAGCTCAGTTCACAAAAGCTGTTCTACCTCTGATTTTATGTCATGTCAGCTGGAGACCAGAATAGGTGAGCTGAACCTCTAAGCACCTGTGTGGTACATTTTTAAATATAGTATATTCCTTTCAGGCTTTGCCAGTTCTGGTATCTTGATAATGAATGCCTTTGTGTTTGCTTTCACCAAGCAGAAATGTTTGGAAAGGACAGAACTTCCCACTGACCCGATTTGGAGATTGTATTAACATCACCATACAAAAAGAGCCCAGACTTTCAATGCAAACTAAGACTCGCTGCCACCCCTTGCCCCGCAATGGCAGTCAAACTTTGTGCAGTTAAAGTAAACTTGCTCCAGTTGGGTATTTTTTTAATACAGTGGGCTGTAATTTGTGGTGATGGCAGGACAAATTATCAGCAAAAACTTGAAGCGTCCTTGCAGCATGGATGGGACACTCTGGCGAGGAGGTTCAGCTAAGGGCCCGCACTGAGTTTTCTAAGAAAGGTTGTCCTTGCTAATGAGTTAAAACTCATTATCTCATTCCCTCCTCACTTAAATACTGAGTATTAGGTACCTTGGGGCACCTTTGGCTAAGAGCCTATGTTATTGTGAAAATTAGATTTTGGGTTGTTGATCGTCTATCTGCTGTAGGATTTGGAAGGCCTATTTCTTCTTTCATTGACCATAGTTTTACATGGAGGAAATACAGAAAGAGTCAGCTGGATGCTACTGAGGGAAAAATACTCTGAATCCTCTGAACTAGGTCTTTGGCTGGGGAATATCTGCATTAATTTGTTAATTTTCATAGAGCTACATCCTCTCAAGCCATCTGGGGATCTGAAGTAACTTTTTTGTCCTCTGGAAAGAGAAATGGAGAAGCTATTCTCCTTATTGTGAATATTTTTCGAACAGGCAGACTGTTAATTAATTAAAAATTGGTGATGTCCCTTAGAAAGCTGCTAAAGAGATTTTTTTTTCTGTCTCTTCACACGCTGTTCTCCCTTGCCAGAGATGTCTTGTTCACCTGAGGCTGAAGGTTGAATAACCGGGCCAGAAATGTGGTAAAAAGTGTAAGTCAAGTGCAGTCAAAAGTCTCATGGAGTCAGTCTTGGTCAGAAGTAGTAGATTATTTGATCTTGATTCTCATGTTGAACAAGCATTTAAATTTTCCTTTCAGTCAGACCTCACTGGTTGCTCATAGTGTGAACTGCCATTGGTTGGGCATGATTTACATTGTGTTTACATAGAGCTTAATTCTGTATGGAGCTAAAGAAGCTAAATGAAACAGCTTGCTGTACAATCACTAAATGAAAAGGCAAAATTAAAACATGACTGTTCCCTTTGACAATTATAAGAAAAAATAAAGCATGCTTTAAATCATATGAACTTTCAGCTAAGCCTCTCATTAGTGGTGAAAACCTTTTTCTCTGAAATCTCTTGAACTCTATTTTGAAGGTAAAAATAGGAAAAAAAAGCACTTTATTGAATTGCTATTTTGTAACAGGAGAATTTATTTTATCTTTCTGCTCTCCCTCAAAGTTAGTGTTTGCAACAGAGCCTCTGGACCACCCATAATCTGGTAATGGGTTTACCACAACCCAGAGTCACTAAACAGATGTTTATCTGAGCATTATCTGATTCCCTTATGGTGGGAGGGTCTGTTCACAATCCCCAAGTGCATTAAAGAAATGAGGGAGTTGTAAAAACATTTAGAAATAGATGAAACACCCTTCTAAGATAAGTTTGTTATAAAGGAAAGCAAAAGCTCCTCGGAACTGACGTTATTCCTTGAGTTCTTGCTACTTGTTTGGCAGCTGCAGTATTTTTTCTTACTGTGGTGACTGCATTCTGCAGTGTGTACTGAATGCCATCCTGAAATATGTATCTTAGATGATAGAAATGCAGAAGAACTACTTTTTTATTTTATCTTTACTCATTTTAAAAATTGCAATTTTGTATCTTAAAATAATGGTCTTGTTGGAAGGGTTGTTTTATTTGGTGAATTCAGGCCACGAATGCTAGTAATCATAAGTTATTCTGATGTTTAAAAATACACTCTTACAAAAAACATACAAGCACATATGTTACTTTATCCACATGAGTTCTCTGACCAGAAAAATAAAGAACCTATTGTTTCTTGTTATAATTATCTGGGTTATAAAGTAGGGCAGAAATACAATGTGAAAGGAAGGATTATTAAGTAATTCCTAAGCAAAAATAATCCATAGAAACATTATGATAATTAATTAACCACAAGATCGCAAACTTCATTTCTCACAAATTGGCAGGTGATAAGAAAGGTGCAAATGCATTTTTATGGCAGGAAGTACTTTCATTAAATTGTACTGGGAAGTCATCTCTACAAGTCTTTGCATTCTCTGTTGCCGTATTGGTTTCTTGTCTCCTTCACCTTCTGTTTGGTGCTGTAGACAAGAGGGTAGCGCCACAGCCAGTGCATTTCTGCTGCCTTTGCATGCACGCTTGTCAGGTGGCCAGAACTCAGACATGGTCCCGGCTCCCACCTCATTCACTCCTGTGACGTGTGTGTGCCATTTCTGCTGCATTCCTGAAGTGTGCCTGTCCCAGACCTTCGTTTTGGTGGAAATGCTCATTATTGACACCAAAGGTGAGAAGCTGCAGTGCCTCCACCTGAAAAGTGAGACATAAACAAAAGGTAGAGCAACACTGCTCCTAAAGCTCTGTCTGGTTTTAGAGAAATCAGTGAGTCCCATTAGCTCTCCTTAAAACCAGGATTACACCTTGTAGGCCTTTATGTCATCTGAGCTGTCAGTAATTAAGTCCCTGTTGCTTCTTAACCATATTCCCAGCCCTCTTCCATTTCATTCAGTGTCATGTAGTGGGTGCCGTGCTTGTGCTACTTCTTCCAGGTTCCACATCCTGACACTTTTTCTATTCCTGCTTTCTGTCTTGTGTACAAGCCCTGGACTCCCAATGCAACAAAGCATTTAAACACATGTTCAGCTTTAAGTTATGAAGTGTTTTGTTCAGTCAAGATCTTTACATTCAACTCATTCTGTTCAAGCAAGAGTAGCATTTTAACTTTGAAAGGTACAGGGACAGATTCTCAGTGCCACAGAGGACCAATTAATTCTTTTTTTTTATCAATGTCTTCTGTTCTTCGTTATAGTTGCCCTTAGATTCCCATTTTTGCTTTCTCTGCTTTATTGTTCCTTTTCTTTTTCTTCACTCTCTTCTTCTACGTATCGCTTGTCTTCCTCAGAGTCAGGAAGCACAATTTTATTTTGTACATCAGAAAATTTACCCTACAGTTAGTTTAAGCAAATTGGCAGTTCAGATCAGCATGTCCATGACGTGCGTCTGGTACTATGAGACAGGAGACAGCAGGAGAGAGTGGCCAAGGGTACCGTCTCATCACAGTTTGTCCTGATGGGATAAAAATATCCACACTGGATAAATGTTTGCTTGATCTAAGAGTGTTTTGTAGTGAAACAGCCAATGCATGAAGCTGCTTCAGAAAGAAAAGATCTGAAAACTTTGGTGAGTTTGAAATGGAGGTTGAGATCCTTCTCCCTACTTCTGAGCACCACTTCCCAGAGCTCTGGTGACTCTGCATTGACTCTAAGAGTCATGCCAGTCCTTCTGCTGTCTGCAGTTTTTTAATCTGCTGCAGCATAGCTCTGAATTCAGCACTTCCACTCGCTCTGCGCTGCCGGGTCACTGTGACCAGGCTCCCGCTATCACAGGCAGCGCATCACGTGGTTGCTTTTATAAATGTGCCAAGCTCAATACTCAAACCTTACAAGTAGCTAACCCCTGCTGCGGCTTCTGAAAAGCTGTTCTAGAGCCTTCCAGCTGACGGCTGAAAATCTTTTATTTTGCAAATTTCCTCTACAGGAGGAGTAATTCTAGTGATACATTTCTAAGTTGACCCTGCACATTTTGATATAAAGATGTGAAGACGACTTTTCAGTCCCTTCATAAGTGACTGTGTTTCTAGGCTGGAAGTGTTTTGGGGAGTCGGTGTGTGGCAGAGCATACGTCCTTGCATGCATAACAGCATTGCTTTCAGTATGTTAGTCAGCTATGTAGGCTAAAGTGGATTCCCTGAGTCAAGAGTGTATTCCTGTTTAATCAGAGCACTGGTTGATTCACATAGGCCAAGGGTGGCCACATAGGCCACACAATGGTGGCTGTTTTCTTAGGAAAATATTTTCATTTTCATGTTATTTCACCACACTGTTGGCCTGTCTGCTCTTCCTAAGAGGTGCACATACATCTCAAATGACTTTAATGGCCTGTGGCACTTTAAAAAGAAGGGTTTTGTAACCATATATTTTAAGGAAAACAGCATCAATATAGTGGTTGTGGATGCTTTTGCTTTTGAATATTTTGCAAGATGCATCAGGGTATCTAGTCACTTCACACTGTTATAAAATTATGTGAAGTGTAGATTAGTAACAGGGCATGACATAAAAGCAGTATGTACAGCCTCAAGGTAAAAACTTTGAAAAAAAAAGTTATGTTTATGGATCATTTTGTTAGAAGAGCTCAGATTGGCACTATGTCTCTATTTTTATTGCTAGAGATATTCGCATGGATGTGAGCTCCCCTGGCTTGTGAGTACCACTAATGTTTCACGGAGCTGAGCTCGGTTAAGGAGCATGAGCCCAGCAGAGTGTGCAGCATGGCGAAGGACCCCTGAAGGACACCTGAAAGAGGGCTACACTTTGGTGTTCCCGCTTGTGTGTAACTCCTGTCAACAGTGATAACCACAGAATGGGGCGCACGGGATGGGGCACAGCGTTTCTTTCAGGGTAGTCAAGTTAAGTGCCGAAGTCCTGACCTTCGGCCAAGCTAAAATGGAAGGATAATGTTTTAATTGTTTGGCAGGTGGTGGATTTGGGCCTTTGCTCAGCAAAGCACTTGGAGTCCCTTGACTTCATTGAGAGTGTTTTATTTAAACCTAAGCATATGATTAAGTTATTTCCTGCGACTGCCTTTAGGGAAACTGCTTCTCGCCTTTCATTCATGGGAGGGGAAAACATATTTAGTCCTGTGCCTGAAGAAATTATTGAACTTCCTTAGCTTAAAAAAAGTAAGGGAAGGTGATGGTGAAACTTGGGAGGAAGACACCAGAAAGGCTAAAGAGAGTCTGTTCTGCACACCTCTACAGGAGTGAGGGCCATCCAGTCTCCTGGAAAGAAACAGAAAGGGGCTGGAGGCTGCTCGGTTGGGGTTTGTTCAGCCTCGGGCAAAGTAGGTAGGTGAGCATGGAGCTGTACCCCTTGGCAGGGAGGTCATTGCTGATGCAGCAGCAACTGGCCCGTTGCCAGCCCCTGGAGGGCTCCAGAGGTGGACGAGGTCAAATCCAGCTCCACATTATCCACTGTAGCCTGGGCAGGCCCTTTTTTTTTTTTTTTTTTTTTTTTGCCATTCAGTGGCTTCCGCATCCTCAACACAGCTGCCTTCAGATAAAGCAACCTTTGGTATTTTATGTAAGCTGCAGAATACTTTTTTTTTTTTCTTTTTTTCTTTTTAGTTTTCTGACTCACAGGCCTTTTCTTCAGAAACATAAAATGATTCATATACCCAGGCATTTAGCTCACTTTATATCTGTAAATGGCACTTCATGCATGTTTAATGAGAGCATTCCAAACTGCTAAAACCGTAATTTGCTTGTGTTGCTTAATAGGGTTCGAACCCCGCAAAGACTTAAGTAAATGCTTTTAAGTTCACGGTAGGTTTTTGCAGGATCGGGACCTACAGCTGCAGCGTCCAGTGGCTTGGGCTCGGTGTATCACATTTCGTAAGTTGTCTGGCACAGCACCTGGGAAGAGAGAAAGAAAAATGGAGTTGGTGTTAAAATTTGATACAGAAAAGAATGCAAAGAGGCTCCTTTATTGCTTCCACAGGGCTAAGAGAGCCGAATGTTAAAGTACATCAGAAAAAGGAGCTGGAAAGAGAAGTTGAAAAATATTTTTTTCTTTCTCTGTGCTCCAAAATTTCTAAAATTAAACTCCCAGTGTCTTATTATTTTTATTGGAAGATATGAGGGAAAAATCCCCATGCTGGATAATTCAAAGACCGGATAGATTTATTTAGACTCAATAACTACATTAGCTAGCACTGTCTTTGTAAAAAGCCATTTTGCAGTTACTCAGGCAATGCACATAAGCTATAATTTGCTTTTTAAAACTGAATCAAATAATCTATGAAACTGGGTTTTCATATCTTTTAATTAGGATTTTTTTTTCTCCCAAATCTTCTAAGAGCCACTTCGGATTACTTAATTTCTAAAAATATATCTTCTACATTTTTGTTCTACCAGGCAGAATTCTAAAAGCAGTAGAGTCTTCCAATTGAGTTGAAATTTAATAAATCATAAATGCATATTTTGGGACACAATTTATGTTCTGAGAATCACATTTCTGAAAAATGTGAAAATCTTTTTTCTGATCTACAAAATGGTGCTGTGTGCAAGCACCTGTTCATTTTCAGTTATTTTATTGCTTAGTGTTTTATGTTATTTCACTGTATTGTTATTTGGAAGAGAATTTTTAGTTTACATTCATCAAGTCATTTTTGTTTCCTAGAAGACAAATTTCTCCTCTTTCTCCCCCAATCCTCCGAAGAAGAAAGAGTCACTGATCTTCTCTAAGCTTTAGGGATGATTTATAGCTTACTAATGAAACAATAATAATAGTTAGGAAAGGACCACAAACTGCATGTCGCGTGCATTGAACTCTGTGGGGATCGGAAGTGGGTTGACCTTATCAAACCAGTTATCTGGAATCATTGCTGCAGTCATCAGGCCCTGGCTCCAAAATGGCTCCAGCAAGGAGTCCTACCCTACCTTCCCGTGCGCTTGAGTCTGGAGTGCCTTGGGGTGCTGCCACTGAGAGCAGCAAAGCATTGCTGGTCTTTCTGATGGTGCAGCCTTCAGTTTTCCAATGTTTATCCTTTTCTGATGATCGTGTTGATACAGGACATTTTGTACTCCAGGCATAGTTGCATTAAAACAACTGCTAGCTGCTCTCCACTGAGGGATACCTGGGAAGGTGGCTCATCTCACCTCCTGCAGCTGCAGCAAACTGTAGTTCAAGGTCGAAGGAAGCTGAAAAAAGCACATGCAAAATAGTCCCAAATGCCCCCCAAAAAGTGTTGTATTAGAACCTCCCCCTAGAGGCCAGGAGGGGGAGGCTGCAGTTAGGGAAAAATGGGACTAACCAAATGATAGAAGTAGGGTTTGTGCTATGGTTTTGGTAAGATCGAAGATCTTGCAAGTGGGACTAACTGATAGAATATTATCAGCCATTAAGTGTTAGTAAACTAATACCACTATCCCTACCAACATTAGGACAGTAGCAATATCAGAGAGGTGTAATTTATGAAGAAACAATGTTTTTCTAAAAATAAATTATTCTGGCTCATCAGGGACTTCATGAAATTTTATATACACAAGGAATATATATCATAGGATGCCTGAACAAGATCTGTAATCCCCCTTGAAGGAGAACACTGACCAAACCAGAAGTAGGCTGAGTCGGCAAGGAGCATTTCAAGGGTGGCAGTCCATATGATATTCTTCCAGTTCAGTTAAAACTCTGCTATGGCACCCAAAAAAAACATTGAAGTTGACTTTGTAATATGTACTGTGGGCATTTGCTTGGGGTCTTCTCCCTCTGCACACCCTGGCCTTCATTTCCCCAAAACCTCTCCTGAGCTCGCATTCAGTTTGTGCCATCTCCATTAGCAGATGATAGAGCCATTCTTCATAATGATTCACCAAGAGGGTATTTAGAGGCTACAAAGTGTCTAGGGAGAAGTGTTTCAATATTGAAAATGTCCTTACTTAGCAAATTACATGAGGCGTTTGATTTGTTTTTGGGTTACTTCTTTTGTCTTTGGAGCTGACCACCATGAACCAAGAAGGAAAAAACGTTTCTCTTGGCCTCAGCTTTTCCAAAAATGAGAAGGATTTCCTGAGTCAGCTGCTCACAGTTT
Organism: Tinamus guttatus; assembly: GCF_000705375.1. Next base: position 281,179 of record NW_010583718.1, on the reverse strand, counting down.
TGTATAAAGTGTGGTCTGAATGTGAGATAGCAAGTTTGGGCTTTTGCCTCTCTTAGTATGTTTTGGCACTGCATGCTAGAGAGGCGATCTGTGTGGGAGCCCATGGGGGGACCCAAGGGAATGCCGGGTTACAGCCTAGTAGGAGAAACAGAAAGCCCTATGAAGAGCTGGTAGGTGAACTGTGCCCCTTCCGCCAGAAACACTGTAGTGACAGTAAACTGTTCTCAAGGTGAGTGTAATGGAAAGTTACCTACTCAAGTTAAAACTTGTGTAACCTTTGGGAAGTCCTTTCATTTCTTAGCAGGAAGAGTCACATTTGTGTAATACAAACAGGTTTGGCTCATTAGCAAACCAAATAATAACCTTGTGCTCGGAGCTGCATTCGGTGGTGTTTTGCTTCTCAAAGACAACCCTGTAGTGGAAAGGATTGAACTGGCAGGGAGATGACATATAGTTACCTCATTAAGTCAGTCCTTGACTTCGGGCCACAGATACGTGGTCCGTTGAATTTGGCATGAGTTTGTGCTACCCTGGGGAACAGGCAGGGAAAGTCTTTTCCAGCACTGCCCTCCCGAGCCTCCCATTCTGCTGTGTGAGCCCTGGAGTTTGGGGGAATGCCCCAAGTGGGTGTCATGTCCTGGAATCAGGTCCCAGCTCTTAATAGCTGAGGGGAGTCACCCTGGTGCCTATCTTCTTTCACTCTCTTTGCCAGCAAAGCACAGAGCTACTTCTTTCTTTATTTTCAGTGATTTAGACATAAAGGTGTGGTTGTCATGCTAGGAGGTGAAGAGTTTCTTGCCAACAGCTACTCCATTCTCTTTCATTATTTTCTGTTTGCTTCAGCTGAAGGGAATATGGCAACAGCGAGCAGTGAGTTCACAGCTCTGCCAACAACTACAGCTTGTTCAGCAG
>NW_010583718.1:203186-280253 GCF_000705375.1 Tinamus guttatus | reverse complement strand
ACAAGGCTGTGGAGAAAAAGGAACCCCTTTGTGCAGAAATTTAAAAAGGAAAGGGATGATGCTTAGCAGTGCACAGTTTTGCAAATGATGGGTGTTAGAAGGGACTCAGTGGTTTGAAGATGTCAGGAGAGATGTCAAGGCCAGCAGCAAGAAAATGAAGGGATGATGCAGAAAACATCCTGGAAAACATCCCCTGAGTTTCCACATCTCGTGTTTACCTCTCTATTTAGCGAATTGCCTTGGAAATCATGAATAACTACTCTTCTTAATTAGAGCCATCACGATTCTCTTTTTTTTTTCAAATATTTTCATCTGTGATTTTGAGTCCTTTTGTTTTTAAAAAAATATTTTCCTACTGGAAAAAGTGGAAATTCTGATATTTTCTGCTAATAACTGGCTGGTTTCTTGCCTTGTGACCAGAAATCAAGAAAAGCCCAGTGCGAGGTGATATCCCCATATTTTGGGCTCTGCAGCAGCCCTGATGCCCTCGAGGAGCAGGACCTGACCGCAATGACTTGTCGGATCTCTTCAGGGCCCCATGTAGTTTGCTGCCACTTCCATGTTGTTCAGGCACTTAATGTCCCCTGCATCCTGCCTTGGTATTTTTCTGCCTCAGAAGGCAATAATTAAGGACCTTGTCTATAGGCTCTTTTCATTAGGGCCTGCTCACTTGGTTAATTTACCGAATAACAATTAGTCCTGTGCACAATGTTCTTTGGCAAAGCAAAATCACGTCAAACGTGGCTGGCTGCAGGGTTTATTATGGGCTTGAAGCTTGGAATAGGCTCATTAAAAGTTTCCCCACCTATGAACCTTTCTGTGGCTTGGCAGGCGTGGATTCAGGCCTGATCCAAATCTACTGTGGAGGCAAGGCCGAGTAGAACTAGGCACGTCTGGCTCTCACTTGCTCCGAGATTTAAAAGGTCCTCCAAACAAGAAGTCCAAAAATCAGAAGAACAGGTCAGGCTTTTAAGGCAAGAGCTTCCAGACAGGGGAGCTACAGGGATCTCCTGGTCTGAGCTAACGGGATGCAAAAGGTCAAGAGTTTGCAGAAGCTGATATAAATAAAACTGAAAGTCTGCATTAAGAATTTACCAGAACGATAATAATGCTGTGATTCTCCACAGTGTTTGCGATTCTCCGAAGTGTTTGGCCAAAAGGCCGGTGACAAAAAAGGAACAATTGGCAGGGTGATTAAGTTTGTGATCTTCTTGGAAGGCCAAGGTGTCCCACAGACCTGGTGCTTGGCTTCCCAGCAGGCCGGGAGGTGACCAGCAGCTCCGGTCTCTCCCTTTGCTACCGATTCAAGATGTGTTGCAAGTGTCAGGCTCAGCAAGCAATGCAAACAGCCGACAGCCAGAAATAAAAATCCCTAAAGCAAAGCAAAGGTTATGTTCAGTACAAGAGTATCATAATTTTCTGTTTGAGGCGGTGTCAGGCCAGGCTCTGGGAGCATGGTGAGGGACATTGTGAGAAGTGGAAATGCCATTCTGGATGCTGTTTCCTTTCCAGGGAAGCATGTGAAAGACATCGCTTTCGCGGGGAAGCCTACATGGGGAGGTCACAGCTGCTGCCAATGGGGCGGGATGTCTGAGCAGGGAAAGGTGGGGCGAGAGGAGCTGCTGCAAAGCAAGCCAGAGAAGCAGCCAGAGAATGTGAGGCTGGAAGCTGCTCAGCAATGTTCCTTCGATGAAATCTGGAGACATCGTTTTTTCCCCCACTGTTATTTCTGTATTTCTGTTTTTTTAAAATCTCTCGTTCTCACTTAAACAGGCATGGAAATGTTTTTCTTTATGTGGGTAACATCCTGACATTTTTGAACTAGCAGACAGATCATCTCCACGTTTCATTTCAAAAGCAGTATTTGCATCTGTGTGGGATGAAAATGCCGTGCAAGGTTGCGATTGATCACGACGTGTTTTCTTAGCCATGATCAGTTAATAACTCAACACCGCCATGTATTAAGTACGGTGACTGTCACTTCGCTGCCACACATGCCTCCCAGCTATATGCCACACATCATTTCCTTGGTCCCCAAAGTCATTCCTGACATCACCCCCCCAGTAGTGTGTCAGGGAGAAAAGTGCACCATTTTGCCTAAAGGAAGCACGCAGCAAATACCCACACGTTTCTCCAAAGGTGAGTTGTCTGAGAAGCCCGTCCAACAACTAGCCCAAGCCAGAACAAGCTATAATTACACGTCCTTGTGTTCTGCAGTTTATATGATTTTCTCTCCGCTGCTTTAAGTAAGTGTGCCACGGTTCTGCTTCAGTGGATCTGCAGCCTTTTAGCAAGCTGTAGAGCATGCCCAACTGTTCCTGCACTGCAACACAGGAAAATGGACTGTAACCCTTTGCAGGGGTTGTGCAGCTTAGCAGTGTGCAGGTCATCTCAGATGATGACCTGGGGAGGAGGAAGATGAGGAGCCGGGTGATTAGTGGCCACCGTTACAGACCCCAGGCATTGCTCAGGATTTTGTGCACCTCGAGTTAATAATCTCCAGAGTGTAATCAGGTAGAGAGAGGATGGCAAAGAGGAAGCAGCTCTGAAGGAATTAAACATTAACAGCACAACTGAAATGCAAACGAACGGGAGCGAAAGAAGCTGTTCCCCAGGGAAATGCTGTCCAAGCACAGTCTGTACCCAGCTATAACAGGCAGAAGGGGTTTGTTTACGGAAGCAGACAGTCATCTCCTTCCTCTGTGCCGTAAAACATGCCTCTGAAGGACGCACCAGGAGGAACTTTGCCTGAGCGTGGCTTGCAAAGCAACGCCTCCAAGACAAGCCTAGCACTTTGAGGCATTCCTCTCATTCTCATTTCACATTATCCTGTTTTTTTGTGCTCCCAGGTTTTAAAAGTTTGTGAGGAGAAGGCTGCTGGCGTAGCAATGGGGGACTCAGACTCATGCAATCATTTCTTCATCCATCCAGGTGCTCCAGCATCCAGCCTAGCTGCTCTGCAGAGCAAAACCAGGCTCTTGCAGGAGCACTTACAGCATGGTTTGGCCTCTGTTAGAACTAAAGGGCAACTGCAGGCAGTTGCAGACCAGCCAGAAAGAGTCCATCTGCTCCGGCATCCTCGGGAGAAAACTGCATGTGAGACAGCCGTGCTTCTACTGTCAGTCCCAGCAGAGTGGCTCACCAACCAAATTAATAAATAAACGACCCACTGAGCCCTCCCCCCAAGTAACTTCAAATCTGATTAGCAGTCTAAAGAGGACGTTTTTCAAGACTTCAGTGGCTGGATCAGAAGATCAAAAGATCATTGATTCTTTTTATTTTACTTTACCTCAGAGAGAAGGAGGTTTTTTTAAAAAAAAAACCTTATCAGATGCTTTTTGAATGCCCAAAAGGGAAAAAAAAGGAGGGGGGGGTTTATTAGTATTAGTAGTGGTATTCCAAAGTGTATTACATACATTATTATTAATGTTATTCTAGGGCTTCAGTGCCAGCAAATTATAAATAGAAAGAATTGGCAACAAATTTATTAGAGAACTAAAAAAAGTACTGGAAGTTAGGATGGATGATGAGATGGAAGAGATGAGCTGAGTGAAATGAAGACTGTTAAAATGGCAGCTCTATCTAGCACTGAAATATAGTGAAGAAAAAGTGGGAATGCTGATCTTCTAACAAACAACAACTGTGCTTCTAACAACCTCTTGTCATATTTGGTCAAATTTCTGTAAAATTGCTAACATAAGCTCTTGTAACATGAAAAGATATTTATGCTGATATAAATGCATCTCTGGTAGGGGTTTCTACCGCTTCTGTAATGATATTCTAGAAACTGATATGGTATTACAGAGAGAGGTGACTTCTCAAAAAATGGAGGCATAAATTCACCTGTGCTAGATTTAGTCTGTCTCCTTCTGTGGAGGACATGAGTGGGGACACCATTTTTTTTTTGCCAATAGCAATAATATAATGCTTGTAGGGAGAAAACAAGAAAACACACCTAACACCCCCACAGGACAATAGGTTCTCCTCTGACATGGCCTTTTAGAAATGAGACTTGGTGCTATGGTAAATAGTTCCATAAAATCTTAGCTCCTGACTCTGTGACAATGGCCAAAAAAAAAAACAGATCTAAAGGGCTTATTTGTGAAAAATGTCTGTTTTAGAAAGCTGCTGAGTTACTAAACATTGGAGGAGGCCAGGAGGCTCCTTTTTTTCTTACACTCTTCCCTAGGTATCTCCTTGGTCATGGATTCCCTGTTGGGTTCCCTATTTTAGAAAAACCTGTAGAGCTCCTTCAGGAAGGGACGGGGCTAGAGGAGAAGAGAAGCCCGGTGGCACAAGAGGACAAGCCAAGAGAAACCAACCCTCGGCTGGGAAAAGGGGCTGTGGAAGACGATCCCTGTGGTGCCACCAGGGCTGTCTTGGAAGGGGCTGACTTGGTGCATGTGGGACATACTGAGAGAATATAAGGCTGCCAGCAGGCTAGGAAGTCCCTGGCATATAGCAGTGTGGGCTGTGGAGACTTCTCCTTCCATTTACATTTATTGTCATTTCATTTTCACATATTTCAAAACTGAGTGCTGTCCAGTCCTCATTCTTCCTCTGAAAAAACTCCAACCTATTGATCCCTAATATTTTTATGCCCCTGAGATCCACTCCCTCCACAGCTCAGTTTCTTCTCAACCTCATCGAGTTTGACAACGGCTTTGGTTGCCCAAATCCCATGTAACTAGCCATTTGGGGAGGGAAAGTGGTGCTAAATGAACTTCTCTTGTGCTCGCCAAGACCTCAAGGAGCAGGAGACCTCAGTCTTTCCGTCATCTCTTCTCCAGCATGTGCGGGTTGGAGCAAGAACCCCATGTTACCGGATCCCCCGAGGGCCCGATATCCCCGACGCGTCACCGCCCTTCAGGGCTCAGTCTGGGCTGAAACACAAGCTCCACACGAGGGCTGTGTGCTTTCCAGCGGGGTGTTGTGGCACTAACAGCTGATGGAAGGCTTCTCGGAATACCTGATTTTTACCTTGACACTTTTTCTTGACATGCTGCCGTTTTAGAAGTACTTTTCCCCTCTCTCTCTTTACTTCTCTATGTGTTCTTTTTTCCGTGGCAGTATTTTTCTCTTGATATGTTTTGTTGCTGTTAAGGACTTGCATAATGTTTCCTTTTAAATGGTTTAATTTCAAAGTTTTCTCTTACTTCAAACTTCCTAGTTGCTATGTGACTCTGCTGTGCGATTTCTAAGTCTTCTTTTGCTTTAGTGCTCTTTATCTCTTAGGCAGCTTCCCTTGAAAAGCTCTACAGTGGTGATTGATAGCATGAAAAATATCATCCGTATCTCTCAGTTCATAATGTAGAATTTTAATATATCTACGAGAGAAGTGGATGCAGACCAAACAAGCATTTTGTAGGGTGCAATAATGGTTATTTATTTATAGGATACTTATTTTCTAAAATTCTCAAATAGCATGAAGAGAAACTTGGCCATATTTTTAAGAAAATACTTTTTTTTTTCTCATACATTCTAGTCATACCACAGGCTTTCCACAAAAAGATCATTCTATTTTTGTATTATATGCCCAGAACAGTTATTGCAGGACTGGACGTTGCCAGGATTTGATACCGAGAGCATGCAGTCTGATTTTTTAAAGGCAGAGTGCTCACAGCTTTTCTTGGAGCCATTGTGAATGGCAGGTGTCTCAGGTCCCCAGACTAGGATGTTCATAGTTTGACTTACTTTCAGTGTTAAAATATTTGAATACTTCTCTCCAGATCCTCTAAAGTACATCATTTTAAACCGAAGCATTTGACTCCAGTAGCAGTTTAAAATGCACGACACTGGGTTTAATCTGAAGCCCACCAAGAGCAATGAAAGTCTTTCTGTTGATAGGCTGTAACTGGATTTAAAAAGTGGCCTACATCTTTTGCTCCATGTCTCAGGCTCTCTTTGCTCAGCTATCCATAGGTGGTCTAAATTTACCACTGCAGTATGAAAACATGAATCTGTGAACAGCGGAGGGTCTAGCTATTTAAATCACTTTCTGGCCTCATTTCTGAACCTTGAACAAGACTTGCACTTCCCAGTTTTGTCAGCAGAGTGAAGCTGGTGAATATTTTCTTTGGTGACCATTTTCATCTGCAGTTCATAGCAGGAGCTATGATGAAGCCAGCAAAAAGTGGCTGATATTCCTCATTTTACTTACTGAAATGGGTTGGCTAACCGGGTTGGCCAGCTGGCAGATGTGGGGTTTTTTGGTTTGTTCATTGATTTTTTTTTTTTTGCTTGTTGATACATTTATGCTTAAGAGGCCTTTGCAGACAGAGAAACAACAGGACTGTGAGTGAGCCCTCAGTCTCAGTTTTGTCACCGAAAGCCACAGTTGATAGACTTAATTCCTCAGGAAAGGCAGAAGCTGTTTTTGAAAAAGGTATCAGACATTTTGTCACCTTTTTTTTTTTTTCCCTAAGTCTGCACTGACATTAGTGGAGCAATCTTGCGTTGGAGCAGTCACTCCAAGAGGAGAGTGGGATGTGGTAATGGGGGTGGGATGTCTGGTTGGCCTTGGTGCATCAAAAGTGCTTGCTGTCTTGCCCATGCAGCCCATCAATGAGGGCAACCAAATGGCACCTGGAATCAGTAGGACATCTTGTCCTTTGGAGATCACTTAAACTCTGCTTAAAATGAGCCTTATTACTACAAAACTTATAATTTAGCTTTTGGAAGGCAGCACGTACTGTATGTGCAGTGTTGTGTCCTCACCACTTGTGCCAGCCTGGAGTCACCTACTTCTTGGCTTGCAGTCATTTGCAAGTTCAGCAAATTGTTTTAGTGTCTAGATGGGCTAGATTATGGGGTAGATGATCTGTCAGGATGTTCCTGGACTGCAAATACTGTGAAATAGTGAATCAAAGCAGAAGCACAGCGCAGATCCTGAGGGCAGCAGTCAGTAGTCTTTGGTTCTGTTTCGTGCGCCTGAGAAATGGTTGATTTCAACATAATGGTGACTTTGTGATAGAGCTCCCAGGGAAAAGGCACAATGATTTTTCTACCTAATGGATGTAGTAAAAGCATTGACAAGTCTACTGTTGGTTAGAATAAAATGTGCTTTTTGTTATGCCTGATTTGTCTTAATTGTAGTGTTATAAGAAAAAATTCTGGAATGAAAAGAATATTGTGTTAAAGTGTCTCCTGAACCGCATTTTCTTATGCAGCAGTTGCTCTCAAGATAGTGATAATGTTCACAGAGAAACTGGAACTGCGTGTGAAAACTGGAAGGTCAGCTCTTCACATCTTCTCAATACTTCAGATGATTGTGGTTTTTCTTATTTTTTGTTAGGAACAAGACTCCCGCTATCCCTTGAGAGCTTGCTCCTAGGTTACTTATGCTGGTTAATATCAACATACTTGATCACATCAGGGTACCAAAATGTTTTTTGAGCTACTGGTTTCATCACCAGATGCCTACTGCCATGACTTGGGCTTTCCTGAATTAGGCCTTTATATATACTGCCTATACTTTGCTCTCCCTGCATGCTCTTCATTCGTTGCTACATAGCAGCAGAGAGTAATTTAGCTCCCCAGCAGTGTGTTTTATTAAGAAAGCAAATTGTCAGTGTTTACTTATACTGTACAATTCAGTAATTGTACTGCACACCTTGGCCAAGTTCCTGAATAATATGAGCCTAAAAACAAGCTCTTAAATTCATATTTATGTTCCTAAGCAGACAGTCTGATTTTTCAAATATTGAGTCTACCCTTACGCTTGTTGACTTTTTGGGAGCCAGTAGGTTATCACTGTTTTGAAAATCAGGCCTGCTTCTTCTTCTTCCAGTACAGGAAAGCCAGACTTTATTCTAGACTCATTTTAATGTATATCTCTGTAGCTTTGTAATGCCTCTTTTATTTGCTGCATTGCAATAATTCCTAGTGGAGCTTTTCCTGCAGTCTAAATGATGAACTTGGATTGATTAAAATGTCCAGTATGAAAAGTTTCCCACAAGGTTGCTACTTAAAATCTTTACTAGAAGATACGGTGATGCACAGAATAAGAATATTTCTGGCAGGTCTTTTTGCTGTTTTCATAGAAGGGCTGACTATAAAAATCATCTTTCATGAAACGTATGTTTCACTCCCAGAGCCTGACAACAAGCCAGAGTGAACTGAGGTGCATCAGAAAGACTCATTTTGTCCCTGGCAATATTAGGAGCACTCAGTGCACTGTTAGTGAGGTTTGTCTCCTGTGTGTCAGTGCCTCAAGGCTTCCCAGCTCTGAATAAGTTCAAGGAAAGTCTGATTCATTACTTCAGGGCCTGAGCTGAATTCTTTCCTGCTTTTAAAAAAATTGCCTGAGCCCCAAATGCTGGCTGCAGCAGTGTTAAGGAATGGCCATTTGCTTTGCACCTTGCTGCTCATCTGCAATAAGAGGAGACTCTCCTTAATCTGTGGGCTCAGACACACAGCAGAAAGACTTTTTGACCTAAGATAAAACAATGACAAAAACATTCCTGTGCAAGCACAGCATGCAGGCACTTTGGGATGCTTCTGGAATATATTACTGGGGATAACTTTCTTTAAAAAGAAAATTCTGCCAATACTTTTAGAAAAAAAAAAAGTCTAGTGTGATGAGGAGAAAGAGAAGAAATTAGTCCTGGTAATATTTAAAAATTTTGAAATTCAGGGGGCCCTGGAATGGCCCCAAATTTAACATAGACTCAATCAAGAGGGAGTTCTGGCACAATTAAGAAGTGCCACTTCAAAAGCGTTCTCATTTTAACCTCTGGGATTTTTCATTTCCTTTGTTTTGACACCCTTGTAGGTCAATATGTGCTGCCTTTTCAATAATCAATATGTACTTCATTGCTCAAATGAGGACTGCTCCTGAGAAAAGAATTTGGGTCTTCAAGCACTCTGTGGCTAATGCTGACTGTCTATTTCCCTTCCCCTTGCAGAGGCACAGCAATAGCTGGAATCGTTTTCGGGATAGTATTTATAATGGGAGTGATTGCTGGGATTGCCATCTGTATCTGCATGTGCATGAAGAACAACCGCGGCACTCGAGTCGGGGTCATCCGAACGACGCACATCAACGCCATCAGCACGTACCCAGGTAAGGAGGCTCAGTGACACCCTTGCAGGATCACCCGTGGTCACGATAGGAGTGAGTCCGTGCAGAGTGATGACTTTGCAGCACCTCGAGGTAGTGTCCCCACCAAGACACTTGCCACGCAATGGCTCCCCACCATGTGGAAACAGCCACGCTGCTGAAGAGCTCTTGTGCACTCTATATACTTGCAAGCAAGCTACCCAGTACTTAATATGTACCCCATTGTCATAATCACTGTGCTTAGCATCTATTTTCTCCTCCATCCTCTTACTTTACAGTTAAACTAAACCCAGCTATAATCACCCTTATTATTGCAACATTGTTTTGCATAGACAGATGAGTAATGAAAGAAAACTGCAATGTTCTCGAACATGAATTGCTGAAGAGCTACTTTAGAAGCTAATAGTCACCGCAAGCTGTAAAAACAAGAGCAAAATGAAGGCTCTGGGGCTCTAACCTTTTTCTCCCCAAGGCTGTTCCTGCACTGACTCACACTGTACCTATCCACCATCAGGCAGTTAGACTCTGAGTGCTGCCTGTTCCCGGTGCAAACAGCTGCTTGAGCTGTCCTGCCTCTCAGCAGCAGCAGTTTTTGGAGGATGGGACAAGCTCTGAGATTATTTTCATGTTCTCCCTCAGCAGCAGCAGTCCTGGAGCAATGATTGGCCTGGCTCTAATTTTGTGATGTTTACAACCAACCCTCCCTCCTGCGAGTGGCAGTTTGGGACAGGAGTGGTGGGTGATGGGATGCCCTTCCTTTGGCTCAGCCACTGTGGCAGCCAGGTTTTTGGAGAGGAAGGAGTGCTGGTCCTGCCGCACAGGGACCAAGGCTCCTTCCCCTCCAGCGAAACTATCCCAGACTCCTGTATTTTCTCTTATTAAAATGCTCTTTTAGTGCCAGTCTGCTTGAGATCTCCAGGGAGGGGATAGGAAAGCCCTCACAGTTACATGGACAGTGAAGAAACCGACTCCGGAGCTTAAACTTCATAGTGATCACGCTAGCGGGGTCTTGGTGCAGAGCCCTCAGCACCTACCAAGCTCTGTGCCTGGATCCTTCCCCCAGGTTGGCAGAATTAATTGAGAAAAGGCTTTCAGCTGTTTGTGGAAGCCTTTCATTCTTTCCAAAGTGTCTGACCTGCTTTAAAACATGGGGCTGTCCTCAGATTTCTCCACTGAGCAGTACAAGGTGAAAGCCCTGTTCTTACACAGCCTGAGTCCTAGGAACATCCTGGGAAGATGTCGGGGTTTTCTCCTGCCGTGTGTAATGCTGCTGTGCAGCAAGGAGCTTTGCGCTGTGTTCAGCATGTGGTTACACATCTCCTGGGGATCTGCAGGCAGTGAGAGAAGCCTGCGAAGGTCAGCAAAGGCCCTGGCTACAGAGTCGCTCTGAGATAAATCCGTGTCGCTGCTGAAAGGGAATAAAGCTGCTAAAACCCAGCTAAAATCCTCTCCTTAAAATATTAAGCTTTCTTCCGCATCACCCTCGTGTCATCTGCCATATGGCAACCTGAGCAGTGTTACCAGCACAAAACGCAGATAGAGATCAGGACGAGCAGCGAAGGAAGGGGCAATAAGCAGGGGCTTGCATTGTAACACAGTGACAGTGTAATGATAGACTGGGAAAAAAATAAAAGCATATTGCCAGGAGACTTGCATCTCCTGCATGGAAGTCTGAATTTAAACCTCAATACACCTAAGGGCCTGTGCATGAAAAAAAAAAAAAAAATCATTTTTATCTAATTCTTACTCCTTCCACCCCATTCCAGTGGCCCCTCCGCCATACAGCTACGAGTACGAGCTGGAGTACCCCGCAGACCTACCTCCTCCGTATACCCCAACCCCACAGGCGTCGATGCAGTACCCGCCACCTCCTCCCTACCCTGGCTACTCAGGGAAGTAACGGAGCTGCGCCGCGCGGACCTTGATTGCCATTGAAGCAGCCAGCATCGCGGGACAGGACTTTGTGACTCAGGGATGGATGGATGGAGACTGCAGGGACGAAGAGGCCAGGAACTGGCGCAACCCAGGGAAATATTGCCCATTGCAGCTCGCCACACTAGAAGGCTGAACAGAGTGTGGATGAAGAAAGAGTTACCACGGTTTAGGGCAGCGCTCAGCATCAGCGCTTGGCTTCAGCGAATCCGAGCGTCGCTCTTCCCACGTTGCAAGGTGCTTTGAGGGGAAGGCTCCCACCATCATGCTCAACATCCACACTCTGCCTGGTCGTGAGAGGAGGCGAACGAGGAAGGCAGGAGCTGTTTTCAGTCTCCATTGCAGGATGGTAGTAGCAGAGGATCAGCTATGCATATGGACCTGATAAATATATTGCAGAGAGAGGTGCTCTCAGAGTTGCTCAGTAGACAAAAAGCAACTGGTATTATTTTTGGCCAAATACAGGCTGCTTTAAGTGCCTACTTTTAAACGAGTTGAGGCTAATTTTTGGCCTAAAATGTAAATGTAAAGAGCATTTTTTATATGTGGGTTACACTAATTTATAGCTGATTTATTTTTATGTGGACTTAAATACTATATACATTGAATATATGCTACTTTATTCTCTTTTATCACCAAATGATACTGTATTGATACTCTGTATTTGGCGTGTTTTTTTGTTTGTTTTTTTTTATAAATACTGACTTGGGAAAACTCCCAAGCAGGAGAAGAAATAGAAACAATGTATTAAAGCATCACAGATTTGACTTTCAATTAGATTACTGACTAAACTACATGAAGACCAGCTTTTTAAAAAATGAGTATTGTTTTGCAGTGATGATATGCAGCTTAACCAAAGAGATGACAGAGAGATTGTGAGCATCAGATTCGTTTTGTATGCAGTCTTGGGCATTTTAGAACTGTAAGCTACTAAGTAGTATTTTTTGCATTCCTTACACACATAGTTCAAGACCATTCAATCTCTATGTGTACTGTACAGACATTTATGATTTAAAGCATTCCATATCTTCGTTGGGCAAACTCTAATTCAGCAGCAACAGGAATTTGACTTCAGAATAGAGTATTCACCTACCTAAAGCATCATCCTTTGATGATAAGTGTAGCGTTTTTCTTGTTTTTATATGCAAACCACAAATCAAATACTTCTCTTCAGGAATTTAAAAATACTGATCTACTTCAGCTTGGGTTGGGTGGCTGGACTGTTTGAGAACTTTATAGACAAAAATAGTAGAAGGTGAAAAAAATACATGGCACCTAAAGTTATGGCCAGCAGTGGCATTAGGGAGAGACTTCAGGCTGTCGTTGATTCCTGGCGATCAGAATGTGTTTACATGTTGTCCACTGTAGCCTTTTTTTTTATTTCCCTAAGGGTATCAGTGTATTAATGAATAAAAACACAGTTCGCACAAGGGGGTGTCCATAGCACAGTCAGATCAACTAAACAGCTCTCATCACCCTCTCAGGAAGGTGTATTTTTGGCATTCAGTCTGGCTTGAGGGAAGAATTCAAACAATCTTGTAACTTTAAGCACACAAATTATTCATAAGCCCTCTTGTATCCAAGACCTTACTGACTGTTCTTGCTCAGATTGTTGTAATTGCGTTTGTCTTTTATGGGACATAACTGACTAACCATATCCTCTTGACGACGCTGCTTGAAAGCATAAACAGCCTCAGTTCTCACCACTGTAGCCTTGGAGGATTTACACTGTGGCCTTTGTCCAGCTCTGAGGCAGAGCACAACTAGGTCTCCAAGCATTTGTAATCCAGAGGAAAATTAGACTGTGTCACAGGTTTTGTTTGCTGCTGGTTCCTTAGTCTTCCCCAAAGAAGGAAAGTTATTTTCACATTCCTGTTGTGCTGTACATGATAAGTCCACAACAAGGTTATGTTTGAATTTGCTTCTGCTGGGATATGTGCTGTAATCTAGTTGCTAACATGACTTCTCTTAAAGGATGGACGTTCCTCAGTTGAAATCCTCCCATAAATTGCAACCTTCTGTGCATGGTGTTTTGGCGGTCCCTACTTAAGGCATCTGTTGGGTTGTTGGTGTGCCTGCCAATCTTCCCATCCGGGTTGGTGGTCAGCATGAATAACAGAGCAAGCAACGTTTTCTCTGTGGGAAATTCTATTTCACATAGTTCTACACTGGTACTCCAGCACTTTACAGTTACACTAAAATCACACTAGATGATGTTTCTGTGCCAAAATACTAACCTACAAGTAATGAGTATTTTCATTTCTCCCATTCTTGTATTTTATTATATATGTATTTGTATAACACTGAACAAGCAGGCCTTCAAGTCAAAAAGCAGTTTGCATTCAATGAGTCCAGTCTCCTGAAGAATAAAGGAAAACTATCTTGCAGATCGTAAATCTTCCCTTAGTGGAAGAATTTCCCCAACTGTGACATTGTTAGAACCAAGTTATAGAGCGGATTTCTTAAATAAAAAGACATTTATGGAAAAAAAAAAAGACCTCTTTGACCATGGAGTCCTCTGTTTTTCAGTTTTGAGATGGCATGTTGCCTCTGATGTTACTGCATAAAAGTCACAGTGACCTGAGTACCTAGGGTGGACATACAGCTTATTTGAAGGAAAATTACAGAAATAGCAGCATGAAAGGGTGTTGATTTTAGAGTGATTTTAGGTCCATACGTTTTGGGCAATAGCAGACATGATTTTACTTCTCAAAGGACACAACATCTCTTGTCCTTGCTAAGTGCATAATGCATAAAGATATTGCTTTTAGTGCAAATCAGGTAAAACTAGCATGAAGTAGAGTCTTTTCAAAAAAGGATGATGTTTGTATTGCAAATACATGAGCAAACTGAGGTAACCAAAAAGGTGGAGGAAGTCTGAAAGGTTTATAAAAATAAAGAGAACAAAGAAAATGTTGCTGCATAAGCATTTGCTAATACTAAAGTTGAGTCTAGCTGAAAAAGTGTTGTTACACCTTAGGGGTTATTTTCTTTGTATGGAAACATGTAATTTATTCAACGTCTTCATACTCCAAGCTCCTGCAGGTCAGATATTGCTGGCTGCTAGTCATTTATTTAGTTCCACGTGAAATGCTTGCAGTCTAGTGGGTTAGTCCAAAGAGTTTTCCCTTAGTCACTTCACAACTACTTACTTCACCTATTTCAGACTCATGCCCTACATCGTATTGTAAAATAAGAAAAACTGCTTAAATGTAGTCTCTGGCAGACAATGGACAAATGGTCTTTTGCTTTTTTCACTTGGCAGTGGATAGTATCACTAATTTGGTCAGACAGTGAACACAGCATTGCTCTAGGCTAATCGTATACTTTGACCAAATGCCACTGATGTTCTTGCAGTCTCAGTGTGCTCTGCCTTTGACTCATGGCATCTGGAACAGGGAGGTAGAGAAGCAGGTTACTGTGCCGGACTGATCACTACCTGATCCCACGAGTCTTCCTCCTTGGATTTGCAGTTTAGCACATGAGATGAGTGCCTGGGTGATGGATTGGAAACAGCAGGATATGCGAGTGCTTGCAAGAACACATATGCTTGCATATGCTCTGATGCCAGTCCTCCTTTGTGGAAAAAAATAAATCCTGTGCGAAGCCTTAGTTAATTATGTATCGTGGATATTTCAAACCGTGATTCATTTGACAATTTTAATCTGGCATTTCTTTAACTTTTTTTTTTTTTTTTCCCCCAGAATAAGCTACTTCCAAACCAGCTACCTCTTTGACAACCTGCTTTTGCTAGGGTATATTCCAAACAGCAAGAGAAATCTATTTGAGTGCTAATGACCCATTTGAGAAACTGCAAATAAGGTAATGATCAGTTAGAGGAGTTAAAAAGCCAAGGCAAAGCTAGGGGAAGTTAATGTACTAGGTTGCCATTACCTAAATGACACACTCCAATGAAAAGATCATTAATGCTATTATAAACCTGTTTTAATTAATAAAAAATGTGAGCATTTACTTTTTTAATGCTGGGTACTGCTGGAAAGATGCAGCTTTAGCAGTGTACAAGCCAAGTTTTTCATTAGTTCCACAATGAAAAGTTTAGACTGCTTCATAAAACACCTAGATCAATATTAACAGTGTTCTTGGTACAGTAAAAACACATCCTTTCAATTTAAAGCAAACACTCCCAAGACTTTTTGTTATACCACAAGGATTTTTTTTTAATGTAATGGGATAGTTCATAAAGAACTGATGGCTACCTATTAGTATAGTAAATGTTCTATGTTTCTGTATTCATTTTGGAGGCTCTCCAGATGCTTCAGCAACTAGATGAAATATTATTTTAGTCACCTTGGAATAAAACTCAACAGGTAGGTCACAGCACACAACAGTAGTATGTAACACCTTATGGCAGAAATTGCACAAAAGAATTGAGGGAAATTTAATATATTTCTTCAGTTTCACAAAAAAAGTCATTGCTTGGCCAAAACAACTTGAGCAAATAATTGCCAGGACCTTTTATCAAGTGTGCTCCAGGATTACTTTCTAGTAGATACATTCAGTCTAGTGGCTCTATTTATACTGCAGCAATGTCTGAGATCTGTAAAGAGAAGCCTTCTTCCAAACCTGAATTAGAGTGTGTCTCTTTCATTCTGCTGTGCATTTGAAGGTTCATAGACAAAACCGACAAACGAGCAGAGGAGTGAAGAAAGAAGGGGTGCTAGTCCTTTATTTTACCACAGGGAAACAGAGGCTGGAACAAACAAAATGGACAAGATTTTGATTTTGTACAACCCACAGAGGAAAGACTGCTATCACTGTTGACTGGAAGCTATCAATAAAGTGTGTTAAAGCACTGCCATGCAACCAGTTGAAGAGCTTAAAGAAGAATCCAGGAAGCTCAGTCTCTGGGAGAAAGCAACTCGAGGTGCTGAAGGCAGTGGCAATCACAGTAATGTTTGTGGACCTGCTTTGTTGTGAAGGTTAAGTGGTCAATATTTATACAGCATTGGAAAGGGAAGATGTTAATTATTTTGTTTTGCCTCATTAACGGAGGGTAGGAAAGGACAACCATTTCTATGACTATAAGCGCTAACAATCAACTAAAGCCAGCAGAAACAAAAGGAAAGCCAAAGATTTAGGTGCTTGTGAAGAACATGATTTTTTTGCTAACACAGAGTGTGGAGCTGGTTCCTTGACTGAGGCAAGCTGGCCTGCCTCCAGCAATTTTAAACAGCTGCAGTGAGGAGGAGTGAGGCTGAAATGAGAACTTTGTCCTGCTGCTCTTCCTGAGGCTGGAGTCTGAGCTGGAGCTGCAGATGCTCTCACAGGAAAACCAGGGCAGGGATCAGGGCTCACAGCAGGTCTCGTTTCTGGCATGCCGACCGTATCGGCCATCTTATCCCATCACCATCACAACACATCTAAGGATTCACTTTCAAGAACATGGCCAGACATTTCTTCCTGTCTAGGAAGCAAATCCTAACTTTCTCCCAATATTGCGTTGAATGGAAATCATCTTTACAAATATTAATCTGCTCACCAGAGGTGAATTCTGCCAGGTTTTCCCAATTGTTCAATCTTCATCATATTGTGGAATTCCTTCCTATTGACTCATCCCTTTGTCCTGGTTTCACGTGCTGCCTTAAGATCCCTCTGGACTGTGTCCTTATTTTACCTTTGCTTACCAGAGAGCTTTTCTGAAGAGCGCTGATGACAGGAAGACATTTTCCAAACAAGACCTTTCCACTGCCCTCACTGCATTACCACTTTTAGGAACTGTGAAGGCTGCACGCTGCCTGCAAGAGTCATCCCTACCCTGGTTTTATACCTTGCTCCTCTGAAGCGGGGGAATGCCAGTTGCTTGCCAGTTATCCTGAGATCACCCTTAGCACAAGCTTTAGGTGTGGTAAAATTGGAATCTCCATATGTTTTCCAAAGATTTAAATATGATTAAGAAATTTAGAGATGGAAAATATATCATGCCTACATCTGCTT
Source organism: Tinamus guttatus (assembly GCF_000705375.1). Next base: position 263,305 of record NW_010583718.1, on the reverse strand, counting down.
GCAGGTTTAGCTCAGCCCTGACAGATATCTTTCTCCTTGCATATATCCGACTATCAAGCCAATAGCATATTTCGCATTTTCTGAATGCAGGTCTGGTTCCCTCTTTATATATCCAAGTTATATCTTTTATAGCTTATATCTACATATATCCAGATAGATACATAGATAGATGGATTCTCTATATCCATCAAGGGTATACATGACTTTGAAGCCCAGACATTCCCTGGTGTTGTACTGGGGTTTCAGTGCCTTTAGTCCCCCTGCTTGGCATCTGGAGCTCTATGAGCTGGCATTCAATTTGCAAGTTGTTTAAAATTATTTTTTCTGAAGCGTAATCTGAAGTGTAATACTTTGCCTATCTTAATTTTTAGATATTGTAATGTCCCTCAGTCCTATCCAGGTAGTAACTTGGTAATGACTAGACTGTGCTTGATTAAATGAAAAGTTAATCTGTGGCTAGGAATCCAGTCAACCTATATAATGGGGCTTGAACACTAGTGAACTGCATTTGGACCCTGAAACTTAAAGTGAACAATAACTTGACAACAACAGATTATATAGATTTCACGATGGGATATTTCAGAATGTAAACACTAAATAAATGTGTAGTGCTCCCTACTGGTCTTATCTGAGACTGAGTATCACAGAAATTAGCCAGTTTGCTGTGACGGGTTTGGGGTGGATGATTATTTGCTGGGGCATAAAGGGATACCATAGTATCTGCCTTTTACTGATTGCCTTGCCTAAGAGGCAAGGTTGCTTCTGTAGCTCTTACCCTCACACAAGCAAGAATTTATGAAATCGTCTGAGGCTGCCTCTGCCAATTAACATCATCATTATTTCCACATTCAGAAAACAAGGCAGAGTTTGTGTTGGCCATTCATCAAAGGAATGCTGTGGTGCTGCAGCCTCCACTATTCTGCCTCAACTGAGGACTAAACAGGTAAATTCTTGAGAACTAGGAAAGAAAATAAGCATATAATTTATGCTGTATACTGTTCTTCATTTTCTATTCCTCTTCCTTAAAAATTGTATCAATATAATCCATGTGTATTTTTTGTTGCTGATGTTTATTACTGATTATAATTTATTGTCAGCTTCAGTGAGTGAAAATGAAGACAAAGTGTACCTAGGGGTGTGGGCCAGAGAGAAGGCACACTGTGGTTAAAGGACTGAAGTCCTCAGGAAAGGTAAAATTGACTGAGAATATCATCAAGGAAGTCACAACACAAACATGTATGTTTATGGACATTTATCTTTAAAATTGAAAGGATAGAATCTCCCCATCCCCTTCACACCTGTCATAATCCTTTGAGAAAGATAAGGAGCCCAACATGTGTTCTTTCTCTCACTGATGATTGCAGAGAATCTCCTTTATAAGCCTGATCTACTCACCGACTGGTGAGCTTAGAGAGCAATCCTATATATAGGAAATATATATAGGATATCCCTTCCAAGGATATTGGAAGTGGTTTGTTCAGATTGTGGATGATGAGTAGATGTTGTGGAACGTAAGGGAAAACAAAGCATCCCACTAGTTGGAGCTCAAGATTCACTGAAGTGTTGGAATGCTTTTCCCTCCATGGATACAAGATTTACTGTGCTCATAGTAGGGTTGCAGGGATGCAACGAGGAAGGCCAAGGCCCGTTTGGAATTAGAGTGAGCAAGAGACGTCAAGGACAACAGGAAGGGTTTTTATAAATACATCAGCGGCAACAGGAAGACTAGGGAAAATGTTAGTCCTACCCTGCTGAATGGGGAGGGTGCCTTGGTGGCGGAGGATGCAGAGAAGGCAGAGTTATTAAATGCCTTCTTTGCTTCTGTCTTTACTGCTAAGGCTAGTACCCATGAACTACGTAGCCTGGACACAAGAGAGAGAACCAGGAGAGAGGAGGACTTTCCGCTGGTCGAGGAGGATTGGGTTAGGGACTATTTAGGCAAACTGGACACCCATAAATCCACGGGCCCAGATGCGATGCACCGAAGAGTGCTGAGGGAACTGTCAGGGGTTATTGCTCAGCTGCTCTCCGTCATCTTTGAGAGGTCATAGAAAGCAGGAGGAAGTACCTGAGGACTGGAAGAAACTAACGTCACCACAGTCTTCCAAAAAGGCAAGAAGGAGGACCCAGGAAACTACAAGCCGGTCAGCCTCACCTCCATTCCTGGAAAGGTGATGGAGCAGCTCATCCTAGAGACCATCTCTAGGTATGTCAAGGAAAAGAAGGTGATCAGGAGTAGTCAGCATGGATTCATCAAGGGAAAGTCATGTTTGACAAATGTTTGGGAGTGTTATATGTAGCAAAAACTACTCTTGTATGCATGAAGGCAAAACAGCATGTGTTGCATGTACATAGCCAAGCTCTTCCAGAAGAAAACAAACAGGTACTTAAAAAACAGAGTGTACTGATTTTCCTTAAATACATTACAGAACAGAATTGAAGACCTGAGTCTAACTGGAGACCTGTGGCCAGTGATGTCCCCCAAGGGTCAGTACTGGACCCGGTGCTGTTCAACTTGTTCATCAATGACTTGGACGAGGGCACAGAGTGCACCCTCAGCAAGTTTGCAGACGATACCAAACTGGGGGGAGTGACCAACAGTCCCGAGGGCTGTGCTGCCATTCAGAGAGACCTAAACAAGATGGAAAGTTGGCCAGAGAGGAACCTCATGAGGTTCAACAAGGACAAGTGCAGGGTCCTGCACCTGGGGAGGAATAAGCCAGTTGGCTTATTAAGGGTCGACCTGCTGGAAAGCAGCTCATCTGAAAGAGATTTGGAAGTCCTGGTTGACAACAAGTTAACCATGAGGCAGCAATGTGCCCTCATGGACAAGAAGGCCAATGGGACCCTGGCCTCCATCAGGAGGAGCGTTGCCAGCAGGTAGAGGGAAGTGATCCTCCCCCTCTACTCGGGTCTGGTGCGACCGCACCTGGAGTATTGGGTGAAGTTCTGGCCTTCCCAGTACCAGAAGGACATTGAGCTTCTAGACAGAGTCCAGCATAGAGTGACAAAGATGATTAAAGGACTGGAGCATCTACTGTATGAGGAAAAACTAAGCGAGCTGGGCCTGTGTAGTCTGCAGAAAAAAAGATTGAGAGGAGATTTGATCTTCAAAACCCTCCAGGACGACATGACCCTGTGCCACATGCTGTATGTGTCCCTGCTTGAGCAGGGGGATTAGACTGGATGATCTCTAGAGGTCCCTTCCAAACTTAACCATTCTGTGACTCTGTGATTCTGTGTGACTGAGGGTAAACAAGGCGAGGACTGAGGGTAAACAGAAGGAGTGGGACTGAGGGTAGACAAAGAGAGTACCAATGAGTGTAAACAGGGGGAGTAGAAATGAGGGTAAACAGAGGGAGTAAGACTGAGGGTAAACAGGGAGAGTAGGCCTGACGGTAAACAGGGAGAGTAGGCCTGATGGTAAACAGAGGGAGTAGGACTGAGGGTAAACAGGGAGATTAGGACTAAGGGTAAACAAGTAGAGGAGGACTGAGGGTAAACAGGGGCAGTACGACCAAAGGTAAAACAGGGGAAGTAGGCCTGAGAGTTAAGGTTGATTAAAAAGGCATGTTGGGAGTTATAAAATTATCAGAATCTCACATATTATTGAAAGTCTTAGAGGTTACAAAGAAATGCCCTTAATTTGCTTATCATATCTCCAAACCTTTTTCAATATTTTTGTGAAATATTTGTGAAAGGCGGTAGAGTTATTGTGGTTTTTGCAATCGGAAAGAAAATATGTTCCTTTTTTCGGTCATCTCCTGCAGTGTTTCAGAGCTCTTGCTGTCACTACTTCGTAGCAAGGTCATTTCAGTCAATACCATCCAGATGTCTCTCCTCAAGGTCTATCTATACATGATTTTACCTGTGAGCAGGGCCCCACCCTGGTGCCTTCACCTCACTGTTTATTCCCTCTTGTTCTTCTCCCAGTGCTTTTCGGTGTATTTTTTCTCAATTCAGCTCTCTCATTCCATCGATTTATGTAATTCTGTCAGTTTATCTCAGAAAGGAAACAAAGTGTGTAGGCCCACTTCAAAGCACTGTTTTTTTCCATTTTTTATTATGTTTCAATTGTTTTAGGTATTTGTTACATTTTTCTTTTAAGCAGTGTTTTGATATGTAGAAGGCACACAAAGTCAAACTGTAAGTGATCTTGACATGTATTCCCCTGAATATCTACTGAGCGGGAGTAGGCTAAGGGTAAGGAGTCATTTGAAGGTCTTCAAAACCCGTCTGGATGCGACCCCATGCCATGTGCTCTATTTGTCCCTATTTGTCCCTATGATCTCTCGAGGTCACTTCCAACCTCAACCATTCTATGATTCTGTGATTCTGTGATAATAGTCAATTCCTAAATGAAATCATTTCCTAAATGAAATAGGACATGTCCTATATATGTCATTATATATGTGACAGAAAAAATAATTCTCCTGGTTTAGACAAAGCAAAGTGTATGATTTCTCTGTGCCTTGTTCACTATGACCGTCAAATAAGATTTTCATGATGCAGTCAGATTAGGCAAAGTGGAATCCACATCTAGAAATTCAGTTACTCATTTTTTATCAATTTGAGGAGCTAGTATTTTTGACCTTTGCAATTGGAAGGAGCAATTACATCTTTGCCCTTTGCTACTACCATGTCTCAAGAGCGAGAAAGTGTAGCAGAGCTAAGCATTCACAATACCTCCTGCCTGCGCTTTGCCCTTCCCAGTGACAGCACAGACACAGACCTGAGAATCTCCATGGAGTCACAGGCTGCATCCAGTCCAGGAAATTATTAGACATGACCAATTCTGCAATCTCCAGACTGCCAAATTTTCAGACTGCATTTTTTTTTTGGTGTAAATCTTCTGATATCTGGGTGCCCATAGGAGAATTGAGAATACTTTATTTGGATTTCCATTTTTTGAAGAAGACCGTATCCTACGTAAATGATATATTTCCAAGGAAAGTCTATCCTAGTAGATCTAAGGGCTTAACACAATGATAAATGTTTCCTAGAAGAAATGTGCCCCAGAAGACGTCCTCTCTTCAGGTAATTCGTTCCCATCCACTCTTGGTACAAGGTCTGGAAACTGATACCCAAAGGCCTCTGTCAAGGGGAACTTCTAATGCTGGGCAGTAGGAGAGATTATGGTGCTGCTTCTTTGAAACATGTTTAATGCAATCAGTAATTAAGAAATATTTAAATTATCCTGGTTATGAAAAGGAAGTAGAACAGCAGAAGGTAAAGAAAAATTTCAAGTGCAGATAAATCTTTTTGTTCTTCATCTTTTAGAGGTCAGTACAGGGAAAAGTAAGAGGTTGTAGATAAAGATCTTTGACAATTTTCACTCTTCCCTTGCCTAGATATTTCCCAAGTGACTGTCAAGTGTTATTTCTTTTCTGGTGTTGTCAGCTTCTATTGCCTGTCACATGATATATATTTTAATTGACAGTCAGTAAGAGGCATTCCAATCATAGTGAAAACTGAGTTTTATAGCCAATGTGGATAGAAGTTGTAACCTGAGGATATGTCAGTTACTTGTTAGAAGTATGAATAATTGATACTGAACACCACTCCTCTTTACAGTCCCTATTCATTAGACACAAAGCAATCACAGAATAACCTTTTTTGCATCATTTTCTTTATATATGATTCACTGGTCTTTATGTAATTCTGGGATAAAATTATTCAGCATGCAGTTAGATTCTGAGTGAAGGCTTGAATTTAGAAGTGTAATCGATCATGACAAACTATTCAGTTTTGCCCATGGAAATATCAGCTACAAGACTGACAGTTAAACCGGCTTGCTAGCCATTGTGCATTGAAACGTACCAGCAACACCTAGGCTATGCCTGCACGGTGACGTGGACGTATGCTTCTCAGACGTTGCAGCATAAGAGACACGACGTGCATGCAAGCAGACATAGGATGCATGCAGAATTGCTGGGAGATTGTACCACACTCTGGAGAGCAATACTCTAAACCCCATGTCACGTCTTTGCGGCTGTCATTACTCATGTTGTTACTGCTGGACTTGAGTTGAGGGTGTCAATTAGAAGACCTAATGATGTCCTACCAAAGGCAGACGTTGGAACGGACTACAGCTGGAGAGGTAATGCCTTTAAAAGAAAGCTTTGTGGTCTGAGCATCTGTTCACATGGATGATGAAGCTCCCCTGCTGTTATTTGTCTTCATTGGTAATTAACAAGTTCATGTTTGCTATTACCTACTTGATCTTTCCAAGTCTTTATGGGGCTCATCAGTGATTCTCCCCCCTGATCTTGTAATTTAATTTCTCCTGATTATGAGCACAATACAGAAACATAACCATCTTAACCTTTAGCGCAGCCCATGCTGCTAAGATAACCGATGCCTGCAGACTGGCCAACCTGCCCTAAGCTGGTTAGTGGCAGGGCACATTGTTAGCCTTGTACACACTGCAGGAATGTTGTCAAGTCCATAAAGAACTTCACACAATGTAAATGGCTTGAGAAATGCCTGGGTTTTGTTCTTTTTTCACCTCTGCACCTGACATAGCAGACTAAAATTTGGCTCAAGACAGAGTCTATGAGGAGGTTGTAAAGAAAGGCTGTGACAGTTTTTTTTTTTTTTTTAAGTTTTGTTTAAGTTTGTTTCCTTCCCTTGAAATAAGCAGCTGCCCGTAGTTCCAATAAAGGAAGCTTTTTTTTCCACTTGTTTTCCTCTATTGTTGAACTCTGAATAAATTTCTATGGCCTGGGGGCTAAGGTAATGAAATAGGGTCCTGTAATACAGGAAAGGACTTTAAGACTATTCTGGGTTTGTAGCCCACATAATCTAAAAGATTTCCATGCCTCTATGTTTCCATGTTTTTTTTCCTATGTCCTCCCAGAAGGTTTTTCTTGTTGGATTTTGAGAACTTTACAGGTTTTGCTGGGAATATGCAGCAGACCCATTGGTACTACTATATGAGAGCTGGTTAGCCACAGACTGCCGCTGTTGGGAAGAAACACTGCCGACTTCCACATGGTTGCTTGCATTCTACAGCAGGACTGATGCTTCTGGGAATGGGCTGATCGATCTTCAGCTCAGATGCTGCAAGTTGCCTATTTCTTTTGGCAAATTATGCTTACATTTGAAATTAGAGATTAACAGGATCTTCACAGAGCATTCTAGAAAATTCAAGTTTACTGTGCGTGCATTCATATTTCTGTGTAGGAAATCTCCAAACTTAAATAAAAGTTGCTAAAAAACGAGAAGAAAAAAAAGATGTTTCACCAGAGGCTAAGCTAATAGCTAGTTATCTCATTGTATAATCATGTGGAAATAAAAGCAAATTTTGTTTTGTTTTTTTAATATTGACAGCAACTTTATATTCATCAGTGCCACAGTGGAAACAACAGGAAACCTTTCTCTCCCACATTTTTTGGTGAGATAATTGGCATGTTTTAGCTATCTCACATCTTTAAAAAAATACACAAATACTCATCTCTCACATAGGGAAATTACAGTCTTTAAAATTATATGTCTGATCTAGAGAAAGGAAGAGTTCCTTGCCTACTTGAATCTGAATTGAAACTGTAAGTTCGATGTTTGAAAATGAAAGCCACCTCTGTCTGTGACTAAAGTCTCTTGGCTTGAACTCTTGTGATTTCAGCTTAATACCTCCTTTCATTAGGATGGACAATATTGAGCCCTGTGTTTCTCTTTTTTTGAGAGCGGTTGCTAAATACAGACAGGCAAAATCCCAACACAAGACGGCTGGATCAGCAATAGATATGGCTCTTCTTCATTGAATTGCATCAAAGCAAAGAGCAAAAACATGTCAAAAAAAAACAGTTTGCAGATGAAATATTATTCAGTAGGATGTGCGCTTATTCATGATCACCAGGCAGTCAGCTGGTGGTCAAGCCCAGACTGTGCCAGACCCCAGAAGAAATGACAGCCCCTCTGCGTTTGCGATGCCTCTCCTGCTGTAGCGGAGGCCTCTGGTCCATGATTCAGAGGCTACCTAGAGCTGATTCAGTTCTCCCTCTCATCAGTATTTCCTTTCCTTTCTTATTGAGTTGAAATATTCCAGTTCTATTTTAATATCTGATTTAGTAAATGAGATCTCCTTTTTTGTCCCCTCCTGTCCAGTTCCTATGATATAATTAGGGTTTTAGAGGATACAGTTATATTGGTAGAAAGATCCCTCATTTGGCTACACCAGGTTGTCCTCCCTGGGTAGGACTAACTCTATTGGAATGAAATACCTTAGACTGCAGTTTTTCCAACAGGGAGTTGTAGTGCTGTAAATGTACTGTTTACTATTTAGTTATGAATACTTCTCAGAAAGGCAGTAAGACTGTATATGCCTCTTAAGCTACACTTCAAGACAGAGCCTTTTACCCTTTTGGGCATCTTTCAAACATAAGTCTAAAAACCCCAAGCTAACACAATAACCATCGCTTTGCCTTGAAGATTATTTGACTCTTCTTGTGAAAATAGTGAGCTATCATGGAGCTTTAGAAATAAGGCACCATATTTGCTATTAGTAATAGAAAGATGTTTTGTTGTGTGTTTTTTTTTTCTTATTCCTCTGAGTTCTCTGTTTCCAGAGATTGCTGTGAGAGGACGTAGTTGAGGCACTATGATTCCATGGGCCAAGGTAAGTAGTGAGTAGACAGCATTTCCTTGTATTTCTCCAGATATGTGCTTGTATTTTCAGTCTCAGTTGTCCCTTCTTCTTGAGCCAGTTAAGCCTCTAGAAGACTTGGGCTAAGACTTTGTCCTCAGATACAAATCTGGATACTCCTACAAGGAAAATATAGGCCAATCTCTTCCACAGTAAGGATTTAAACAGAAATGCTTTAAAAAATGAAAAAAAAAAATGTTCTCTTACATTTTTTCAGAAAGTGAGCAAACTTATTAAATGTTATTTCCCAAAAGGTAAAATTTTATATCTCTAGGCAGTAGTTGTTTCTCTGTTATAGAAAACGCTGGAGAAAAAAAAATAGGTTAAATAATAGTTCTTAACAGGAAAACTGTCATAAATGGGCATAGATAAGCCACTTGGAAGGAGTATCTTTTACAAGACAAACAACAGCAGAGTGTACGCCAGAATCTACCAATCACTTCTGAATAAAAATATAGCACATTTATTTTATTCCTTTCTTTCTAGGAGAGACAGTTAACACCATGCCTTTAAAATAAAGCATCTCTAAAGTTTAAAGGACAAAGAGCCTCTCTCATGCTTGACTATGTTCTTGTCACCAAATAAGAAGAGTGTAGTACAGGATCTCTGCAGAGCTCTGCAAGGCAAACAGTTTTGCAGCTGAGGAAAAGATGGAGAAACTGTCTTGCCAATGCATTTTCATGATTTATTGTCATGTTTATAGCTTTCATCATTGCAAGTGCCTAGACACTGTGTAAGCAAAAGGTGGAGTAAGCCTCACTCCATTTTAAGGAGATTTTATATTCAGTATTTCAGAGGATCCTCCTCTTTTTTTTTTGATTTTTTTTTTTGATTTGGATTCCCTAGAGGGTTTATAGCATTCCTCAGGGTGGAGGCATTTGAAGGCCTGAGGCCGGGTAGCTCCCGGGTTGCTCCCACCTTGCGGAAGGGTGCAGGGAGATGTGTGCGGGCTGCATCGTGATGAACACCAATTCTCAGCAAGTCGAAGGGCTTTCTTCAGAGGCAGTCTGTGACAAAATCCTCCAGGGTCCTCACAAACTTTGTTTTCATTAGGAACAAAGAGTATATTTGTTAAAGAAATACCTCCTAAAAGGACATGTTAGTGGAAGATAGGAATATGGGGCCTGGTAGCGCTGGCCTGTGATGTTCTGGGAGGGCTGTGCTGCTGAGGACAGAGTGACAGTCCATGCGACAGCCAGTGCCACTAGAATCACTAGAACAAGTCTCTCAGAAGCACTAGGCACGTATCGCAGGCTGGTAAGTATGGGAACCCACGCTTGTTGCATGGCTCCCTGGATGGAGACTTTATTTTGCATCATTTGTTTGAAATATAACATTCCTCCGGCAGTAATACATGAAACACTTTCTCTTCTGCCTGCAATTTCTCATATTTTCAGATCGAAAAGCTTTTGTAATAAGCAATTATTTGTTACAAGCTTATTCCATTCTGACGTGAAGTCTAATTTTTCTGCAGAGTGGGAAAGAGATGGAATAGTTAATAACTCCTGGTCCTGAGAAAGGCTGCAGAATAATAACAGAGGAAGCTGAAATAATCATTCTGCCATCAGTTGTTTTCCCCTGGGCCTGCCCACAAGAAATCATGTAGAGAACTATCAGAGTCAGGCCTAGATAAAGGCTGTCTGCTAATTTTACCCTGTAACATAATCTGTTTATTCAGAAGATGCACTCCATCTTCTGTGCTATGAATCAGAAGAACCTTAATCTAATATGATTTCTTTTATTCTCGCTCCTTGATAATTAATATTACAGCACCAAATCTGCATCTGACTTTTTATTGCAAGCAATATATTACAAAATGATTTTTTTAACCCAAGAAAGAATAATCTATACTTTGTTATTAACCTCCTAAGTCTGCTACTCTTCTTTTATAATAATAGTGTTGTCTTGAGAGACATTGTTAAATGTCTATATTTTTGTTTTTATTGCAGAAGAAAACTTGATCAAAGTGGGAACAGGAGTAGCCTATAAAATTATAATGCATACCATTATTTAAATACAGCCTCTTTTTGAGTTTCAAACAGCTTCCCAAACATGACTATCTGTTGATGACCCTATGTATGGGACATCTGATGGACAATATCTCTGTTCACTTTTCAGAATGGCTACTTTTTCATACTTTTTGTTTTGTTTTGTTTTTCATTTGCCTTTTTTTCTGTTCAAACTGAGATGAGTATGGCTTGTGTTTCTGAACCTTGAGTGCCTGAAGCTAAGATCCAGGTCTTCTGAAAAAAGTAGGACTTCAAATGCCTCAGTTTGAGGAACCAGTACCTAGAGCTGCATAGCTTGCAATGTTTAAAAATAACTGGTAAATGATTTGATCAATATTTAGCCAATTTACACAATATGTTCCTAAAACATTAATCACAGGTTTTCTTCTCACTGTCCTGCTTTTTTCTTTTCTGTTTTCCCCTAGGTCCTGGGCCAGACAGATATTGCTGCCTTATCTGTTGTCCTTTGTCATTCCAATGAATCCCATGCATATAGAGGCATTAAAGCGAATATAAAAAGTTATCCAAAAGACTGTTCTAGTTATGCGACAGTGGACATTTTCGGGCATTCAAAATAGAAATTACACAGTAAAATCTGTTCCATATAATGTCAAGTATGTATCTTTCTTTCCTGCAGGTCCTTTCTTTCTATTAATGTCTCCTTCCCTCATTATTTCACCTTCATTTTCCCTTCCAGATATATAACTGTTAATACCATAGCTGAATGAATAAGACACTCACCTAGGATGCACTTTCGTTTAGCTCACAACCGAGGTGCAGATGTGATTTTCAGCATTTAATCTTTGCTGTGCTGCAGTTCCCTATCCGTGAGGTGGGGATGGCTTTTCTCTGTGACACAGTGATGCTGTAAAATAGGACCCCTTAATGTCTGCAAGCGGTTCACAAACGATTCTGGCAAAGCCTTGAAAGAACCTGAATAGCTTAATGCAGTGGCGTGTCCCTGCCTGCTAGCCAAAAAGGTTTTAGGAAAATGCCAGTCACGTCACAGATATTATCTGTAGCAGCCAGGGAAAAAGGAGTGCGGAGGTATGAATGTGTGTGCGTATGCATGAAAGAAAAGACCAGGCAGAGGTCTTTGCAAAGTAGAAAGGACCTGTGCCTTTTGGCACAGCAGTGGCTATTGGTCTGTAGAAATCAGCCTGTAGGTACAGACAAAATGATTCTTAGAATTAAAAAAACAAAAGCTTTTGACATTTTTTTTGTGAATTCCTCGCTCCAGGCTTATGGATGGGGGAAGAGATTTGCAGCAGGGAATGTGGTCCCCAGTGAAAACTCATGCACACTCTGCAAGCTCCCATTACATCCCCCTTCAGACACTCTCTGTAGGAAACACACACACAAAAAAAGGCCTTTTCTCCCATACTGGAGTGCTAGAAGGTCAGGACTCTGCAGGTGGGTCCAACAGAGCTTGCCTAGGCTTCCTGGGTGGCAAATAAAATGAAAGACTTGGGTATTCAGCATTGGAGGAAATAGCAAACACTCCCCCAGTGAAAAATTCGCTTGGGTTCCCAGCCTCAGGAAACCCATTGCTCTTGGGCAGGTAGGTCCCTGTGAGGGTGAGTTGTCTCCTCTGTCTGAGACCAGTATCAGCACGTGCCTCCTCCAGGTGCACTCCTCTCCATGCATTCGCAGTATGTTCAGCCTAAGCATTGGAGCAGAAACACTAGGGACTTAATATTTCAGCCACTCCAGGCATAAATTACTCTTCAGGCTTCATACAAGGAGGACAAATATAGATGTTTTAATGGAAGATGGTGCAGCTTAGTGGGTCTTTTGGGAGAACCACTCGAAGGGTAACCATAGATATTTTTGTTTTATTTGACCTTAAAAATCCTATTGTACCAATTAGTTTCTTCCTTTTTGTAGTTCTGAATCATCATAGTCATTTTCTCTATTTTCCTTCAGAACCAAAGCATTCTGCATAAGAGATGTCAGAGAGCATAATAATAAAGACGTGTCTTGTGGGACATACACCCTAGTGAATTTGGGATTGACCTATGTATTAACTCTATAAAATGGTTTACTAAATGACCATATCAGATTAAATTGCCCAAAGAGTCTGAGGAAACAAGAGGGAAGAGGGGCAAAAAAGTTGCTAGATTCTGGCTCAGCTTTACTGTAGGAATTTGTTACTTGATGATCCAGAGAGCAGAAATGGGAAAAAAATATGAGGGCTCTGATAGATGCTAGTAATACATTTCCAAACAATGGCCCTTGCAGTGAACCAGACTAGGGCATCTTGAGCACCTGCACATCTGCCAGGTCAGCATAGTGATTGAACACTGCGAGGGATCAAGGGCCTGGCCAAAGCGGTAACTAGAGTGAGATGTTCCCAGGAAATAATTTTGGTGGTGAGGAGAGACCAAAGCAAGATAATGTAGTAGGGGACTACTACAGCTGTAGTTGTGCCACGTGGGCTACTTGGCTATGTGGTCAGCCTAGTTACTAGGATCTCATATCCAAGACAAATGATGGCCATAAGAAATTTGAAATTGTGGAAGGAAACAAAATCAGAGATGAAGCTAGGTGAATATTAATGTGAAAATGTTTTCATTGTTCAGCCCTGCCAAAAATCTCTAACTTCATTGTTCTCCATGTCAAGAAAAATAGCTTTCAGAGAGCAAAGCTTTTGAGACTAGAGTTTCCTGCATTTATGTCATTGTTGGACTTCTAATTAAATACTAAATAGACAAAGGAGAACTGTCAGGCAGTTACACTCACAGCGGTCTAATGTCATATGCTTTCTTTGAAATAAAAATATTCTTAAACAGATGAGATAAAGTACTTAACTTGAAAAAAATGCCACTAAGTATTCACTGGACAGTTATTTTCATAACATTTTATCAACACAAGAAAATCAAAACTTCTGAAATATCTCACTATGGCAATGACAGTTGACAGTTTATGTTAACATTGGACCAGATTTTTGCAGTACAACTGTTGAGTTTTCAAGGGATACTATTTTTCTGTTTCTTTCCAACCAAATTAGGCTGAAAGCAGTGGGAGGCCAACCTTCAGACTTCTCTTCAATAGTGTATGTATTTCTTTTGTGCAATGATAACTGAGGGATCTTTTTACTCTATTCTGCCTTCATTTTCAAAGAGTCTCTGATAAAACTGTACAAACAGAAGTGCAATAATTTCTGTCTTGGTAAAAATAAAGGATTACTAGTCTGCTCTTTCCAAAAGAAGGAATAATCTCAGAGCTTTCAGAAAAGCTACTGCAAGTTGTCCATAAAGGAAGCCATGGGGCAAGAATGTTCTCTGTTATACTCTATTCCCTTTAATTGATTCTGATTCTTTACACAATTAGGGAATGAATAACTCTAAAAGTTTAATTCTAGATAAAAATATGATTTACATTTACATACAACTACTTTGTCTGAGAATGTGCATTATGGTTGGCTTTGTGGCTTTTCCCAGAAGTGCTTTCTTTTTATCTCTCTTTTTCCTTCTTCTCTTCTCTTCTCGTCTCGTCTCGTCTCTTCCCTGCCCCCCTTTCCCCTTCCCTAGTCTCTTCCCTGCCCCCCTTTCCCCTTCGCTGTTCCCTTTCCCTTTTCCCTTTCCCTTTCCTTTTCCTTTTTTCTTTCCTTTTTCATTTCCTTTTTCTTTCCTTTTTCATTTTTTCGTTTTCTTTTTCATCTTTTTCTTCTTCTTTTTCTTTTTCTTCTTTTTCTGCTTTTTTTTTTCCTTTTTCTTTCCCTCCATTATCTTAGGAACCAGATGCTGAACTGCACAATCGAGCACAGTTCTGCTGACATCAGTACAGCCAAATGCCTTTCCACTATATGTCTGTTCATGAAGACAACCTTTACAACAAATACTGGTGAAGCCAGTTATTTCTTCTCTTTTAGACCCTCCCATCTTCATCATGGTGATCTAGTATTTGTAGACAGATATTTTCTCCATATTGACCACTGGCTATACTTTTTTTTTAATAGCTCCCTTTTAAACTGTGAACTTGGAAGAATCTTTGCATCATTTCATGACTTATTGTGTTTGTTGTGTATCTATGCTATACACTGTATAAAAGTTAAACTACTAAAAACTCCATTGAACATTGCTTACTCTGAAGCTATCATCTGTGATTATCTGTGAGTAACAAAAATTTCTTGGTTTGGCAATATATTTAATATGCTATTACAATAACATTGCATCCTATTGCAGTTGGAGGTGGCTCTTGTTAATGTCCCTGCTGTTTTCTTCTGATTATCAAATCAGATAATCAGAAAGTCTTCTCTTATATTTTTTAATTTATAGAAATGTCATGTCTCGCCTGTGTATATTTATATCAAGCTGAACTATGGAAAGATAACCTATCAGTTATTTTATGAAGAGGAGTTTGCATCTTTAGTGAAAGAGGGACAGCTATAGTTCTTGATCTATTTACAGAAAGGCAGACAAGAGTCTAGCTTGTGCCAAACTAGGGACAAAATCTAGTATTGGATTTATCTCTGTGGATCCAGAGGATGCGGATGTCACTGGCAATCTTTCTTCTTGTAGTCTTTAGTCTCTGAACGATACTTCTGCCAGAGCTGACATACAGCATGAACTATTTTCTCATAAACTAAATCTAAATTTGAGCTTCTTATACCCTATCATTTAAACTGTCATCTGAGGAAAAGAAAGATTTTTGTGACTTCTATTCTCTGCAATGATTTAAAACAAAACAAATCTCAGATTCCCATACTTGAAATGACACACAGCATTTGGAGCAGCGAGCAGTAACGAAAACTTTATTTTCTCATTTTATCCCATGTTTTCTTATTCAGTAAATTGCATTTCAGAAGTTAATCATACTAAATGCCTTAGCTTATTATAAGTATGATGGCAGGCAAGTACACATAAGTCTAATACCCAAATTATTCTCAGGGATTGTGTCAGCTGGTGATCAAAGTGTCCATTTTTATTCATAACGCTATATGCAAAATGATTTAATTTTGACTTGTAATTTTGTTATGCATAAATGGTTATAGTATGTGATAAATAATTGGGAACCTAAAAGAGTGGTATCATTGTAAATACCCCCCTCCGTCTCAACTTGTTCCGTAAGTGATGTCAAAAAGCTGAGAAGCTATGACCCACACTCATTCCCTCCCTTGATCAAGAGAGAAAGAGAGAGCGAGAGTACAGGATATCTTTACCAAAATTTCAAAAGCGCATGTAAAGAAGGAATACTATTAGAAATGAGCCTGCTAGTCTCTGTCCTCCCTGAATTGTACCCTAAATATAGGCACTTTTATCTTCTTTCCTTATACTGTATACTTGTTTTAAATAGCAGTCCAAGGAACCAAGAGCCATTATAATGAGCCTTGACTTTGTATTCTCTCTATAAAAATAAATATATGGGCCTCTTTTCTGAATAACATTTCACCTATGAAGCAGAAAAAGTCTTCTTTGTAGGAGACTGTAGAATAGATTCCTGTTTCAGCGGTAAAGAAAAGTTTTATATGATTCTGGGATGAACAGTTGTAAAAGAGAATTGGTTATTTCTCAAACGTCTTTTTTTTAAATAAAGCATAATCTGAACTAGTACTCATGACATTTCTTTTAGTTTATTTGCCAGCATTTGGCCCAGAATCACAAAGTCAATGAGAAAAAGATCAGTCAGTATAGATTGCACATATGAATATCCTTTGGGGGTTTTGGTTACTGGTGCTTACGTACACCAAGAGTTCAGCATCTGTGGAATTGTTAATGCTAAATAGGAGAAGCAGCTGTAGAAAGACCTATGAAAAGGCTTAACACAACCCAAGATATTGTCAAGAAATTACCATTTCTAGAAAATGTTCCAGATATAAGTTTTTATCTGAGCTCTATAAGTTTTTGTCTGAGCTCAGAAGTTTTGTCCCCGAAGCTGCTAGTCAAGCCACTCTTAGAAGTGATGGCCAGTTGAGGCACCGCAGTCAATACGGATGTGCCCATACAGTTGACTAAAAGGCTCCCTGGCAGTGCCATACTTTCTGCGTCTGTGGTAAGCCCTCTCTCTGATAGATTCTGGAAGCAGCAGGGATTATATTATTCTTCTCTTTGTCTGAAAACCTCCACAAAATGTGTGGCTGATGCACCCAGAGATGTATGATAACTAAAATATGATTTGACACTTGGTAGCAGAGTAATAGGTTCCTGCCTTTTCTTCAGACCACTGTCAATTTGCCACCTGTTTTTTTTTATTTTATTTTTTCTAAGGCCGGTGGAACAGCCTTCATGCAGGCAGTCAGTCATGCTTATGCTATTAAAGTAAAGAAGAAAACAAATAAAAGCTGCACCTGTCATATTGCTTATATTGATGAGAAAGGAAAACAGCATAGAACCAATTACGTGCATCAGATATCTATGACAGTCTATAATGACTTAAATATTTTGCTAGAAAGAGGACCGTACTGACTATAAAAAAGAGGATTACCCAGGAAATATGCTATTTCTTGAGGGACTGGGTTATATTTACGTATTATGTTTTAATTTCTTGCTACTCTCTTCAAGGCAGATAAATGTGAAATTTACTGACCCTCATAGCCTTAGCAAGTATTGGCAGATCTCCTCTAAAATATGTCTTGTCTGGGCTAGCTAAGAGTCTAAACTCCTGAAGAAAAATTTACCTATTACACAATAGCTTCATGCAATAAGTTAGACAAATCATCTGCTGAAGACAGTTTGTTCTCTTCATTGCTTACAGATGCAGCCTAGATGAAAAGTGTAATCTGAACATTGGGATGGGTTTCTATCACTTAAATACAAGGTGCAGGGCCAGCTCTGGTGCTTGGGAGTATGCTGGAGAGCAGCACGGGGCTGGTGGAGATGGTTGCGGACTGGTGGGATCCCTATGACACCCAGTGCAGCAGTGACAGAGCAGTGGGCTATGCCAGAGTACGCAAACACTACTGGACATGTGTGGTTTGGTTACTGAATTACTCCTAGAGTGCTAAACTTAAAAGTGAGCATTATCTCTAGTTTCTTCCTACATACAAGGATTTTTAAAAGTGCTTTGATAAGAAAGTTGCTGTTGTTGAAACTTCGAGTAATGAATAAGAAAAGAAACGTACCTTAGACCTCTTCTTGAGTTATTTCAAGAAAGTTTATATTAAGTGTAAGGTAAAACATGAGGACTTACAGAAATTTTGGGAATAGCTTTTATTATGCTTGGTGGAAGCCGTTTGTGTGTGTATATATCTACATGTTGTGATAATTCGCAAGCACTGTTGTAACTACAGTCTGCACTAACTCCTGACTGCTGAAGATCTCAAGTTCTAGTTCCTGTTTCAAGGAAGTAAGGGGTTTTTTTTCTTTAATTTCCTTTACACCAATAACACTGGTAGTGTTCTGCCAAGCAAATCTTTTGTTTCTGTTGTTCTTCAGAACATATACACTTTATGGTATCCATTAACCCTTCTTAATTAGACAAGCCAGTACAGCAAGTTATTCATTTAGCTTTAGACCCATAATTGCTTGCTAGTTCTTGTGCCTTCTGCCATGGAACTGATGCTATTCACTCTAGTGCTATAGAAATAACATGTGCTTTGTGTGGGAACATGTACTTACATGTGCATGTGAGCAAGCATGTACTTTTGTGTTTGTGTGAAAACTGTGCAGGGAGAATGGGAAGTGGAAGGAGACACAGGAACAAACGATTCCCTCATCAGAAGAGTATATAAATTCAAATGGACAGGAGAATCTCTGCATCTGGGGTGAGTCCCTTGCCAGCCTACTTTTTCAGTCTGTCAAGACCTAGAAGACGACAGGAAGTACACTCCCTCCCCAGCTCATTTTGGGAAGAAAAAAATTAGAATAGGGAATTTGAAAGATCTTTATGCTAGCAATACCATTTTCTGTAACAACTCTTTTCATGCTCTTGAATTTCTGGTGTAAATGTCAATGCTAAAAATGTGGGAAAGCAGTATCAGAGACTGTGGAACAAATATCTCCCAAAACAAGAGTCAGGAAGATGATTGCTGTGAAAAACATTCCTCCCCCTTCCTTCTTAAAATTCTTCAACCCCCCTCTAAAAGTCTTTAATGCTCTCATAGCTTGCTTCCTGTAAGCAAGCACCTACCATATAACAAAACTGTCACAAGTCTCATACAAATTCTATAATGTGCCTCTTTTCAGGCAGATTCATGGGCTGTTGTAGGGAGCTGTACACGTAAATAGGAAAGAGCCTCTGACCAGTACCAGCTTCTGCCTTGCGGATCTCTGAAGAGCTGGGTAATTCAGCTCCCTGTCTGATAATCACATTTGTTTTATATGATCTCTTAATTATACCACAGAATATGTGAGGAAACTGCTCATCTGTTTAGAGTGTGGAGATTAAAATTAAAACCGTCTCGCTTTTCTCTGCTGTTGTGTGGGTGTCAGTAACAAACTAATACGGAACAGACAACTATCAACTGAGATGTCAAAAAACACAGTCATGAGAGCATCTGCAAAGGCTATCGACTTTATTGCCAAAGGAACTGTTTGCTTAGCCTGTGTCTGCAGGTAACAATGAATCTATTAAAATAAACTCTGGATTCATTTCCTGGCACTTCACATTGCTTGAATGCTTAATGCCTCGATAGTAAACAGAATTGATTTTCATGTTTCAAAGGTGAAACATGAACAGATCTCCAAAATATTTTCAGACATTGTATTTATAAACACTAGCAATGAGGAAACCCTTTCATCTTCCACTTATTTTTCTCTGATCAGTCAGGATCTGCACTGTTTTGGGAAAACAGTCACTGCATAGCAGTCGCAGTTTCGATTCTTTCAGTATTTATTAAATTAGGAGAAACAGTCACTTGGTTTATTTCTTCAGTCTTATCATTCTGGAGGCAATAGTTGACTAAAGGTCAAGGTGTCAAGGTAAAGGAGGCATAATGATAATTTTATTCATTAGTTCAGTGAAAGAAGGATGTTCTTCAATGAATAATAGTTCAAAGGGTAATGCAGCAACTGTTGACGTACTTGGGGACTTCCACACGAAGGGAAATAGTATATATTCTTGTATAAACTGTCATCCAGCAGCATCAGTTTTGCTTTTGTTTGCTGATCAATGATGTTTTGTATTTTCTATCATGTAAGAATGAGATCCAGTTATAAGACAAATCTCAAATATTTCATTAGAGATGCTATATGTTCTCAATACGTTATTTTATAACTAGCCAAACGTCCTTGCTAAAACACTTCAGAAATACTAGGCTGCACATGATTAAAAAACATATTGTAAGACCATATCCCTCCTTTCATTCTTGACAATTGTTTGCTGTGTCTCAAAAGCTCTTACATATATATGACAACTGAAATACATGAGCTCTGGGTTTGGTTGTATTAAGACCAAGTAAGTCTTCCAAGACTTGGAACATGTACTTATCCAGTTTTCTTCATGAGTTGGAAACAATTGGCAATTCTGGAAAACATGCAAGCAGCCAAGACTATCCACATTGCTCCTATCAAAATTCTGCAAGAGCCCTGAAGTGCAAAGGTGCTGGCTGGGAGGAAAAGGCAGCTCATATGGGGGTGCCCTGACCTACTGTGATTTCCTCTAAACCATGGCAAAACACCATCCTTTCTTGATATACGTATGCCCAGGATCCAAGATCCTGGCCTCTGTGGAATAAAGTATGACTATTGGCCACTACATCAGATAGCAGTGGTTCATACTATGCTGAAGATCCATCGTATCTCTCACCCAGAGATTAGATGTGCTTTCTGTCTTCTTCCATTCTCCTGAGGACTGGCTATCCCTTTTTCTTTAGTCCTGGAGTTCAGCTGAAATCGGACTCCCTGCTCTCATTTTTCACATTAGGCAGGCAGTGAAGTTGGAAGTGATGCAGAGTCACCCCCTTTGCTTGCAGGAGGAGAAGCAGAGACTGTGACTAGGGTACTGCAGAGCAGCAGGGTTTTCCTTTGGCCCACTTATGGCACCAGTCCTGAATCTCTGTTGTTGCACAAGATGGGCGACATGAATGACTACTTGAACTGCTGTCTGGGACTGCAGTTGGCTCCTCTAGGCTGAGGGATGCCCTCTGAGATGCTGGTTGCTTGCATGGCTTTCTGGATGTCCTTTTGTGATGCTTCTGGTTAAAAGTGGCCTTTAATATCTGTCATCCTATATTTAGCATTTAATTGTTCAGCCCTCCAAGTTAACTTGTCTGGGTACTGGTCAGAAAAAAAGGCTGGATCAATCCAAAGGTATTTCTCTAACCAAAAACCATTTTGAAGTGGGATCTGGTGCATAAGTCACTAAGTATCTTTAATAAGATATACAAATAGGCCTGGATTTTTTTTTTGTCCTAGAATTGCAAACTAAAGATTCTTCAGAACAGCTATATGAGAAATCTGCTCTTTTCTAAGAACACATTTCAGACTTCACATATACTTTATGTTGAATGAGTATATAGCGTTACCAGTCGTGTGGGTTTTGGGGAGTGTGAGTGGCTTTTTCCACAGACACTGGTTAAAGAAGACTACACACATGGTTTTAGTTCTCACACAACATGCATGGAATGTTTTCAAGAGGTGTATCTAAAGGCAAATCTAATATGATATATCCATCAAAGGTACTGCCCCATCATGTTGTCTTGGAAGCGAAAGAGGAATAGTCAGTAAGGTTGAGTGACTTTGCTAAGAAATAACCTGAGCCACTGCCTGTGTTCAGGCAAACACTCCTTAAAGGGACTTGAGCAGCTACCCAAAGCATACACTCGGCTGTTGATGCGCTACTGTGGAAGGCTTTCCTGACTATTTTTTCCCTCTGATCATCAAGATGTTGAACCTAAACTTGATGTTTACAAGCCCAGTATAATTAAGGTTTTGAAATAAAAAGGAAATACTGCTTTCAGCTGAAAGCAGTATTAAGTATTGAGGGAAAACTTGCAGTTACAAGTTTATAGAGGAAAGTCCAACTCTTCAGTAGAAAAAAATGCTAAAGAAAATGAGATATTACATTGAAGACGAAAAATTACTGAGAATAATCTTAAGATCAATTACCTTATGCAAAAGCATGCAAGGAGGTTACTTTAATGTCAAATTGTCTTGTTGGAAACATTCTGTGAGAACTTAATCTGTCTTTGAAAGTAACCGGAGTCACTGGGGGGCTGTTTAAACCTCTTCCTCTAAAGCAGTCTCTCAGTCTCGGGTCCATAAATTAGTGATGGTTTGTAACACAGTGAGGGGTCACATTCTTAATTCTTACAGAAGGACTTCACACAGTGTGTTCTTGCACACAAGTGAAGAATTCGTAATTTTCCAATGATGAAAACTATGATGTTAGCACGATTTTCTTTTCTTTCCAGAAAAAAAGAGTAGATGTCATTTTAAATAACAAGAACTACTTTTTTGAAATTTCTAGTTTTAGCACGATTTTCTTTTCTTTCCAGAAAAAAAGAGTAGATGTCATTTTAAATAACAAGAACTAGTTTTTTGAAATTTCTAGTTATCATCTAAACATTGCACATTAATTACAAATTTCATCTGGTTCAGGGATTAATAAGAAGTGTGCATGGTTGGGGGGAATGGTAAAGATCACAAATGTTAATTTTAGTCTCATGAGGCTTATCTCTTATCACCTGCATTTTCAATGCATACCAGAAGGTCAGAGGCTGAATCCTCTAGAGGCAGATTAAAACCAAGCACATAAATTAACTAATCTGACTCCATCTTGGAGAACAGATATTTCTTTCTCTGGTCACGAAAGCTTGCCTTTGAATATTCCCAAGGTCACGCTTTGGCAACAATGTGACTGTATTCCATAACCTGGCTTGCTGGAACTATTCACCTAGGAATTAATGCCACTCTTACTTGCTGCCAAGCTTCTGGTTGCTCGAGGGAGACAGTGCTTACTTTTGTAATATGTGGATTCTGAATTAAAGCATCCAACAATCTGGGGAGGGAAGACTCAGAAAGCATATGGGATGCCTACTTTGGTGTACTACTGGACAAACTTGCTTGAGATGTGAGATAGTCTTATGTGAAACAAACTTTATTATTATTATTGTTGTTTTTCTTCCACCCATTTGACATTTTCTTATTTTATTCCATCCTAATAAATCTTTGTGAGATGTGAGATAGTCTTATGTGAAACTAACTTTTTTATTATTATTGTTTTTCCTCCACCCGTTTGACATTTTCTTACTTTATTCTATCCTAATAAATCTTTTTTTTGTGGAAGTCTAGTTGAAGATTCTTTTTCCCACATACCACACTATCTTCAGTGATCTACATTGAAGACTAATGCCCACCATGGGATGCAGATGCAGTTTGCACTCAGACATGGAGCTTGGCAAATGATCCTGGGCCCTATAACATGGATGTAATTCCAGGGGATTGGTCCTGTGGGCAGAGGTGGTTTCCACATGCATGCAAGTGCATCCAGTCCAATTTTGAAATCTTTTCTTGATGGATTATCCTTTTCTATCCATGTGATCCCTGCTCTCAGGGCTGGTGCTACATGGCGGACCATATGGGTGATATGAAAAAGCACAAAATACTGATAAAGCATTTTGTGTTCTCTGAAGGTCAAGAACCACTGAGTAGTCAAACATGTCCTGAAGAGACTGAATGATTACTTCATAGCAGAAGACTACGCCTAGAGTAACTTCATAATTGTCAGCTTAACTTAAAAAAAAAAAAAAGCCTTTGTCAATCCTTGCTTCTTAGCTTGAGCGATTTTTTTTAGGGTTTTCTACAGACCTGGGGAGGATTCACTGCCTCTGATTATATTCCTTTTCCATTTTAAGTTTACTTTGCAATCATAGAGACCAGAAATATAACTTAAAATTACAACCAGCTTATATTCTAGAGCTCATTCTCTTGGCAAAAAGCAAAATGGATTTTGTGGTAAATTTTAAAAGCATGAAGTCACAGGATAACAGGAACTGACTATAGAGTGTCATCCCGGCCTTGGCAACAGCAGTGTCTTGTTGGAGAATGAAAAGTAGATGCGTAAAACTCAGAGAAAAACAATTAACTACGCTTGGGGTTTTACTTTACAGGCAGGGGTAGAAATGCTGTTACCAACTGACCCTTAAAAGGGTAGGTAACTGAAGAACCTGGAGAATGGGGTAGCTAAAGAATGTAAAAAGAACATACATGACTGTTAGTAAAGGAAGTAAGGAAAATTGTGCACAAGTTTTGGAATGCAGTGCAGGGAGGAAAAAGCAGACTGAGTTTTAGGAATGAATTCACATACCAATTTGTATTTTAGACTTCCCAAAGCCCTTAAGCCAGCTCTGTGATGGCTTCTGCCCTCCATGTTTATGAATTCCTTGCCCAAGTTCTTGCCAAGTGGAAATGCACAATTGCTAATAACAGACTGCAAAACTCCAGTTTCCTCCCCACTGTCATGGTCTGTGTTTGTTGCTGTCCCTTTAGCCAGTACCACGCATGTAGCTCCAGCAACACGGGCACAAACAACTACAAATTGTCTTTCAAGTGTTTGCCACCACCTGGAGACCTGCAGATGCAGCTTAATGGAAGCAGAAAACCTTCTTTTACACAGGCTGACAAACAAACCCTGAAGGCATCTGCAGTTAAGTGTAACTGAGGTAGCTATTCCACTGAGACACATAACACAACATTCACAGTCAGATCTGCCATCAAACTCACAGCAGAGCTCAGAGTTTTGGACTTATAATTCAGAGGATTTGTGTGATTGCAAACCCCAAAATTCTTACTTTTATTATAGGATGCTATAAACCTCCCCAGGAAAAGAAGCTTTGCTACATCCAGGAAATATAACAAATGTAATATTCTAGTCTTTTTCTGACACAGAATACCACTAGCCACTGGCTAGACCTGTGTCCTGTATACATATATACAGAATACAGTGATAGAAATGGATATGTCTTCTTCGTTGAAACAATATCAAGTTTTCTTAACACTGACATTTTCTTAACACTTAACATATTGAGTGTATGGTATAATATGCTTTTATTTGGTTTCTTAATTGTTAAAGAGGTGCTAACATGTGCTGGTACCCTTCCTTATTCCTCTAAATAAAATCTCTTGTGACATTGATCTTCCCCCTGAGCATGTCTGCATGTTGAGAGCAGTAGGAAAGTGAGCTGCGTGCTGAAGGCCTTATAAGATCCCAAACGACCCATCTTGCAAATACTGGGTTTTTTATCAAGAGTAAATCATTCTCCCATTAATTTTCATTGCAAATAAAATGACCTTGATGAAAACAAGATCTGAGGTGCTCAAAAGTAAGAAAATAATCTCTCTTTTTTTTTCTTTTTTTTTTTTTTTAAGCAGGACTCTCAAGAGAGAAGGAAGCCTATAAACACTCAAAAGAAGCATTTAACGATTATTGTGATAACCTCTCTTACACATTTTTAATTAATCTGTTTATTTCTCCAATTCCTAAAATGTAATTTAAAAAAGAAAAAAAAAGGACCCTGAGAATGTAATGTTGCACAAAGTGGTGCAACCACATATATCATTTGAAAGCTAATGTGTTGCACAGATAACCTACTTTATAAATTCAAGAAAATGTTTTGCATTTTGCACTTTTGATTTGTTGATACTTGCTTGCTAAGGATCAAAGATTTTTCAATCCATTTTGTTATTAAAAATCCACTTCAGAATGAGGGTGAATAGATAGCCTTTTGTGCTAGTCTAGTTAGATTGGTTTCAAATACTACTTTAACTTAATCCATGGCAATTTGCTCTCATAGTATGAGATATCATCTTTTTCTAGAAGTGATCAGGCAAGAATAAGATACACTTATTATTTCAATATTGATTACTTAGATTTCTCTGTCTTCAAGAGGGTATGGTACTAGGTAGGCTGAGAACTCTTCATTCAAATATATGCTTCACCTCTTAAAAGTCAAAGCATATTAAAAGAAATCATGTAACTATAATAGCGCTATTCTTTGTCAGCATTTATTTCCCTTGGCTTAGCTATTAACTCCTTGCAAAGCATAATCAAGAAAAATGAGATCTGGTGGAGTTGTGTTTGACATGAACTGAATACAATTACTGGATGCTCAGTTTGAGGGAGGAAAAAGTTATATTATCCATTTTCAGCTTCTATTAGCCAACTTGCCATGAACAGGTACCTTCTGTTTGATGAGCAGTGTGTGCCTGAAAAAGCACCAGTTTAGTTCCTTCACACATCTGTGAGGAGGGATTTCCTGGTAGGTTATTCTGGAAAAAGACGAAAAGCCAAGAAGATGTGCTAGGCTTGTGTATATATAAGAATGCCTGCATTTCTGTACCTTGAGAGATACATGGCAGAACTTTTGAATGTTTCTTAAGGGGACTTTTGGATGTCTTTGGGGGCTTTGGTAAAATATTTTCCTCCCTCATGCCATTTCTTCAGGATATTATTTGTGTGTGAGACTTTCATAGAACAGCACTATATTAGCATTGCTCAACTGGATTATGGACTCAGGTTGGCCCATCTGCTGTCCTATTGCTAGTAATGGGAATATGAAGTGGGGTCAAATCCTGGCTGTCCAGAAGCTCTAACCCAATCTAAAAACTGACTCTGTGCATGTCACTCATTTCGTATTGAAATACATTGGTTCTTTGCATGACGTATGGTTAATACATCTGTAGGGGGCTAGAAGACTCTCAAAATCTATGAGTTTTCTAAGTAGCATTAATAATTAAATAAGCTCAACTTACTTATATTATAAACTAGTATGGAAATCCTTTGACAATATTTTATGGTGTATCTGTGGTATAGGCATGCTCAACCTACATACCTTCTCATTTCCCACCATTCTATCCAAGTAAATGTTGTTCCCTTGTTACTCTACTCCTACAATTTTCCTCATGCCTAAGAAAATATAATCGGTACAAAATAACTTAATTAGTGTTACAAATTAGGCTACAGTTTTCTAAGAAAAAACGGTGGAGAAAATGGAGTAGCAGATCTTTTTGATTTTTTGAGAGAGACTTGTCCACAAAGCCGAGCTATTTGGAGATGTTGGAAGATTTACTGGAAGGAAATCCAAGTCCTGATGGATTACTGAGGACTGATGGATTACACTACTGGCTTCTATCAAGGAAAGCGGCATCAGCATATGGCCCAGTGGAAGAAAGAAATCAGCCAAGTATCTTGAGATGATCAGACGAGGAAGGAAATCTCAACTTAGGGCTGGGCGGGGGGAAAGCAAAGCATGTTAACCATGTATAGTTAATACCCATTACCCATAAACTGATCCAGAGAGTGGGGTTTATTAAGGCTTGTTGAAATGTGCAGTCATTTTTTTCTGTTCATATAGCGCATCATTTTACCTATTAGTTATATCACTATTCTTGAAAGACAAGTGTGAGTAGTTTCATTGAAGTGTGTTCTCTGATTTTACTGTCAGTCAGGCATATTGCTGTATCTGTGTCTAAAGCAGCGGACCTCAGGATGCTTCTCATCTCCTGGGTCCAAGACTATGCCACTGTCCAAAGAGAGAAGCTAGGAGGCACTCCAGGATTTTCATTGCCCACTCCGAGCCTTGTCATCCTGGGATACCAAGAGGTTTGTAGGTCCAACTCCTATAACCCTAGGACACCGCGCAATGCTTGCCAGCTGCCCCATGTCCATAAGACTACCACTTTCAGCAGAAAACTACCCCTATCAGAAGAGCCAACCTCTATCAGAATCTGGGCCATCCATGTGTTCATAAAAGACTCTGTGATGCTTTCTGCTCCATTTGTTTCCTGATTAGCTGTGCTCAGAGCATCAGTATTAACTCTCAAAGATGCTAAGATGCAGGCAGGTATAATATGAGGTTTGAAGGCTGCTGATAACTTGTCAAAAACTGGAGGAGTCAGAAACAGTGGCTTGTCAGAGGGAAAAATCATGATTGTTGAGATGCATCTGGCTGAGAAGTTTGTCATGGGCCTCACTTGCTCTCCCTGCTGAGGGAGCTCATGCTGCTCTTACTTTGCTCTGCTGCTGCTGGCTTTTGATGCCTGTCTTACCACAGCCCTGCAGCTGAAGCTGAGAATGAAAACAGAGCATTAGAGCCAAGAAAGAGAACCTGTATGGCCTGAGTGTTGGCTTGGGGAGCTTGATTTTTATTCATTGAGATATAGGAGCTGATCCTTGACAGATGTGTGCTGGAAATGATAGTGTGATTAAGGAGGCAGAATGTAGCTAGAGATTATAAAGGGCCTTATTTACTGCTTATCATGTCTTATCTGAAGATTTTTAATCTTAATCTTTTCGGAAAATAGATACATATAAGATGGAGTTTGGGGTAGAGAACGCTGACTTGTATCTACAACTTCAAAACAATTACAAGGACTAATGTCTTCTTAGCAGTGCTCTGTCTTTCTACTCTTCAGACCCTGGCAATTTGCTTATTTCCAAGTCAAAGCAAGAGTTGAAAATTTAAAGTGATTAATTTCCTTTTTTTTGCCTACACTGAACACTCTTGTCATAAAATGGCTTCCAGTATATGTGACTGCAGAAAGGAACTGGGACTGTTCCATAACTATTTTAGCCAATTGCTTAAAATACATAAGAAGCTTTAATTGGAGTTTACTGAAATAAGCCAAGAAACTGAGAAGGTCTGATGTTTGTTCATATCCTCAGCTTGAGATAAGAAGTCTTCAGAGACCTCTTTGTAATATGTTGGATTCTTTTTTTTTCCTGCTAAAACCCCTGCATTAATCAATTTCATATTAAAAATGGTTGTATCAGAAATAAATTAAAATATGAAAAGGGATTTTTTTTGCTACTATATTATGACCTAGCATATACTTTTAACTTTAGAAAGTAATTAGGAAAGTAATCAACTTCTGTATCTCACCTTTAAAGCTCTACACTGCTCAGATTTATTTGGATCAGTGTTTCTGGGAGAGCAGAATCATGCACTGACCAAAAAGAATATTTGACCCCAGAGCCATTCTATGAATACACAGTACACATCATTTCAGAGTATGAAAATCGTGCTTACTTTCAGAGAAGCTCACTGAATTTATTTTCCCCCTTCTTCATGAAACAGAATCATTACACATTTTTCTTAAGGGAAGCTACTTGCCTGTGTGCATTCAAGTGAACTATTTTTTTGTTTTGTAATTCTCTTCAGTTCCTGCAAATCTCAAGCTACAGGAGATATCTATTCAGCATTTTAAATCTGAGCTGTGGATGTCAGCTGTGATTGATCTCCAATCTGCCTCTTGTTTCCTGGATGACCAGGCAATGACAGATCTTTTCTTCCTCCAACTGCTTGAGCAGTAATTCCTGTAATCAAGATGAGGGTGCTGCTGTGTTTCTGTCAGGAAAAGCATCAGAAGATAACAAATTCTTAAAAAATTTAAAACTATTTCTTTTGAACTTCCTCCACAGGTTAGGCTGCTCTAAGACTTATTGGCTGGGTACCAGTTGTAAGCATAAGCAGGTCTCTCATTGCATTCAGATAAAGATTTTGGTATGTGCTCATGTGGCTTGGAGATATCCTAGGCTGTTACACTGAACTGCCTTATAGACCAAGCAGGATTCTTGGCAAGAGGCCAGAGCCCAGCAGCCCCCACTGCCACAGCGCTCTCCTTGCTGAGAAACTCCTGCACCTGGATCATGGGTTTTCTCTGGGGATGTTCTTCAAGAGTAGCAGGCTGTTCATTAATAGCAGAACCTACCATTTTACGCTACTTGGAAGAAGTAGATCAAGAGAACAGGAAAGTGTGACCTATACACAGATACTCTAGCTTATCTCATTTTTCAGCAGTTGAAGTCCACCAGGAAACAAAAAAAAAATGGCAAAGCTTTTCTCACTTACCTCTTTTGTGCAGAATTTATGATGGAAAAAAGCCAACAAATATCCCAGGCACTGTGATTACATTGGCTAGATTAAATGAAAACTCAATCATCTATTCTTATTCGGTGCAGTGAGGCGAGGACAGAGTATCTAGCACAGGAGCTTATTCTCAAAGTACAGCCATTAGTCCATAACTCCAGAAACTTCTAGAATTGAATGTGATCCTTTATCACTTCCAGAACAGAAGATACTATGCACTGAAGTCATGACAGCATAACAAGGACTATGAAAGAGCAATTTTCAGAGTACTCTGGCACACTTTGTATTCTGAAACTTAATAACTTGTTCCTGTCTTCCAGAAGTGCACTTCTGCCCTTCACTGTCTTCAATTTGAATAGTGGAAAACTGACAAAACACTCTTCTGACAGGTAAAGCACAATATGCAGCATCTGTCACCTCGCTTTGAATATTTCTGTTTTACCACAGAAAGCATTTTGCCTCAGCTTTCATTTATCTTAGTGATATTTGGTAGTGTTTCTGCAAGTTTGTGTGTTTGTGAAACTGTTTTGTGAGGCGTGATAGAGCTTAACACTTCCAAGCTTTTCTGAACTCGTATTTTACATTGACCTGATTTTTAAGCCTTTATTGTGAAGTTGTTACAGTTTTACTATTTTGAGCTAGTTTGATATCCCTGCGTTCTTTAAGAGTCAGCATTCAATGGAATTGAAGAGCAAATAAAAATAAACATCGCACATCAGGCATTCTCATAAAACCACCCCATACTTGTTCTGTCTAACGAAGCAAAGTAGAGTGTATCTATCTCAGTTACTTCCGCTGCAGTGGATTGTCTTGTGGGCTTTACCTATCTCAGGCTTCTTCCACATTTGTGTGAATTATCTATATTTATTCCAAGCTGCGTTGATTTGGAAAACAGCTAAGAGAAGCAGTCCATCTGATTTGAGCTGCCACCCCTTGAAAAATAGTGGCACCTGACAGAATTGCATGAACGAGTTCAGCTGTGAGAAATCTAAAGAGAAAAGAAATGCCCACATAAATGTAGCCTTGCAAACTTACTATGCATGTGGTTGCAAGCCAGCTTCATAATACTATTACTCAATGCCTACACTGACGTCCCCTACAGTCACCAGCAATTCAGCAGAGGAGGCTGGGTGTGGGCAAAACGCAGGTCAAATTGTAGACCTATATTGATGTGAGGCTCAACTAGACATAACTGAGCACCGCACGTGGCCTTCCGGACAACTCAGAAGACAGGCAGGGCCTGTTCTTCCAGCAAATGTTTGCAGACCTCCACCTCCAGAAGCCAGTTCTAGATGAGAAAAGGAGTCAGAAGCCTCTTGAGAGCCACAGTTCAGACCCCTGGACTGCAGAGGGGAGAAAGACTCAGACTCAGCAGCTGGGTTCCTGCTCTGATCACCTTTAAAGGTTCTGGACTGAGAAGCGGGATGATTTATAGTGGGACAGCAGATGATGCATACACCCTTGCTGCGTGGAGGCAGTGCTAGCCTGAAGCATCTCTGGCGGTGGTTGTGTTTTCACACATCAGGTTGTCATCTGCAGTAAAGAAAGCTTAGAAGGAGCTTCATGAGCAGCTTGTCCTTGCCTGTAGGAGCAGTGGAGTTGGAAAGAAGAGTGTTGCAGGCTGCATGAAGCATCCAAGTCACCCATTGTGGGCTGTAGCTTCCTGCTATCAGTAGATTTGGTGCTTAGCCTTAGATGCTACCATGGATAGTAAGCCCCTAAAATCTGTGAATGCAGACACAAAGATGCTGTTTTCAATCATCTGCTATTTGTGATTTTTTTAAAAAAAAAGAATATAAACTATCTACCATGGATAGTAAGCCCCTAAAATCGGTGAATGAGACACAAAGATGCTGTTTTTAATCATCTGCTATTTGTGATTTTTTTTTTTAAAAAAAGAATATAAACTATCAGTCCACTAGAGATTTCTGCTCGCATAGCTGGAATAATGGAATGGCTTGTGAGGCGATTCAGGAATTCATTCATAATGCAGTGGTGCAGCAATGAATGCTGCAAAGCAGATGCTTTTATTTAAAAGTGCTTTGCAGGTACAGAATGTAATATGCAGAGACTGTGCATGAATATTTTTGTTTGGGGCTGTGTTCATACACCTGCTTGAGTTTTCAGTTAAAGCTTTCCAAGTTAAAGATGATTCTGTAAAAGATGTATTGCTTTGTATCATCATTTATTGTTGTGAATTTTCTTCCATCTCTAAACTGCAATTAAATGTTCCTATCATCCTGTAAATTAGCCTTTCTCTTTTAAACATCACATTTGCAACTCTATGTTCATATAATCCTGTAATTATGTAACTATTTTCATTTCAGCACTGATTCAGCAATGTACTTAAGCATATGAATATCTCTTTGAACCTACTGGGACTCCTCACATGCTTAAAATTAGACAGGGTTTAATTACATTGCTCTATCAGCAGCCTTACTAGTAGATAAAGACATGGAAAAAAAAAAGAGGTGGCTTGCATCTACTGTAAACACTGTTATTGAGTTGGACATTTCTAGACTCTACCTTCCTGTTTATAATATTAGTTTTCAGCTGGATCATGGTATTGGAGCTAAACACCATATGAGGCATTAAGATGGAACCACCTCTTTGACATCTGTGGTTTATCTAGAGGCAAAACAGTTTGAAGAGGCTCCAGACCTCCCTTGGCCTGTCTGCTCTCTTGAGGTTTACTGCCCCTGCGCTGCTGCAAATGATTGCAGGCCAGCATCAAAGGTTTTGTTTTGTTTTGTTTAAAGCTCTTTCAATGATTATTTTGCTTTCAAGATAACAGCATGACCTTACATTGCACTGGTATAGCTGAAGTGGTGAAAAACCTTGAGGCACGGGCATGAGTGTATAGGGGAGGAGGGAAGACAGGAACCACCTCAATCCATCAACAACTAAAGAGGTCCATGTCCTGAGAAGTCTTTCGTATGCTGAAGTTTTCTATCCTAAAATGGCATACTGTCTAGGACTATAATGATAATAGATTAACCAAGGTATATCTGTAAAGTCTTTACCTTTTACCTTATATTACATGAACTGGGAAACTCAAAGCATATCCTTTTAGATGAAACTAAAACCTTTTGTATTTTAGAGGAGATAAGACAGAAGAGTACTGCTGAAGAAAGCGGGAACATTAGAGAAAGGCCTGAAATAAAATGAAATGAAATGGAACGAAACATTGCAAGCTGCTTTTTTTGACAGAATTTGAAAAGATAAACCAAGAGCCTCATTTTCTCCAGGAAACAGAGGCAAACAGATTAAGTTCTTCAGTGGGCTTATCTTGATTCAAAGCAAGGCTAAGAAGTTTGATCTCTGTGATACTTATACAGTGATTATTTTACAAAAATATCAACACAAAGTCAAAAATCAGGGGAGCAGAGAACATTTCTGTCCCAAAATCATCATTGAAACTTTATGAAGAATAAAAAAAATACAAAACCCAAATAGTCTTAAAGATTATTTTAGAATTAGAGAATTAGAATTATTTTAGAATCCACACATCCGTTGTGAAAGTTCTGTCTGACTTAAAATCCACTAATGGAGATGAACTTACCTGAAGCTGTGAAGAATGCCCAGACAAAACTTTTTGGAACAAGGTGGCAGTCTGCAGGGAGCCTTGGCCTCAAATAGAAAGCAGCACACAGGCCAGTAAAAGGGAACACTAAGAGGGAATGGAGAGGGGATATTTGTACTGTTAGTTTAGAAGACCAATTTAGAGATTCCACTGAGTGAGTGGGAATGGACCCCTTAAAGAGGCTTTAAAAAGGATCAGACGGAGAAAATTTGGTATGTTTGCTTCACTGCTTGGGTTTTAAAAAATAGATCAGTCTGCAAAGAAAAATGACTGATTATTGATTTCTAGTGGGAGTTCTATTTCATGCAGACTTGAACAGTAGGGACCTGGTGATGGTAACACTGCTGCTAATAAAATGACTAATGCACTGGAAGGTATTACTAGAATAATCTGCCACCTCGCAGAGAGCAATCCATAATTTCACCAAATATTTTTGCATCAAAACTTTCTGCCTGAACATATTTTCATTTAATGTTGATTTCTAGATTTGGAGACAGTGGAGAGCATACTCTCTTCTCGTAGAAACTGCTAAATACCCTCATGTCTAAAATGAAGAATTTTGGTGGGTTTTTTTTTTTTTGGTGTTATTTCTTTGCCTGAATTTCTCAAACTTCAGCTGCCAGACATCAGATGAGTCAACTGAATAGGTCTTTTTATATTGCACTTCACAAGAAAGGATCACTGAGATACTATATAGTATGCAGAAAAACTGCTTTACCTTCTGATGTTCAGTAGTCACTTCTGATTCTAGAGCTAGGCTACTGCAGTACAAATTGTGCAACAAAGAATGCACCTCAGAAAACATTTCATCTACCTAAAAGTTATTCTGTGCAATATAAAATTAGGTGTATCAAGCTTCAGCGTCTGTTTACCCATGCAGTCTAGAAATGTGTGCTATTTTGTAAGTGAGAGAGAAAGGATTAGATTTTTTTTTGTCATATTTGTTCTTGATTTGTTTTTAAGCACTGAGACCACAATGTCCTTGCATTTGGATACTGCCACAGTGAATTTTGAGGCCTTTGGCCTCAGCAGAGTAGTGCTGTGTTCTGGCTTCTCACATGAGGTAGTAGGAAGGGCTGGGTACCACAGAAGGATCCAAAAACCACACAGCTTCCCAGTCTGTAATCTGTTGAAAAGTCATCTTAAAGAAAAAACAGGGACAACTCACAAATTCCGCCTCTCTTTAGGAGTTTGAGTTTACTCTTGGCTGCAGAGGGATGTCTTCTTCATGTCCAGTCAGGACAAATCCCTGCATCTAGTAGTAGTTCTCGGTTCTGTTTTTGCAAGAAAAAGAAAAAGGATTGTGCTTTCTTTAAGAACATTGCATGTGGTGGTCAGAGCATTTTCTGGAGATGTACTTTTGGCTTGATGAGTTAGAGCTTTGATATTTTGTATAACAAAGGGTAGTAGCAGCATTGCCTTTACTGCCAAGCTTGTAGCCATCACTGCAGTCTATTAACAGGTTCAGATTTGCCAGCAGTTGTGGGGCATGTTTCAAGAGTGTCTGTTGACAAAGGATTCGAGGAGATGCAGGTAAGAATTGACCTTATGTTTGATTTGATGGTAGCTGATAAAAATCATTTAATTTCTGTTGAATTTCTATTGAATTTCTATTGTGTTTTTATTCACAAGGACAGGGATACATGTCTTCTCCATAACGTGTTCTCCCTTCTTGTCAACCTTCTTGTCAAGGTCCTCTAAAATTGTTCTTAAGTTGCCTCATGGGCAAACTTCCTTATAGAACCCAAAGGACAAAAAGATTCATTAATATTTATGAATAATGAATCACTAGGATATTGCCCTTACATAAACAAACTGTAAACATTAATGCAACTGACCATTTAATGTAAACACAAATATGGTGTACCAATTTATTTTCTGTTACCCTTTGTTTGCTAATTCATTGATTTGTTAAAACTGCCTAACTAGAAAAAAAGACTGTGCAAATAGCAATTTCAGCTGTTACACACTTATAAATGTTTAACAGAGTCTTCACTCCCTAAAATGTTGGAAAGATACTACTCCTTGAGCAACATGATTTTCCCATTTTGTCCTTAGCTTTCCACTGCTCAAGATTTAGATCAGCACAGGCCATGTGATAACTTTAACATTATAATCTTTAATTTCTGTGTGTCCTTCACCTGTGCAGGACAGGGATGAAACAACACAGAAGTGACTCCTACCTACCATATGTACTGCCATCTACATAAGCAACCAGTGTACTGAAGGAAGAAGAAAAATACCTCAAGCCCCTACATATGCCCTTCCACTAGCAGGTTGAGTGTGACATAACGGATGCGAGGAATATATATATCAGAAGTTATGGGTTGTTTTGTTTTTCTGCTGAATTGGCTGCCATACAGGACACAAGAACTGTATGCTTCATGCAGCTGCTTCATACAGCTATTGGAATCTTACTGGCATTGCCGGGATTTCTCACTACTTATTATAGAAGCATTCACACTAGTGACGAGCATCACAGAATATGATGAGTCATACAATGGCTTTTTTAGGCTAAATCATTCCTGTATTCACAAAGCTGTTCTTGCCTTAAGAAGAGAAAATGGGTCTGAGTAGTTGCTGGGTCATTCTTTCTTCCAGTGCAGTATCACTTATTTTTTTTTTATGGCCTAGATTTTCAGGTGTTGATCATGGCAGTTATGTAAATCATAATCAGAGTAAATATTCTGCTAGCCTTCTAGCTAGTAAATATGGAAGAGCCGGTGGAATAACTGAAATGATTCATTATAGATTATAACCTTTGACAATATGAGAGTGATTTCTTGTTGAGTACCCTTACACATTAATTACTATGACTCCAAGCAGACATCTTTGTCTTACAGAGCTGGTGGAATATGCTGGGGTGGAGGGGCTGCCTAATTAGAGCTGGGCCCTGTGGACATGGGGTTTATGAAGCATAAGCAAGCAGGTCCTACCGTGACCAGCTCCCAGAATTAACCTCCATATGCTTCCAATAAAAAGCAAAGAATAAGCGTTTCCTACCCTGAACCTTTTTAGTCTGTTCCTTTTTTTTTTGTTAAGGATAGCCTATTTTTTCCTGTCTTAAAAAAAAAAAAAAGCAAGACCTAATTTTTCTCATCACTTGTGTTTAATGAGCCGCTGTGTTCATGATGACTCAAGTGCTCCTAATGAAGTTATGTCAGTAATGTATTTGTTCTACTGAGTGTCAGAGCAGTAGACTGTATTCTTCCTATTGCCTATGCATACTTGTTTCTTCCTTTCTTGCAGATGCATGGGTATTCACGGGCTTCAGGATAGTTGGTTAACTGTATGTTATTGGAAAGCCTGATTACAATAAGGCCTTGATTCTAACCTATAGGCAATATTATATTGCCAGTAATCTTCTGAAGAAATGATTTTCTTAAATGTCATGATACTATTCAGAAGTCTTGAAAGCAAATGCAGCTATCTTTCATGTGTGCAGACAAAAGTATCGCCTTGCTAACCATCACCATCTCCTCTCTGCTAATCCATACAATATGGTAACAATGGATTGCCTCAAGGGATTTATATGACATGGCTAAATCCGTTTTAGCAATAAGAACCGAAACTGTCACTTGTTGAATTACTTTCTAAGGACTCAAATATTGTCTTAAATTAAGGTTTTGGATTTGATAGTCTGCATGTCAATTTTCTCAGTGAAAGCTCATGAGGGTTTGCAGCAGGAACGCCTGTTTTCTGAGAGATGCACCATGTATTTATCACAAATGTTAGAAAAACATTTGTAGATTTCCAGAGAGAGTCTGGTAAATATTTAATTTCCTCACTTTTGCTTTTATGAAGCTTAAAATCTACTTAGAAGGGGGGAGTAGATGATTCTTAATCTACTTGAAAGGGGGAATGGATGATTCTAGGAGTAACTTTGCAAGAAAAACAAGAAAAGTTTCAGGGCTGTTTGAGTATTTTTGTTCTTATTTTTCTGAAGACAGTTGTTCTGCATCAAGAAATATGATAAAGGGAAGAGTGATGTTCTTAACCTGTAGTGAGATAACAGGGAGGAGGTGAAAAGAGTAAATTAATGAATTTCATTCTGCCTACAACAGAAAACAATGACTCAGTCGCTTATGTAAATGCACTGGTATATGAAATTTAGAAAACGTGACTCTTGACTTTAGTTCTTATGTATGTTTTAATTCCTAAACTAAGGTTTTTTTAAAAAAGATTTTAAGCTAGATAGCAGCAGCAAAATTAACCCTTTTATTAGAAATAATAATAATAGTAATAATAAGAAGAAGAAAAAGAAGTGAAGAAGAAATTGAGTCCTTTCTTTGCAAAACCTGAGCAACAGCCGCAATATAGTAAGTAAGCTTCTACTTACTGTCAGCACTCCACTGCAGTTCAGAATTGCTGCCTTCTAAAATAGCTACAGGGACTTGGATTTTTAGACTAGGTATGTGATATATTTTCCATAAAAAATAGTGGAAGATTTGTCTTACATCTATAAAACCTTAGACAGGGTATTTACTTCGTAGATGTATGCAGCAAAGCATTCATGGCATGTAATTATCTGAGAGGTCTCACAGACAACAGATGATATAAGTGCTGTTATATGCAGGTGCTTGGTATCTGCCCGTCAATATTAGCAAATCGCTTTGCGATTACCAGTAGGATGATGCATACTTAGCTATGCATCCAGAGAACAAAAAGCAGGGAATGATGGATTTAGAAGATGGTTTTGATAACACCAGTACTGTTTATTAACTCATCAAGGGCTGCCAAGCTTGAACGCCCTGTGTATATAATAACACTGTTTCAAAAAATTTCCAAATTCATCACAGCAAAACAGCCCCAGGCCATCATCTATACCTGAAAGCCCTCAGAGTTGCCTCCAGAAAGGATCCCCTTGCCTCATGCTTCCACTCATTTTGCACTTCCCTGCCCCTCTTGTAGCCCAGCATGAAGGGTCCAGTTTAGCCTCCTCATGCAAGCAGGCTTTACTCTACCCATACAAAGCTTTCCTGCTTTCCCTCCTCCTGGGAGCTGTGGACAAATGTATGAGCACTAGCCTCCTCAGAGCTGGAGTCAAGGAGAAAACACCCAAGGCACTGGCAGAAGTTCGATCCCATAGTCAGGCCCAAATTACATGCAACTTTGTGTGACAATATTTGGCCCTAGATAGAAAGTAGATATTCAGCCTTCCAAAGCTGATACACACAAGCTGGCCTCCCAGTTCTGGTCCACGGTGGGAGCTTGCTCCTGCCTTTGCCCAAAATGTGATTCCTTTGCTTGCTTGCATGGTGCGACACACTGGAGGAGAGCTGGGATGGGCATCCTGACGCACGCGCTGGGGTGTTGACTTGGCTGCCTCTCTGCGAAAAGATGCGGAAAGGGCAGAGCCAGGCCAAAACTATGCAACCCTTCCAGTTGATCTGCTGTGGCTGCTGCTTCTTCAGCCTTAAATATCCTTGTGCTTGAAACGTGGGTGTGTAAGGACTGGGGACCCGCCACCTCTGCCTTACTGCATAGGCAAGGGGCGGAGGTCCCACCTCACCTTCTCAGCCCAAGGACGACTGCCACAGCAGCCTGCCCTTCAAGAAACCCTGAAGATAGACCCACTTATTAGCCCTGCCCTCTCTGCACACACTGTTTGCCAAAAGCCTGTGCTGAACTCACGTAGGAAACTCCTATCTGGAGACCCTCAGAGAAAAGCTGGTGAACCTCTTTAAAAGCATAGGATTCATGTGAAAGAGGATGTTTCTTGCTACATGAGCCCTTAAAAGCCTTGGCAATGGATCACAATTCCTCTCACGTGGATAAAATGGTACTGTTTTTCCCCTGGCAAGAAGCTCAGCCTGTATAAATCAACCAATTTGCATTGGCTGACAGTCTGGCTATTGCACACCCAGAATGCTTTTATGCTTCTTTTTCTTTTCTTTCTTTCTTCCTCTTTTTTTTTTTTTAAGCTAGTATTGGGAATGTAAACTGAGGCATACGCTATATCTGCTCTCATATCCCTTAAGCAGATCCGTAACCCTAAAATCAGGGCACATCGGTTTTTGTTTTGTTTTCCTCACCTTAGCCAAACTTATCCCAGACTGTGAGCAGTGTAACAAGGAAGCCTCTTGCAGCACACCAGTGAAGAGTGAATTTGGTGAAATACCTGTTTTTTTGTTAACTCACATAAGTCTTGTGTAAAGGCCAAATGAAAGTAATCTGCTTGAGGTGGTGGAGGAGTAGAAATAGGAAATTGCGGAAATATTTTCACAGACCTGAGGGAAATATTAGTGTTGCCATTTT
Source organism: Tinamus guttatus (assembly GCF_000705375.1). Next base: position 224,063 of record NW_010583718.1, on the reverse strand, counting down.
ATTCACGTGTCTCTATTTTCCTAGCCCTGTGTTTCTTGGTAACATGGAGTAAGGGATGCTAACCCTTGCAATCTGGAAAATCAAAAGAGCAGCATTTTTCAAGTGAAACTAAATACACTTTGGAAGACTTCCTATTAGGCAAAGCTCTAAAGATTTTAATCTTTATTTGAATTATGTTCATGCAACTTTTTGTCAGTGAACAAGGCAGGGAGAGAGAAAAAAACCACAAAGTTTTCCATATATGTTGTAGACCAAATAGGAGAAAGCCATGCAAAGCCTTAGATCCTCAGATCTTTTTAGTGTACAGTTTAATAATATCAGCATCTTGGTCTGCCTCTTCATGCAAGTATTTGATGTGTCTAGTATATATCCAAAAGGGATAGAGTAGGGATATGCAACTGTTTACAAGCCCTCACTAGGGCATCTATGAATATTGTGAGTTGGAGAAAATCTTGGCTGTCTACAGCATACTACTTTCTATTGCATTTCTTTATGCAGTAGAAATGGGTGAAGAAGATGGTAACAGACCAAGCAAATCTGAGTACAACCACAGAGCTGTTATATTCAGGACCAGGATAAAAGCTGGATAAGCCCAAAAGGGATAAAATGCAAGAAAGCATTTTATGCTGGATTTTATGAGTTTTGTGCTGAAGAATTCAGAAAATATAGTCCCCCTCTTGCTGTTTAAGTTCCATGCCAAAAGAAACTGAGTTTAGTTTGTTCTTTGCAAAACAAAATTATTTTTCAGGCATCCAACCGGTAAAGGTGGATATAGACCAGGTACTGGGTTATGTATGTGAGAAACTAAATTTGGCTCTAGTCTGGATATGTGAACATTTTGAGAAGGCTTTTCTGTCAGCCTTCCCTGGTCCCATGAAAACAAGAGTGTATTTTTAATTCTTAAAGTGCAGTTATAAAAACTAAACAGAAAACTATTGTAAAGGTGAATAATGTATCACCAATGCTCCAACAATAAAAAATCTAAACACAATTTAAGATGTGGATATTTTAAATATGGAATAAAATGTTCTTTTTGGTTATGAATGCTTACAGTGATCGCAGGTGCTACCTGTTGCTGGGTATTGCATTCACTGTGCAACTGCCCCTCTCTAACCTGAAGCACCAGAGAGCAGACGGCAGCGGGGGAACATGCTCCAAGGCTATTTTTAAATACACCCACAAGCACATTTATCCCAAACTGTGTGAAAATGTTCTTGCTTCCACTGAAACACTAGGGAACAAAGCCTGCTTTTCATATGGACTTGATTTTTCCTTTGGGATCATTCTAACAGTTTGTTTCTAACTTACATATAAAAATCAATCTGCTTTTCATTCCAGTTGTTTTAGTTCCCTATTGCTAGACACTAGGAAGATGGCAGATAGGAAATGACTACAGAGTATTGAAAAGCAACGGGCAAGAAAGACACTATCGATCCAACAGAAAATTCTTTCTCCTAACTGTGTCTGCTTTTGTGTGTGTGTAAGGATGGATGATTGGCGTGAATGATAATAAATCAATAAAAAGTATGTCTGTTCTTACAAGTTTTAAATTAAACATTTATATAGCACTGACAGAGAGTGGGTTTTCTCTTAAATGTTTTGCATGTTTTTCAACCAAGCAAAACTTTGAGATTTTATTTCCAGCTTACAACAAAAGTTATTTTTGTCTTAATATTTTTAAGGATATAGCTCTGACTCTTAAAATTGATTAATGATTTTGACCGGGGAAACTTTTTGGTATGCCTAAAGGAATGGTGAATTCCCATGTTGTAAAGATTCAGACTCCTATTGGTTTGCCTATAGGCAAAAAGCTAAAAAGTAAAAAGCTCTTTTGAAAAGTTTTGTCCATTTTTTTTCTATTCTATAGAAAGACCAATCCAGTCAACACATATCCAGACTTCATTTATAATTAATATGATATAAATTGAAGTGACAGTGGAGAAAATAGAAACGTAATATATAATGCCTGGGGATATAAAACTATCAGAATATTGTATAGCAAAACACAAAACAGAAGACAAAACACATACTATATAGGATCAGCATTAGTTACTGCCAAAGAAGACATATGTAGTTGAAATGTGATTCCTCTGACATCTGTCAAATATCTATAAAATGTTTTCATAGATTCGGTAATCTTTTTTTATCATGTAAGTCATATTGTGTCTATTTCTGATTAACTTAGCTAACTATCTTCATAAACTTGAAGTCTGAGGGGCTGCATGTGGGGAAAACATTAACTGATAAGAGATGTTCTTTGGGTTCATCAGTCTTGTTCCATTGATAAACCAGGAAGAAACAAATGAGTGTCTAAAAGTCACAGGAATGGATATTGTTGGAATTACAATATATATATGATAGATCCGGCAAAAAGTCGCTTCCAACACTTCCAAAACACATAGCTTGCAGCCAGGGCTCAGCTCTATATAATGCAAGAATAAAAGGGAGAGGCAAACTTTAGGCAGTTCTGCAGGTGTCAGAAAATAATCCCTGAGACAGAGTAGATGAGGAATGCAGAGGTATGAGGACGACACCATTATTCTTGGTATAAGCTCCAAGCAGAGCCGGAGAGCAACTGAACCATGTGTGTATGTGGCCAACAATGAGTATCTAGAAGCATACAAAATGGAATCAGAACCAAGTCAGCTCCAGTCAATGAGGCCGCTGGTGATATGTTGTCCCTCTGTAGAGATGTGCAAGGGGAAGCTGCCTGATGTGGTCCTTGACAAGCAAGAAGCAGGAGCGCCTCAAGCTCCGGAGAGGTAGGGCACAGCATTCCGTGACTATGCTCATTCTCATAGCCTGATGCTTGTGTCGTGCTTTGCTGCCAGTCAGCATGGCAATGTCAACTTTGCTTCAGTTGCTTTTGGCACAGGAGGATGTTATCTGCAAACCAGATGGGCAGGAGGAAGGTAGAACTGAGAAGAGGACCCAGTGAAGAAAGTTGTGCTTCAGAGACACCACTGAATACACTAAGGATGCATCCTGAATCCTAAAAACGGAGGCACAATGTAGACTGCTCCTGTCAAATATACAGCTCCAAGCAACAAAGTTGCTTTTGTTCTGTTTTGTTTTGTTTTACGGAAAATCTGATATTCGGTAAGCCCAAGTGAATTTAGGAGAAAATTGGCTAACTTAGTGTTTTCTTTTTGTTAAAAAAAAAAGGAAATGTTTCTTTCATTTTGGAGGGGAAATGCCTGGAGAGAGAAGCCTGAAAATGGGAACAGACTGCTTTAGCAAATAAAAGCAGTGTCTTGGGAGGAGATAGCCTAGTCTTTTTCATAAAAGTTTTTTCAAATGCTGGACAGATAATAGTGCAGGTACTTGCTTTGTGGAGCTCTTGAACTGCTTATTAATTTAATTCAGAGCAGCCGTAGTACTTGTTTTCTTCTGTCTGTTTCATATGAAGATCAGGCCTCATGGTTTGATAAGCAGAGATAAAAACTTCTGCAGCAGAGAACTTCAGAGTTTTCCAAAGATGTCATATTTGAGCTTTGTCTAGAGGAACAGTGTTACTCCTCTACTCTGTTTTAGCAGAAATTTCTCGTACTGATGCAACATTTTAGATTTTATTTTGACATTGGAAATCAGGTTGTATCAGCATTAGGATGAAAAGGCTTGTTGATTGAAAAAAAATCATTTAATATCAAGGTATCTGTGATTCAATTCCTTTAACTTTCAAATATGTAGCTATCTACCCAAATTTACTTTCATTGGTTCTTCTGCTCTTGATGTTCTGACTACAACACTATATATGGATTCTTTTAAATAATGTATCTGTCGTATTAAAAGTTAGTATTTGGATGCATACAGGTTGACTTTCACTTTTACTTGCACTACAGAAAATAGCTGTGATTGATAGTAGATTCATTTTAGTGTCTAAAGACAAACCAAATAGGCAAGGGAGGAAGAGCATAGAAGATGAAGGGTTAAGTAATGATGTGAGCAAGAACGGAGCTATGTATTGTAGCTGTTGTAAATTGAGAAAACAACACAGCTGCAAGGTGTTTTATGATTTGAAAAGCTATTCATTCACTACAGAACATTACTGTTACTTACCTACGTAGGATGCATTAAAATAAAGCTCAGAGTTAACTGAACCTTAAATTTTATAGATGCACATTTAATTAAATTGTATGTTTTATCTGTAGTAATAAAATATGAAACTTATCTGAGCTAATGCAGACTTTTATAGTTTTGAGGTCTGAAACATCTCCAGCACCTCCATTCAGGGGTGTTTGGTATATGAGCCATAACATCCATTGAGGGGAAGTGTTAATCTCTGAACCTTTTCATTTGCACCTAAGTGACTATCCTGCTCATCATGTTGATGCTGTATTAAGCAAATAAATAAAACTGCTTCCTTTTCTGGTATGAAGGGAACCTACAAAATCAAAAGAAAATTCTCCTAATCATTATAAAGCACTTGGCTTTGCAAATTATTTAATCTAATAGCATCAACAAAGGATTGTACTGTAAAATTATATTCAAACTATGCTGAAGGACATGTAAGTGTTTCCTGTTGATGTTGGAGGACAGAGGATGCTTTGGCATCAGGCAACATTATATGGAAAATGCTGATTTTAACCATATGCACTGCTCTTGCATTTTTTCCTTCCAGCCTTGTCAGTGAGCAATCTTTCACATACCCCTATTTTACAAAAGTCCAGATCATAAGAGTCAGCATGGCCTACTATTAGAGTTTTGCCTCCAGAAGAGGTGAATTGATTAAATGTGTAATTCTAGATTATTACATTTGCAAACTGAAGTTCCAAAAGTATAGAGGAATTCTGATGACACGATCTATCTTTTCTTCCTTATTCAAGAGCATTCACTTGCCCGTTATGGTCTTTTAAACAAAAAAAGGATTCCGCCAGTTTCCATTTAAATGAGTGCAGAGCCTGCACTTCTGGAGGTTACCTAGTGAGATTTGCTCAGTTTGGCAAATGTCTGCATTCTGCTCTGCAAGTATAGGGCTGGTTTTACTGTATTCAAAAGGAGGTGGGTGGGAAGGTGCGTGGAGTACCGTGGCAATGTCTACCCTGCCAGTTTTAGCAGTTTGACCTGGATTGACATCCGTCAGATCCTGCCTATTGTTCTGCTGGCCATAGCTCAGACAAAATGCATGACCCCATCTCCAAGAAGGGTTTAAACCCCGAATATTCACAGTCTATTCACTCAGAATATAACTTATATTATAGAACACCATTACTATACCTTGTCCATCCAGGCTTCAGGACAGAGAGCTCAGGTACACTCAGTATAATACTAAAGGTCTCAAATTTAAGAAGTCACTGAAGTTTGGTTTATTTTACTAGCATGTAGATGAGTCAGGACTTACAAGTGCACTTATATGGCTGTCAGTCCATCCTGGCAAATAATTCAGTGTGATGCAGTCACTGAGCTCTGACAACAGAAATTGTATGAAACTTTTAAGGTATGGCTGAAAGTTATTTGCCTTTGAATTAGCCATTAAGAATGATCAGGACAAAACAAATCCACAAACATTTCTGCTGAAACTGGGCATGAAACTGGGCTTGAAACTTCCTTGTACTTCAGCATTTATGAAAGCTTAGGAAGATTTTCATATTTACTTCCATTATTGAGGTCCAAGTTGATTTATTAGGGGCAGGTTATCTGAAGCCAATTTATCTCTACTAAGGCCAATTTATCTCCTATTCTGTAAAGCAATTGTTGTATTTTGTATTTCCTCTGACTGAGATGGGAAGGAAGGGGGGATTTTACTTTTCCCTTCCCTTACCTTCCCTTCCCTTCCATCTGTGCTTTGGAGATTATCCTTTGTTAGCAACAGTAATGATTTGTATTCACCAGAGAGCAAAACATATCAGACACATAAACAGGCTTCACTTTCTTCTCAAAAATCAGTGCTTTGTAAGAGTGAAAGAATGTTGAAGATTCTTTGTTTTGGAAAGCTGGGGCAAGCATCTGTAGCTTATGAACATGTTTTAGTTCCTTCAAATACAAGTTTCTGTTGTCTAGGTGCATATGCAAAAATATATAATTCTGTACTTTTGATTGTAATGCACACATACGATAGCTCACAATCACTGCTAACACTGCTGATTATTTTTCTTTGGAGTAATGGAAATATAACTTGATAACTCTTTCTAAGTTACTGAGTTTGTGAATTCTTAATTTACTTAAGCACCCTCGGCTAAATCTTAACAACACCCCTTTACTCACAAGCAACACTTAGCACAACCATTCCCAGGAGAAATAGTAATGCATTGTTAATAGGAAATCACAGGTCATTTATCTTAAGGCTTGGTCTTTGTAAATTCTCTTTAAGCAAAGATGGTATCTTTTCATCTAAGTTTGAATTTGAGACTTTGGGTGTTACGGGTAACATATTTCTCTAATAAAATGCTGCACACTTTTACTAGTCAGCGTTACATCTGGAATCTGCATGTTCTTGTTTTGTTTACATTCCAGAATAAGAGAGGGAATGAGGATTATTTAAAGAAAAAATATTTTATTATGATGCCTGACCAACCTGACTGCTTTCAATGAGATGACCGACTCTGGACGCAAGACAGCAGTGGCTGTTTCATACCTTGACTTTATCAAGGCCTTTGGCACTGTCTCCTCTAGTATTCTTGCAGATGAATTGATGAGATCTGGAATGGCTAAGTGGATAATAACAAGGTGGGTGGAAACCTGGCTGGACCCTTGTGCTCTGAGGCTGGTGCCTGGCAGTACAGAAACCAGCTGGCTGCTGATTGCTAGTGGTAAGGCTTGGGAATCAATCCCAGGTCCAAAATGCTTAATGCTAATAAAGATTAACAGCCTGGACTAAGGGACTATGTGTGCTCAACAAGGCCCTCTTAGCCTAGAACATTCTCTGAGTGTTTTCATTTGGGGATTCACAAAGCATCTATGAACACCAGCAGCTGTATGTCATGGTGAATGTGCTAGCTCTCCTTCCTTGTAAGAAGCACCTATTTCTGAACAGGGCTTTACAGCGTCAGTGCAAATTCAATAATGCATCAACTTTGTGTCAGCAACAGTAAGAAGGAAGTGGTGTAGGACCAGGCTGGAAAAATTTGTCCAAAGTTGATGTTACTACTGTTGGCTTAGTTAGTACTTGTGGAACTTGTTTTCACATATAAAAGAATCAGGAGCTGTTGGTATTATCTCTTTGTTCTGAAATGGTAAAAGGAGAAAAGATGGAGAGGCTTCATGTTGCTTCATATGCTATTTTCATGTGGCTCAGCGGCTCCTCTAGAGCTGTGTCCTGTCTTGCTTTCTAGGGCTTGCCCCAAAATCTACATCTGTTGCTCTTACATAAGACAAACTCAGTAGAAATATTACTGTTGTGGGCTTTTGCATGAGAATGAAAATATTGCCCTTTATTAAGCAAGCAGTTTAGTATCCACCTCGAGAAGAAAAGACTTTGAATGTCTAGGAAGATAAAGATGACAGCTATATTTTATATATATTTAGCAATTTTGAGGTTTAGAGTTCCTATTTTTTTTGTGGCCTCTACAGCCATAAGCACTAAAACAACCAGTAAGCAATAAATGATTTCTCCCCTTTCCTGTCCCCCACAAAAAAAAAAAAAAAGGTATTTTACCCATTGGTTAATTGCAGCCATTTCTATTTCCATGTGGTGTTTTATAAATTACAGATTTAAAACACTTTAATTAGACCACAAGACACTCACCTTTCTCTTATGCTGTTTATACAGTCTGTTTTCAAGAATGCCTGATACATGTGATGCAAGTCACTCTTATGCTTCAGGACTGTCGGCAGTTTTTGGAGAGGCCTTCCCCCCCACCTCCAGCTGACCTTTGCTTTGTTTTTTTGGGGGGCACTAAGAAAGAGGGAGATATTTTAAAATCAACTTAGTGTTTAAGAACGTTCCAAGTGGGGGATCTTCTCTCTCTCCCCAGTGAAATCCAGGAAGGCACAAATCTGATGATTGATTAGTTACCTGCTGGGATTTTTCAGTCCCTGACCCAAAGACCACCCATGCCTTCTTATTTGTTTTTTTTAATGTTCATTTTCAGGTGCAGGGACCACAACAATGAGAGCAGGACAGAGAACACACACAAGAGAACAGGCACCATTCATCTCAAAACAGTGCAGAGCTACCATGTTTGTAAATCCTTATGACTGTGAAATATAAATGTTATCATTCCCTGTCCAGTCACTGTGTTACATTTCCACAGACACAGTTCACAGCAAAGATGATCATCTCTTGTGCAATATCAGAGACAGATGCAAAGTTAAGCACGAACACTTAGCAGCCACTCTAAGAAAACGACATCATAGGAAGCCTTGGTTTGCCACCTCTGATCACATCTAAGTCTTCTGTAAACTAGTTAATCAATGCATAGTCTTATTTCAGAGTAATGCTTTTTCCTATAGAAATTACTCTATTGTTTTTTTTCCTTCTCCATTCCTATTTGTGTGTTTGTAACTGTGTGTGTATATGACTATTTTTTTTAAGAGCAAGATGTTAAGATCTACTTTTTCCTTAAACCTTGATTAATATTCTCAGCTCTCTTTTTGGCTCATTTCTTCTTGCAGAGGTAGAAAATCAGTAGTCACCTTCAAAAAGAATGTGTGCCAGAATCTGACAGAGAAAAAGATATCTCTGCCATGCATACGTCTCAGATAGATTCCACAAGCTTACTGCTGCCCCTTGAAGCTTGAAAAAAAAAAAAAAAAGAGGAGAAAAGTACTTTGAAATCTAGAAGTTCTCACCCTGAATATAGGACTTTTGATGTACTTGGAAGTCAGCAATTCATTAAGTGTGCCATTTTGGTACTGGAACAACCTATAAAACATTTACGTCTCTAGAAGCATTTCTCATGTAATGACAGGAACAATGAAATATATCCATTTTTAGAATGCCATAAAAAGATCAATATCCACTCCAACCAACTCCCAAACACAGCACAAAATTTTATGGTACAGATGGTGCTATCTCAAACATGGCATTGCCAAATAGAAAAAGATCTATGACTTGACTGTATAAAGAACTTTTTACCTGCGACTCCCATTTGCCAGGGAGGAACTTCAGGGTTTCGGTTGTACTTTACTGCCTACTGGTGCTAATCACTCTGAAGGACCATTTCAGCCCTGCTGCTTAAGATATTCTGAATGAATCCAGTAAAGAGCTAAACTATACAACTTAAAACATTTGTTTTCAGGAGAAAGTTGCTTCAGTTTCAGAAATGACAGTTTATTAACAGCAGGAACTTAGAGGGATTCCTACTTGAACTGAAACATTTGTACTTTTAGGATATTGGGGTGTAGCATTTAACAGCCTCGCTTCCAACACACAAATAGTCTTACAGAGCTCAGCAAAACCCATTGCTTTGTTGCTTAGAGATTAGTTACTGACTTGTAAGCAGGTCTTGTTCTTTGCTGTGGGTTTATTCGATGCTTGGAGTCATGGACTTCCTTAAGCCCCTTTTTGAATCAAATGACATTTGTTTGTCATTAGATGTCTTTGAGATGTCATTCTTTTGGTTGATTTGATCATTTTCTATTTGGCTGTATTCTGCCTCCTCAATCTCCTCTTCACAAAAATGATCGGATTTGCGTCCAGTGTCTTAGCAAGCAGTCAAAAATGTCTCCACAAATCTTTGGATGTCAATACAAATGCCAAGAGTTCCAAAATAAAGGTACTCTGCAACATTTTAGAATGGCATTTTCACTTTTATTAAAAAAGTTTGCTCTTTTCATCAACCACATTTGCCCATTTTTACATACAGGTTTTAGCATCGGAGAAAAATGTGATTTGCAAAGTTAGATCTGATTAACTGTAGTGTGGGAGTTTCTAGAAGTCAAGAGATCTGTTCAGAACACTGATCTGAATAGGTTTGTTAGTTCTCAAATGTTTTCAGTCTTTTTGGCTTGCTTCTGCTCTCTCCTCATTTCTGCCATTTAACTCAATGTAGGACTTGCCGTAGTATGAACTCAGCCTGCCCTAAAGAAAAAAGATGTTTGCTTTAAACCATAATATCTAAGTAACAGTAAGAGATAATATCTTCATTTCATTATGCCGGCAAAAATGTCTGGGCCAACAAGACTGCCAAGACTCATAAAACTCTTCTGCGTCACTACCAATTTATTGGCATGAATCTGTCGTATCTTACTTTGATGTTTGCTGTTTTTGACTACAGCTCACACCAACATTAACTTCCTCTGATTTTTAACTCTCTCTTATGTATTTGGACACCTTTTGGTAGTGGATATTTTGGGATTGGTGTATTTTGTGTATTTATTTGTTTATTTGGAAATTGATGTAGGAGATTGTCTTTAAATTTGGTGTTCTGAGAAAGGGAGGATCTGTGTGAGTTGATAAGTACCTTTTTCCTCCCTTTTTCTTTTTAACTGTGTGTTTTAAGTGAACTTGGACTGAAAAAAAAAGATAGGCTCACATATTTTCTTACTTGACACATAGTGCTTAAATGTCATTATTTCAGACAGTCTCTTTTTAAAAATAGACATTTGAATCTTCTGCTATGATGAGACCCAGCTCTCAGCTCTTTGTAGTACAAAATGCAATCAGCCACTTTCCATTACTATATAGTATGTCAGTATGACTTCATTCTTAACACAATTTACTTAAATTGGACATTTTGGCAGATGTGTCTATGAGACTAGGGGAGCAGAACTTCTATTAAATCATATCCTCAAACAATAATAGATTGTGCTCTAGATTTAGCTATGGGGAAGTTTGCAGCTCTGCTCATAACTTACAGGACATTATAGGATACATTAGGACAGTTTACCAGCAAAAGATTAAAAAACATCCTGATCGTAGGCCAGAAATGACATGCATAGGTAAACAATTTGATTTGTGATGGAGATGAAGGGGTTTACATAGCACAGCTACCTAGACAACAGAGGTCAGTAAACGTGTCCACTTGTAACAAGTCCAATGGCACAGATGAGAGGAAGTGAGCAATTCTCTGGTGAAAAATGCCTTTCTGTTCTGCTTTGCTGGGCTCATACACTGCCCTCCTTTGGAGAAGTCACAAGTTCAAAACATGATTCTCCAACTCTAGAGGTAACAAATTGCGCAGACACTGCGGTGTTTTTTTAGGAATGATGTTTGTGTGTACACATATTACGTCGCATTTTACAGTAATTAAGACAGGCCAGAAAAATTCTCCTAGCACTGGAAATTGAAAGTGGTAAGTCTTACGACTATCTAAGGAATCTCTGCTCGTGATTTCAAAGCGGCTCAAGAGAGCTCAATCTCCTGGCTATACAAAGTGGGGCGCTTCTAGCAGAACCTCCTGGGCAGGAAGGCAGATTGTCAGCCAGAGACTCAGACTCCACTCCCAGGAAGCACTAGGGTAATTTTTGACACATGTTGGCTTGAGGGAGAAGTTCTAGAACTTGGAATATTCTGGGGTAAATCTGAACTCATATTTCACATTTGTGCTTTGTTTTGCATCTTCTCTTTGGGGTTGTCTGTTGCTTCCAGTGAAACATTTGATGTGAGGCTTTCTGTAAACTGATGTAGGGGTCAATTATTAGCATAAAGTTAAAAGTATCACTGGTTCCTAAAGATGGCATCATCTGAAAAAGACAAGATGATGAAATCCATTCAGTTCTGCAGATCTTGATTCCAGCATGAGCTTCAATAAATTTTCTGAGAGCATATGTGCAACCCATTGTAATCAAAACCTGGGATGATCAAGCCCTCAGTGCTATAGAAAATATTTTATGTAATATTTCCTCTTTTCTTGATTTCCTAATCTCTTATATCTCTTATATTCAAAGAAAAGAAACATAATGTAGCACTGGAAGTGTTGTCTGGGTCAGCAAATCAATAAAACACATACTTAAATTCCATTGACTTAAAACTGAATTGAGCAGTAACAAAGTACACAAAAATTTCAACCCTCTGAACAGAGAAACACTTAAAACATACTTGACTAGTGAGTATGAATCAACTTGTATTTAAATACATCTGAATACTCATAAAGTCATAGATTAGAGGGCAAAAACAACCCCCCAAAAAATCAGAACACGCTTTACCAAAATTGGACCAGGAATTTTCATTCTAAATATAAACAAATAAAATAATATTATTTTAAATGGGTAATTGCTGGCCTGCAGTAACTAACAAAATACATGCAAAAGTAAAGGGGAAATAACGATTACCCTCCTGATATGGATGGAGTAGCAATGCAGTCTGATCTCCCATGCCTTGAATGTCACTGAGTTGCATTGACTTTTCCCTTGCACCATTATCTGGTGAAAACTTAATTCCTGGCTTTTATCTCTCACTAGTGAAAGATGAACTTCAACAGGTACTTTCTATAGCAAAACAAAAACACTCCTTAAGCATAAAGGAGTTATAAAGTTATGACTTTTAGAAAAAAAGTAAAGAAAAAAATAAACAGAAAAGCTGTTTACTACTCTATTGCACAGTTCATTTTGAACTTAAGAACTGGAAAACAGGAGAGAGAGTCTGTAACTGTACTTGGTTTTGGTCTTTTAGGTGTTCCTTAGAAGGTTTGTCTTTAGAGCCTTTATTCTGTTTGTGCTTTTGCCTGCTCGGAATTGGAAAGGAAGAGAAGCAAGCATGGGTTGCAGAGCTGCAGGGACCAACCCTGCGCCCTGGTCAAGGGATTTCCCACAGGCTGGTTTTTTTCTTGCTACTTCCTCAGCACAAGGTTGAGTATATATTCCTTCCTTCCCTTCCCTCACCACCACGCAGAAATGAGCCATTAAGACGTTAAATTTGCAATGAGTAAAGTTGCTGCCAACTTACATCAGACGGGCATTTGGCTCACTAGATTTACGGCTCATAGTTTGAATACAGCCCAGTAAGAACCCTAGTTGATCTTTCAATGAGCAAAATCTGTTGAAGGCACAGAAAGGTTGGAAAGGGTTAAGGAAACGACTTGGGAATCAGATTTTGAAGGACCCAAAGTACCAAAAGGTGATTTTTCTGTCTTGGTAAGTTTGCTAGCCTCTGCAATAGTCAGACTTTGTGCCAACAAAGCACTTGTGTAGCTCTTTAACTTCAAGCACACAAGCCGCCTGACTGAAGTCAGCCGGATTGCTCATATGTCAAATATTGACTATATTAAATGTTTTGCTGGCTTAGATCCAACAGATGTTTATCAGGAACGGCTATTTTTTGAAAGAAAGCAGCTGCATTCAACAATAAAAGAAAAGGCCTACTGTGGGAAAATGGGAATAAAAAATTCACCTGTAGCAAAGGCTGGGTGGGGATATCTGGTTTGATTTAAAAAAAAAGAAAAAAAAAAAGAAAAAAATCTTTAACAATCTTTTAGGGTGTCTCATTATCCCAAGACTTGCTTAGACAGAATTCTATTAGAGTCTGTGCCACCTGGGGCAGCAGAGCTGTTTTCCATCCATTCTTAATATAAATGACAGAAAAACATATTCAAGTTTGTCTGGGTATTTCCTGTGTTCTCGTTTTCTAGTACGGTAACCTATATTTAACTTTTAACATTTATAATTAAAAGCTTGATCTTTTCAGCTCCAATTTCTACTAACAGTCCCCTATTCATTTGAATAAGTACACAGATGGAGAACTATTTTCAGATGGGATCAGTAAGAGTAAGTATTGGCTTATATTTACTTCTGTGGAAGTCAGTGGGAAAATTCCTACTGATTTTTACTTAGTTTTGAAAAGCACAACTTCAGTATCACTTTACCAAGTGCTGTCCAGGTATAATCCTGAAGAAAGTAAGCTAAAATATTTAGTTAAGTATGACATAATACTTTCAGACCACACTTTTCTCCTTAATATGGGTACCCTGTCTGCACAGGCAGCCATATCACAGTGTTAAGTCAAGGACTTCCTATGGATACAGCTCTCTCTTCCCTTCCCTTCCCTTCCCTTCCCTTCCCTTCCCTTCCCTTCCCTTCCCTTCCTTCTCTCAGATACAATATTAGGAAAGAAGGAATTCAAGTAGCTTGTTTTTGCACTTGAGCAATATACCATTAACATCTGACTAAAGTCAGTAGATGATGCAGTTCTGCAAGAGCAGGGAAAAAAATGTGACCTTGTTTAATAGAATTATACATACATACACAACATTCTTATATAGATATAAATATATTGATAATTTCAGCATACTGACTTTTAATGCTTCTTTCCTGCTAGATTCAGGATGTTTTCTGCAGAATGAGGCTGTGGTTCCATGGTGATTTAAGCCTGCACATACTGACACGACTGCAAAATCTAACCTTACCAAAAAATATGTGCATCTTTCAGCTAAATTGGTTTCTGAGGTAGCTCATAACCTAAACTGGAGTAAAGCAGAAGATGGGGAACCCTGGTTGAAGGCAAAGGTACGGGCATGTGATAAAAATGATCAATGTCCAACCTTTACTGCACGTTTTTCACATGATTAAGTGATTAGTGGTGTGTTCTGTCAGTGTTGTATGCTGCTAATGCTGCTGCGATGCTAATAGAGTTTTTCTGCTAGGTCACATACTTAATGCATAGCAGGGCTGTCTTTCATTTATCAGTGTGTAGTTAGGCCAATAACTATCTTTTAACAGACATATTGCTAAAAATACACTATTCAGATGGTATAATTTCATAAATATAAATAAATATGATATAAATTTTTTTAGTTATGGATACAAATCATATCCATGTATATGTGGATACAAATATAATATTTAAGAGTAAAAAGGAAGGGGAAGGAATACATATATTCACAGGAAGATGGTGAGAGGTGCACTGTATTTGGTATAGAAGTATAGGAAACTAAATGAAACAATTCAGAAATTGTATCTAGCAATGTTGGATTTATCTGTTTAATTTCCTGCAATATTTTTTTTTCTTTTTGAGGCTTTAGAAACTGAACCTCACCAGTTATTTCTGTTTATTGTTTTCAATATATTTAGGTTTACAGCTGCAGCATAGTAGATATACTACATGGTTATTATGATATAAATATTTTCCCATTATGTTTTGAGATGCCGCTGTTTCCAGTATAACTTTTCATTGATTTCAAATATATGCAAATATATATGTTGCACTATGCAACACCACCATCACCTTTTCCATAGGGTGGCTGATGGTTCTGATTTTTAACTTGAAACAAGCAATTGAGGCTCCATTTGAAGCAATAAATGCCCAAGGAAAATGTGTCAGGTGATATAGTTAAGATTACCTCAGTAATTTCAGGTTCAAATCTTGCATGTTCAAAAACAACTCTAAATAAAGTTAAGTCAGCTTCTGATTAATCACTTTTGAAAATAGAGACTAAGCAAGCTTTAACTGGATAATAGTTTTTGCAGTTCGATATGATTTAGCCCATGAATACGTAGTGCAGCAGTTCACAACAAGCGGGACTGAAAGTAAATTCCCAGGGAGGTCTTTCTTCTGTGTACCAAGATAAGCTTTCATATTTTGGTTGTCAGAACCTGCTCTTTACTCCTCTGTGATGTTTTGAGAAAAAATACGTGGTCCTATAAATGTCTAACATGACTCTGATCCTCCTTAACTCTGCACATTTCCATACTATCATGGGAGCCGTCATATCACTTTTAATACTTCACTACCTCATTAAAAAAAATGCAGAGAATAATGTCAGCATCCCTGTTCTGATGAATGTTTTGAAGCTCACACCTCTAAGAGCACCTGAATAGACTATCCCTGTGGGTTGGTTATGCAGGAACCCTGGATCAGCCCACTGCAGGGTAGAGGGAAGCTCTCAGCACCAAGGCGGAAGGTGCAGCCCTCTGCAGTTGCTGTGTGTGTGGATACAATATTAGATCTGTGTGCTAATAGCTGATGAGAGGATGTGCTGGTGATGGTATCTCACTTTAGCTCTCTGGCATGCAAAGTTTGGTCCTATGGTGCTTTCCTCAATGGAACCAACGGTGCCGGGTGCCGCGGGTGCCTCTCTCGCAACGCTGGATGTGGGTGAGTGTAGTTCACCTGCTCTCCCACTCTCAATATGCTTTTGTGTCTCTGCTCTAAATCGGGAGGAGAGAAGTCCGTTTTGGGTACAGGAAGAAGGTAGATGTATGCCAAATCAAGATGTATGCTGAAAGAAAGCGCAGGATGATTACGAAAGACACAAGATCTGAGGGTGTTATTCTTCTATGCAGAACGAACTACAGCTCTTCACTGCAATGTCCCTTTCCGCCCTTTCTTCAGCACCAAGCCATCCATTACAAAACTCCTGCAGGCATTGATTCCCACTTTTAACACTGGGAGCCTTTTTTTTTTCTTTTTTTTTTTCTTTTTTTTTCAATTGGGAGGTGGACCTATCATGTCTGCTCCTGTGCTGTTGTGCAGCTGGGGTGTTGTGCTCCTGGCCTCTCATCACTGATTTCAGTCTCACTGTGAGACTCTACATAAATGCATCTCTGGGAAGAATTAATTTATATTTTGATGATCAGTTAATCTGCATAGCTGCACTGCATACTATGCTTTGTGATAGCAGCCAGGGATAGTAAAATCCTGATAGCTCTACAGGCATTTTCAAGGTAACATGAGATGCCCTTGCCCCAGAACAATATCAGCTGTCTCATTAAGCAATTTGGTCAGTACTGCTTCTCGTGCATGCCTATCAGCTGGGGCTTGTTATTGTGGGCATCAGATAACATGAGAAAATCCCTCATGTTCAGCTGTTTCATCAAAAAAAAAATAGTTCTGAAGGGGGATCCTTCAGCTGATTTGCAAAATGTAGGTTACAGAAATGTGAAGGGTTCATAAGAGGATTCACCAAAGGGTAAAATATTCTAAGGCTTTAGACTTTTCCACCTTTTCACATTTTATTCTACCAAATAAATTTACTTTTAGATGAAAAGTACAAGAGGCTGCAGGATCTAAAATATGGAAGGCCAACAAGAAGCAGTGCTTATAATTTTAAACATTTTCTTTCTTTTCAGGTCTATTACTTAGCTGGAGTTGCAGATCTTGAGGGAAGAACTACCAGATTTTGGTAATGAGGATAAAATGAAACCTTTTTTCCTTCTACTCTCTTTTCACTTTAATAAAAACCTCTCACACATAGGCATTGCACAGCCTGTTCCATGACACCCTTTCACAGCCTCTTAATATGGATTTACACATGGGGAGTCACAAGTCCCCTCTTCAGCCCCTGCCTCCCACTCCTCTGGTTCAGCCCCAGCACCACAAATGCTGCTGCAGCAGGGCCCTGGGATTGCAAATGTGCGGGTACTGTCACTGGCAATAGGAATCATCTCTGTGAAAACCTCGGTCCCTTAAAGAGAGAGGGTCTGAGGATACAGCACAGCCACTAGCGTTTTTATTTCCTATTTCTCTCTCCAGGTAGACCTGCAGGTTTCCAGGAGTTCCTTGTAGTGTTTTAGATGGATATACAGGGAGTGAAGAGACAAAAACCTTCGGTACCCACAAACTAACTCAGCTGCTGCTGAAATCTTCCCACTTGTGCAACAATTTATTGCATTGGCTGCTTTTTGTCCCTGTTTCAGGTGCAGGCTTATGAACTGAGAAACTCCCTTGATGCTTGCTGTGTATTGGCAGAGCTGTGTTGCAAATGAATTTGTCATTTTATAATGTAAAGGCCTTGGACTTCACTTTCTGTGAACTGTCTCTGTTGACTGTTTTCTGATTTTTGCAGCCTTCAGAAAAGCTACTTATTTTTTTTTTCCTCCAGGGATAGTTGGAGAAGTGCTAAATTATGTGGTGAGTTAAGTTTTTCTATAAGCAAGTTGAGGAATGAGGATGCTTTTGTTAAAGCTGCTTGACAAAAACAGCTGTTCTCTGTTAAGTGGAGCCTGCTACTGTTCTTAAACTGATTTTTTTTTTAATTGTCACTACTACAAACTATAGCTGGGACTTTCAAAAACTGAGCTGAGCACTGTGTTTCTGTCAACAGGTTGTAGGATGTGTCTGCACATTCCAACTTGCTGCGTTAGCTATTACCAGGCATTTTAGGATCTGACACACCATGCTCAAAGAATCACAATAACTGTGTTTTTTTTTCCATTCTGCCCAAATTGCCTAGAATCTAAAATATTTTCTAATGTGTATATATATGCATACATATGCTGCCTGTTAAATTCCCGATTTCCATTCTTTTATTTCAGTTCCAAGAGAGTGTTGAAACAGAGGACCGTGTCTAATTTCATACAGGAAGCTCTTTGTGGCAAATCAGAGCCCTCTTCTTCGCCTTGGGCTTCATTCAGACATACATGGAAGGCTTGTAGGGGGAGAAGTGCAAACCAATACAGACATATCAAGATCTTGTCAGGGTAAACCAGACACAGACAAAGCTCTAAAAAGAACCATGACTATGGAGAGAGGGGCAAAGCACTAGGAAAACACGTGGTAAAAAAGTAAATCTCAGAGAGAGAAAAACACTTGTGTTTTTTGAATATTGCTGAATATAGCTTATTAAACCACTCAGAGATTGCGAGAAATCAGACATCTTGTTAGTTGCACCTCTTTTTTGTTAAATATTAATGATTTGGGAGATTCACATCACAAACTGCAGTGTTGTTTTATCTGGGAGGACAAACCATAGCACAAAAAGCAGCTAAAAAGAGGCCAAAAAGACAGTAAGTATCTCATCTGGTGACGTTCATAACATGGGGAAAAAAACAAACAAACAAAAAAAAAAAACACGTGATAACTTTCAGTTGCAGGGATGCAAATAGCTAAATGTCATTTGCACAGTTGTTCTGGAGTTCCTGCGGGGCTGGATGCTCTCAGGGACTTATTGTAACCACTCAGAAATGCTTACTATTCTCCAGATAATGCCAAACTTAACTCGCCTGACAAATAATTTGCCTGTTGTACTGTATGATGACTTGTAACATCCACGTATTTTTGTTTGTTAAGAGATGCGTACTTGTATTCAGAGTTGTTTGCCTATACTTTACTAGTTAACTGAGCACACAAGGTATGAGGCCAAAAGCGGCTAAGAAGATTCATTGCATGCAGTGGGGGGAAAAAAAAAACCACAACAACCAAAAAAACAGCAGAACGAATGTTAAAATCCAAATTCTGCTAGAAGTGGGCAAACAAAATCATAGATTCAGACTCAAACGAAGAAGCAGCCATTCTGAACATCTCATCTCTACTGAGGAGCACAGGAAGGAACAACAGTCTCTGTCGATACAGGCAGCTGGGAGAATCCATAATAATATCATATATGTTTGGTACGGAGTGGTGTGTCCATGTACATCCACACGCCAAGCAGCAGAGCAATTACTGTTGCTCACATCTCCATTTCATTTCCCTGGCTGAGCACTCCTGGGATTTTGGACTGCGGTTTCATTATTCACTTGGCTCTTCCATTGGTATTGTGCAGGTATCATCGGCTCTTAATGCTCCCATGCTACGCAGAAGAAACAATTTACATCCGAGTAGGTCGCTATGGCTACTGGCTACCTGACTGTGCCCTGTGCCTGCAAGAGCCAAAAATGAAGGTGCTTCGCAGAATTCAGACGAGGATAAACCACCATTCACGATTTTAAATCATAGCTGCACGTACTGCTAATGCTAACAGCACACGCCTGTGTGTTGGGTTGATTAGGTCCAGTTTCTCCCTGTTCTTGGATGAATTTTTACAGACTCTCATTCTCAGGGTTGCCAGCTGACTCCAAAGGAATGACTGTCTCTAGAGGACACTTTACATGACAGTGAGCAGATTAATTATACCTGCAAATGGTTTAAGGGGTAGCATAAAGTCTAAAGGTTTTCCATTAAAATTAATTCTGTGCTATCAGGAAATCCAAAATCCTACTGGATTGTCTGAGACGCTGTACTCTTTTTGGAGGAGTACAGAAAAAATCCCAAACTGGAACTAACACAGAAGGGTGCCAATTAAATGGGCTTCAGGTCCTCAACTTTCAGGGGCTCGTTCAGAAACACCAGCTGCGCTGCTTCGTAGTGCTCTGTTCTCTACAGGAATCATGCAGGCAGGGAAACACTATCATCCCCAGTAAGGAAAATGATGAAAACTGAAGTGACTCCAGAATGAGACAGTGAGTCAGTATCAGGGTCAAGACGAAAGCTCATGCCTGCCAAATCAAGCTGTCTCAGTAACCACCTCTGTGAAGGCAGTGGCTGCAGCATACTGAAAGAAATTTGACTGAGAAATCATCCCTCATACAAATAAAATACAGCTGAGAACCGGACTAATAACTATTTTGTCATTGCCGAGGAAATAACTCTCCATGAGCAGAATTTCAGAGCCGTACGCATTTTGTAAGAATCCTTGCGCATACGAGGAGACATTTGGCAGCGCGGTAGCTGCTGCCTCATCTGTCATTGCAAGCCGTGCGCGAGTCCTCCCGTTACGGCTCTCGGCTGTGAGGCCCACGGGAGTGTTGAGGGAAAGCCTGCTGCTATAAAACAACCAAAGAATATTCTAGTGGTTGAAGAATGGGTTTTGTGTTCTTCCAACCACCACCTGTTTTCACTTAGCTATTATTCGGGGAGGGAAGTTGGAGGATTTTGAAGTTTTCCTTTCTCCCCTCCAGCCACAGCCAGACCTTTCTTTTCATGACAAAGCAATTCAAAACTCTTCTGACTGACCCCAAAATATTTTGCTTTTCTGAGTGTGGAGCAGTGAACATAGAAATATCTGTTTACTTATTTACCACTGAATTACACTGTTATGAAGCAGACTTTAAGAGTTTTGTTGTCCACTGTGGACTAAGATTGTATAGCTAAAGAATGTTTCCACATATAATGATATATTAAAGTGTGGTAAAATAGTATTAGATATCATTCACACCCAAAGACATGTACACAGAGCAAAAAGGTACCCAAACAAACCCCAACATGCTTGCTTGGACATCATTTTGATTGAAGCTCAGGAATTAAAAACACATTTGTCCAAACTTTGCCATTATTTAGTCAAAGCACTTTATTAGATTCTAAGAAAA